>JACAVU010000001.1:36645558-37245558 GCA_014183005.1 Castanea mollissima | reverse complement strand
AACTAAGATTCGGTGCAGGTAGTGACAGTGTCAGTGGGTCATTGCGGGCAGGTGCTCATTATATAAAAACAACCACAAATTGGTTGAGTCCACTTTTTTTTTTTTTTTTTTTTTTTTTTTTTTTTTTTTTCAGTGATAGAAAATGATCATCCTTACTCTTAATTAACGAGTGCCTTGGAACATCTTAAAACAGAGATGTTCTTGTTGTTGTTGCATAATGTGGGACCATTATTACTAGTAATAACCTATGAAGGGTGCGTTTCGGGATTCGGGTGCGGGTGCAGGAGCGGGTGTGGGACTCGGCAATTTCTGAAAAAGTAGGGTGCGGGTGCGGTGATTAAAAAATTATTAAAAATATTTTTATTTATATTTTTAACATATTGCTAAACATACTTTTTTCACATTATATAAACATATACCAAATTTAAGAACAATAGTAAATAATAACTAGAATACAACTTCATTATATAAACGTTCCATGATGTTCGAAAATTAAAATACAACTCACAACTTTGAAACTAAAACAAAATAAAAGATACATCAACAAGACAATCAACAAGACAATCAAACACCAATTACATCATCATCAAGATCAATAGCTTCACTTCAAACTTCACTTTCACTAGTAGTAACACTAGTGCTAACATTCCCAATAACCATGGCCTCCAACTCTGGCTCATCAAGTGTAAGAGCTGCATTCTCAAGAATTCCAGCTCCTCCATGTATGTCGCTCTCATTCCAAGAGTCTCCTGCAATATCCCACATCTTTGTATCTCTATTTATGTACTCCGCATTGCGCCTTGACAAGAGTCGAAGATTAGAATGCACATATACCAAATCCTCAGCACGTGCAGGAGCCATTTTGTTTCTTTTTAAGGAATGAATAAATTTGTATGTGCTCCAATTCCTCTCAGAACATGAAGATGAATAAGGTTGTCCAAGAAGTTTAAGGGCAAGGGTTTGAAGAGTTGGAAATGTGGAGCCATGGTATTGCCACCAAACCAAAGGTTGTAAGACCCACCTATCTGTCAAGACAGATGGTGAAGGAAACTTCCCTCCTGAAAATGCAGCAAACTCAGACTTCACCACATTTAATTCATTCACATCTTCAAAGAATCGATCCAAACACTTGCTCCTTTCTATAGAAATTTCATGATCTCGATGTGGTGGGATGCGTTTTGAATTCTCCAAAAGCCATTCAGTAGAGTAATATCTAGAGTTAAAGATTAAAAAACAAATATAAATGAAACGTGTGTTTTACTAGAAAGGGGAACTAAAAAAAATAGAAAATAGAAAATAAATGTACTTACCTAGGATTTAAGGAATGAGCCAAGCAGTGTAGTGAAGTACAATTTTTAGTCCAACGATCAATAAGTATATCATACACCACACTCCAAAATGAGCTATACTCATTATCTTCCAAGCCTTCATGTCGATATATTGCTACCTTTACCTTCTCTATCATTGAATCCCACATCTTATACACAAGATGAAGACAAGGCTTATCTGTGTCAGCTACTCGTATCATATCATAAATAAGTGCTGTGAATTCAAGGATATAATCAACCTTATCCCACCAAAGATCACTTAGAATCATCTCTTTCACCTTTTGAGCTTTTCCAACATCATCCTCCCTATAAGAAGCCCATTGCTCACTAATAGCCATGGCTTGAAGGCATCTTTTTATCAACTTCAACCTTTTTAGCATTATAACAACTGAAGCAAATCTAGTATCAGCAACTTGGAGCAATTTTAATGGACAAAATTCATTAAACATTGCCAACCTCATTGAATGGTTCATGATAAAAACACGTATGAAGGATGCATTATCAGCAATACGTGTAATCCAACTACATTCCTCATATGTAACTTCATTCTTTTCAGTGTTTTTTGCTGCACAAATATTCTTCAAAGCTAGATTGAGAGTGTGGACAACACAGGGTGTCCAAAATATTTTAGGATACTCACCCTCAATAAGAGCTCCAGCAGATTTCATCACATTAGCATTATCAGTGATGACTTGGACAACTTTCTCATGTCCAATCTCTTTTATAGCATCCCTCAACACCCCAGCAATATAATGTTTTTCTTTGAACTCACCTGACCCATCAATTTCCTTCTGATACAGCCATAATATTAATAAGAGGCCTCCTTTGTGGATCTGACCATCCATCAGAAACTATACTTACACCATTTTCAACCCAAAAGTCCTTAATTGGTTTCAAAAGTCTATCAACATGAGTTTTTTCTCTTTGCAAAAGTGTTGTTCTCAAAGCATTGTATCCAGGAGGAATATAACCTGGAATGCTATGAGTAGCAGCATATGAATAGGAACTACGATAATATGGGTTCCTTGCAAAGTTAAATGAAATCCCACCGGTGTAAAACATCCTAGCAATTTGACTATCCAATTCATGTCTAGCATTATTCTGGAATAATTTCTCCACCGTAGAATTCACAACCTTCCTCCTCTTATTACCATCAAAGGGATTTGTACTATCACTCTCTTCTTGTGTACGAAATGGGGGAATACTCCTAATAGGCCCACGGCTTGGGGGAGGTGGGGGTAAGGGAATTTGTTTTCTCCGTTCTCTTTCTAACTTATCATTCTCAACTTGATCATGCATTTGCTGCATTTCCAACCTATGGCTCGGTGTCACACTAGGGCATACTTTAATACCTTTATTAACAATTCTTAATAAATGAGCCTTAACCTTAGAATAGGATCCCAAATAAATATTACCACAATAGTTGCACTTAAAGTGTGTGTTTTCACCTGATTTAACAGTAGAACCAGATGGTTTTTCTATTTTAGTCACATACTGCCAAAGAGGAGCTTCATCATTTGGCACTCCTTCATTAGATGAAGGTGAACTTTTTGTGCTAGTAGCTTCATCCATTTCAAATTCAACAGATTTAATTTAACCTACAAATAATTTCCAAATATATAATAACTATTAATTAAATAAAAAATCAAACCTAATGTCACATACTCACAAAAAAAAAAAAAAAATCAGATCATCACAGATTCACAATTCACAACACAATCACAAATCTAAGTAATAATAACTATTAAGTATTAACTAAATAAAAAAATTAAACGTCACAAGCCTCACAAAAAATAAAATAAAAAATAGAAAAAAATCAGTTCATCACAGTCCACAACACAATCACAAATCATAATAACTAATAGTTGCAAATTTAGCTATTAACTAACTAAAAAATCATATATTAACAATAAACTAAGAGTGTGAGTGTGAGAGCCATCAGCTATGATACCTGACAGTGAGGGGAGACGGAGAGCAAGGGAGACGAAGTGTGAAGGACTGAAGGTAGAGAGTGGGAGAGACTTGAGAGCACTAGCTTGAAGAGGCAGGGGCTGGGCAGTGGGGCGGCTGAGAGTACAGAAAAAAAAAAAAATGAAGAGAGGTTTGGCTGCTGGTGCTGGGATGAGTGATCTATGAGGGTTTCAAAAAAATGAAGAGAGCTTAAGGGTTTCAACAAATTTTTTACAAAACGCAGCCGTTTGGCTTTTTTTTTTTTGGGCTAAGTAAAACGGTGCGTTTCGCACCTGTTTTTTTTTTTTTTTTTTTTTTGAATTTCGGCTGTATCAGCCGATTTCGGCCGGTATCGGCCGATATGGCCGGAATCGCCTGATACGGACCGATTCAGGTCGAATCGGCGCGCGTCGGCCGATTTCACGCGCGTCGGCCCGAATCGGCCCGAATCGCGCCGAAAAAAATGATTTTTTATTGCCGGACGCGGCACGGACGTGCAGGCAGCGGCGTCACCTGTGCGTCGCCGCGTTCGGCTGCGTCCGACGTGGGTGCGGCAGCCCAAACGCCGCACCCGTGCTTCATAGGTAATAACATATATTATTTTGATTATTCTCACAATTTTGTACTCAGAAGGTGATGGCTATAAAACATTGAAAGAGATAATTTGGAAATCCTAAACTAATTAGATACAATTTTTTTTTCAGTGATTAAATACTAAACTTAAATGTTAGGAACCATTACCTTTAGCATCAATCTCAATTAAGTGTAATAGTTTTATAGGTTTTGATGATGTACAAAACTCGTCAGTGAGTTGATACTTGATAGTCCTCACATGCACCAATTGAGTACTTAAAGAATAAGAGAACAAAGAACCAACAGAGAACACTGGTGGTGTACTAGCCAAAAACCCTCCGATGGTTAAGTTAGTAGCTGAAAAATCTCTAAGAACTCAAGGATACTAGAGCTAGGAGAATTTTTATGTACGTGTGATAAGAGGTGGCTTGATGCTTATATAGTAGTGTAGGGCAAACCGAGATCCCATGAACATAGGGTTTTTCCTTGTATGGAGGATATGGAGTTAATGTTCCAAGATAATCTCAGGGCCTTATTTCCCATATTGGGAGGATATGAGCATGTGGAGGGACCTTTGGATGTGATGTGCAAGTTATTTCCTTTTAAGGGTTTATGAGTTGTGTGTACAAAAAGTATTGTGGGATCCACGACTCAACCGTTGGGTTCAGGATCATCTAAGGGTCGGGCTTACCTCTTCATCTGTTGGGTTCGTCTGCCCCCATTCATGGGATGTGCGAGTCACTTCCCAAGGGGGTCCCCAACGGGTCTTCCAAAAAGCAGACTGGTCACTTAGAGGATTTTATCCTAAAGAACCACGAGTGAAGTTCATTCGTCTAGACAGATGAGAAAAGCTTCTCTGGACCAAATGCCCTTATTAGGTTTGATATTTTCTTTACAATGCAATTTATCTTCCATGAACGCAAAGTTAAGTGCAACTAGTCGTAGACTCATACTATGTGTGAAAATATATAATTACTTTGTAACGTGGTATAATGTATAATTAATTCTCTAAAATTTACTGAAGATAATTTGTTCTCCTTAAAAATTGAACTATTTTTCTAAGTATTTTTCATTTCTCTAACTCTACAAATACATCATTCTATTATTCTGAGTTTTTTTTTTTTTTTTTGGTGGAAAAATGGAGTGTGTTTAATTGATATTATTCTTTTTTATTTTTGAGAACAGATATTATTCTTTTTTCAAGTGATCTATTATGATGCCAAAAAATCGTTAGTAAGTTGCATAGTCTTCATGTACTCTAGACAAAACTTGCAAAACAAAGAAGAAGAAGACCTCACAGAGAGTACTGGTGTGGTATCGGCCAAATACCCTCTGAAGGTTAAGTTAGAGAATTTTTACAACTCTAGAGTGCTAGAGTTGGAGTAAATTATGCATATCTTGATTTGTGAGGGCTTTGGGGTTTTTATAGTAGAGTAGAGTCGACATTAATTTCTTGGTGGGGAGGGTATTTCCTTGTAGGGAAGACCCTCATTAATGCTTGTATTTCGTGAGATCCTTTCCTTGTAGGGATTCCTTTGATTATGATTGGGGAGTAGAATGCAAGATATTTCCATTTTAGGATTCTTGGAGACCACTCAGGCCACGTAGGCGCCACGTAGCTTTAACAATCTGTCTCCCTTGGATCCGTTTTCATTGCATCCATCCACATTAAAGGCCCCGTCTGCTCCAAGAATTCTGTCCTTTCAAGACATGACTTCGTTTGCTGGTTCTTTGACTTGTTGGGCAGCCCACACTGTCGCTTACACTTAACTTGGCGAATTGAATCCATCTAGTCTGGGATTTATCCCTATGAATCCATATTTTTCAAACTTTTGTTATAGTGTGTTATGTTTTCCTTTTTCATTTTTACAACTAAATATTTTTAAATTTCAAATCAATTATTTAAATTTCTCATTCTCTTAAGGAGATTGTCATGTTAATCAAATCTCAAAAAAAAAAAATTACAATTGATATCACTCAAATAATTGATAGGCACATTCAAATATTACAATTGTTTTCTTTGATTGTTAAGCGTTATCCTATTGCATTATAAAGAATTAAAAATAGCATATAAGAATTTCTTTTGTTCTTTTTGATTGTTGAATATTATCATATTCTATTATAGAGAATTAAAAATAGTATATACAAATGTAATATTATTCTATTATATAACATGATTTGGATATAGAGCTAAAACTTGAGAGCAAAAACTCACTGAGCCAGTAAACACTCTCACAATTCTGAACATTAGGGATGGAAATATGGATACAAGGGAACCTGCCCTCTCTTCCTCACAACCTCTCTCAATTTCATCTTCTCGTTGATTGTGGGTCGAAGTTTCAGACCTGTTGAATCGCGTTTTCCCCATAGAGCTGAAACTTGAGAGCAAAAATCCATTGAACTAGGAAACATTCTCACAATTTAGAACTTTAAGGGTGGAAATATGAGTACAGGGGAACATTCTCTCTCTTCCTCACAACCTCTCTCAATTTTCTCTTCTCGTTGATTATGGGTCGAAATTTTAGGTCTGTTATGTTTTTATGTTTTTTTTTTTGCACTTTTGTTATTAACATTTTGATTCTCTCTTGTTAAAATACCATTAGCCTTTTGTTCATAATACACTTGAAGTTTTGGGCTTAATCCTCCACAATAAACATTTCTAAAGAACCTAAGGGGAGATTTGAGCTATTCTCGCATTTTCGGCCCTTGTCGCAAAACGTCCCTGACACTTTCCAACACCATAAGAAGATCACCCACAAGAATATGTAATTTTATAGTATTGACAGTTGAAAAACATGTCTACCTAAACTGCTATAAGTGTTTGTGAGAAGCAGATTATAAAGGCTGTGGTTGAAGTCTCCAAAAGAGAACTTCGCACACGTATATATTTAGATTAAGTCATATTAGAATTTATATTTTATATGAGAAAAAAAACGCCTGCCTAGACTGCTAGACAGATGTATAGAAGTTCTACCCGCTAGCCCTAAAAAACTCTCAAAGGCCGTGGCTGCTGATCTCTGCGGCTCTTTCTCTCTCTCTCTCTCTCTCTCTCTCTCTAAAAATGGTATCCTTAACCGTTTTACCAAAACCCAGCTCCCTCACCTATTGTGTCGTGCACACTCATTCACCAACAACAACAACTCGCATCCATAAACAGCTTTGAAAACGTGAACTTACAAATGAGCCACTCACTTTTAAGTACTTAACTAATCAAGGCAAAATTCAAAATCGAAAGGTAAGTAGTGTGGCCCCAAAGATCATTCAATTCATTTAAATGGCTAATAAATGCTACAAATCTTGTATAGTATATGGTTAGAAAGACATAAAAGAGTACATAGGACTAACTACTAATCATATCCAGCCACAAAAGCTTTATTTATATGCGGGGACTGGGGCCTCAAAAACCCAAATTGCCCAGGTACAAAAAAGAGAAACCATGGACAATCCTATCCAAGCTGCTATGTGTTGTGTGGGTATATCTTGAAGGAGCTAGGCTTATTGCGAGGAGAGAGGACATGGGCAATGAACTGTACAAAGTCATCAAACATCATTCGCTTCACAGTCCTCCTCTTTGCTGGAATGACACTTGCATGCTTTAGTTCGTTGAACCTGCAGAATTGGAGTGAGGAAAGTTCTTCGCTTGAGCTCAGCTTCACCACTTTCTCTAGCTCTATCTTGGTCTTGGTCTTGGTCATGGTGTACGCAACCGGTTCACCTGGCTTCTGCTTCGTCATCATCCTCACCTCTCTTCTCTTCACCACCATGCTCTTCTTGTTTAATTTGCTCTATACAAATAATATGAAAGCCCTTTCAATTTTGGGGTATATAAAGAGCCGGGTCCACTCTTTTTTCAATTCGCGTAACAGTCACATAGCAACTTTGTAGGAAAGAGCGAGGAAAAGAGGAAAGAGAAAGAAGCAGCAAGCAGGCGGTCGGTGCCCAAGTAAGCTTATACAACGTTGTTGTATTCTCTATCTACGTGTACATGTATCAGTTAAGTTAACAAGAATTAACTGATATTTCAATTGATTTTACTGTAAATAAGCAACAACAATAATAGTTTACAAACTTCACTCTTATATTTTTTTACTGGATGCGAATTTAAATTCATCGTTAGATTGTATTTTTTTATTTTATCATTCATGTTTACAAAATTTTAAAAGTGTGAAAATCAATAATTATGTCATCAATCAGATATATGTTTAAATTTTAAGTTTTTGTAATTTTAAATTATGCATAAAAAATAAATTTATGAATCGAATAGTAAATAATATTTAATTTGAATGAAATTTGATATGTATGTTAAAAATATAAAGAATGTATATTCTAACGGTTAGATTTTTAAAATATTAGATATGTTACCTATAAATTTGATTTTTTAGTGAAAATTTGCTAAAAAATAAATTTATGAATCGAATAGTAAATAATATTTAATTTGAATGAAATTTGATATGTATGTTAAAAACATAAAGAACATATATTCTAACGGTTAGATTTTCAAAATATTAGATATGTTACCTATAAATTTGATTTTTTAGTGAAAATTTGTAATTGTTACCTATAAATTAGCATGCAGGCAAAGTTTGTCCAACAAGCAATTTCGTGAAGTTAGACCCCTTCACACTATATTTTCTTAATCCAACAGTACTGTTTGGAGGTTTGGAGACTTGGAGGGAAGGATGGAAGAAGGTGCGGGGCGTGGCGTGACGACTGGAGAGTGTTTCAAAATGAGATTAGGGCCTCAAATGTTTTCCAATTTCAGCAAAACTGAGAGGGCAGTTGATTCTGTACTTGATAGATATAAATTAAACTAGATTTACAAATTTTAGTTTTTAACCCTAATATCTTTCATTTTTAAGTTTCAATATCTTCCTTTTCCATCTGCCACATTTTGTTGTAAATAGCATAATAGAGAGGACTTTAGAAGCAAAAGGTAATCCTTTCCTTTGTCCAATCGCATCACAAGAACAACCCCTATAAATTGGAATTCTAGAATAGAAATATAGAACCAAGTATTTTACATGATTTTTATGTCAACTGAAACCGCCCCCCCCCCCCCCCCCTTCCTTTTTCCTTCCCTTCTAGGTGTTTTTTATCTGAGTCATATTCCCATCCTCTTGGACTCAATCCTCTTTTAATTAAAAAAAAAAAAAGTGAACTACTGTGCACATTTAGTATGATGATCACTTTACAAGTACAAGTGTTTATAAAGTATGTAGGATAAGAGTCGAGATTCAAGTTTCTAGAAGAGAGTTTCGTACACATATACATTTAGATTAGATTATAGTAAAGTTTCTATCTTGTATATATAAATGAAAAAAATGAAGGATTACTATAGTTTAAAAAAAAACATATAAACTCCTCAATATAAAACACAAAGGCAGGAAAATAATGAATCATTGAATTGTCAATTGTGCATAGTTCTAAAAATAACATATAAATACCTTTATATAAAACACAAAGGCAGGAACTGGCTTCATTGAATTGTCAATCGTACATAGTTCTTCAAAATCAAATTTTACTTTCGAAAAAAGATTTAATTAAATGTTTCATGATTCATCCCTAACCTTTTCAGCTTTGCTCCAATTCAACCATTCAAATATTTCAGTTTAATCAGTTACCTTTTAAATGTGGGTAAAACATGGTGCCTGTTGTCAATTGGTAGATGGAAAAATATGGCGTGACAAATAAAAAAATTGGAAATCAAGCAATGGTGCGAGGCCTATAAATGAACCAAGCCATTCATGAATAATTTGGGTTCAGCTTGATAAAAAACTCGTTCATATTCATTTGTTTACAAATGAGCCAAGCTTAAGCCTTAGTTTTAAGCTTGTTTGATAAACAAACCGAGCTCAAGCAAAAAAAATTGTTCGTAAATAAGCTCGTGAACAATAGGGTTTGATACAAAACATGCCGAGCTTAACCTCGTTCATAGTTTGATATATGTGTACTAAATAAACTTATTATTATGGCATTACACATATGTTTTGGAATGTCAATTTATAACTTATTTATTCATATATGTTTTGGAATATTAGTTTATTTAGATTTGTGAAGATTATAGTCGTACGAATGACAAATGTGGATGTAAAAATTGTATTTTCAACAATTACTCAAGCTATAGACAATAAATGATGAGAGATGAATTTAATTATGTAAAATTGTAATTTAAACAAATTCTAATCACGGGCATTAAAATCATGATAAAATAAGTATATTATATATATATATATATATATATTGTTTACTTGATTTTTGGTGATATAAGCATTCAATGATGCAATTTTTTGGATCCCAAGCTAAAAAGCTTGACTTGAGCTCGAGTTTGAGCTTGATATGAAGCTTGAGCTTGGCTTGATTAATTAATCAAGCCAAGCCAAGCTGAGCTCAACCTTTTTGGCATTCTCACAAGTTCAGTTCAAGTTCAAGTTCAAACATTATTTTTAGACTTGTCTCAAGCTCAAGTCAAGCTTGAGCATTTTATTTTTATTGATGAGTCAAGCTCAAACACATACTACTTGGCAAAGCTTGACTTGTTTTTAGCCCTAAATGATGCTCAGTGGCAAAGCCACATGTAGATTGGGTGGGGGAGGGGGGAGCATGGCTCGCCAAACTTTTTAAAATTCCTTTAGTTCTGATATTATATAATATATTTACAAGCATAGCCTAACAAAAAATACTACTTGCCCTCAGGATGCCCACAACCAAAAAAAAAATCCTTAGAAAACAAAAGCCCCATCCCTCTTCGTAAAAGACCTAAAATTTTATAAAAATATAACATTTTTTAAAATAATTGAGCACCTATTTTATGAGTGACGCTAAGGATATCAAAATTTTTACTATAGGCACAACTAACATGTCATCAATCAGATAAAAAAGTAATTCAAATACTATAAAATAGGTTGTTGAAATTCATCAATTACAGTTATTGTCACATTATATTGTGAATATTTTGTAGTATTTTTCCTTTTCATTTCTAATAAGGCTTCCAAAACAAGAGCCCAATAGAAATTTAACCCAATTGAAACCCTAAAATATATTTTTTTTTAAAAAGCTGCAAATGTGATCGATTATCAATGATGACTAATCTCCCCTAATAGTTTAAGACTTTTTTTTTTTTTTTTTGTAAACTAATCTCCTACAAAACCACACACAAAATAATATTTATCTGTCTTTTCCTCTAAAAAAGAAGACATAAAATTAAAATTTAGATTACAACTTTACTAAACTATGCATAGTCATATATTCAAGTTAAAGTAAGTTTTTTTTAATAATTTTTTTTAATTCTTTTTGTTTAAATTTATGGTTCAATTGTGATATTCAATCCTCTATATGAAATTCACCTTAGTTTAGTTAGTATTATTCATCAATTTAAGTATTTACATCAAATTAGTCTTAATTTAATTAGTATTATATAATTTTATATAATTAATGTTTACATATAAAAGATCCCATATAAAATTTTTGTCCTAGGCTCCAAATTATGTTGGGCCGGCCCTACTTGGCCCCTCAATTTTTTTATGTTTAAACTTTACTGTAAATTATAATCTTTCAAAAATATATGTCAAGTGTGTGTATATATATTATAATATTCTTTTCCGTCTAAAAAATTTCCAATCAATATATAAAATGTAAAAGAAGTCTTCAAACTATTCTACGTATAAATGATAGTATTAATTTTTTTAAGTTTGTAGTTATGTGTCTTTTAGAGTTAGAGTCGTAATTACATATTTAGTTTATAATCAACACACATCTATAAATACACCCCCCCCCCCCCCCCCCCCAAAGAAGATCTTCTAGCTCCACCACTGATGATGCTAAAGAAGCCTGAGTGATAGAAGAAGAAAATAAAAAGGAAAGGGAAAAAAAAAAACGATATCTGCTATTAATATTTTAAAATAACACGTTAGAGACCTTTTTTATATTAGCACTGAGTTTTTTTTTTAAAATTTTTTATAAGACATTCCTACCATCATGGGCACCTCCATATCTATGTTTGATTTAGTGTTTTTATTTGCCACGTCATACTTTTCCATCTACCACTAGATGAGAGTATAGTTGTCAAAACGTAAATCGTAATGAAATTGATTTTTTTTTTTTTTTCTGTATCGTGTATTGTATTGTATCATGTATCTTACCAAGGAAGTCAATATCGTATCGGAGGTTGTACCAGTTTGGCCACCGATACGATATATTTTGGATCCCGGTCAAAACTGGTGTACTGTTTCGGGTTTATCGCTATTATATATATATATATATATATATATATATATAATATACACACACCAAAATCTCTATAACCATATTTATAAGCATATAATATTTCACTTATATTATAGTAAATATAAAAGTTTATCATAAAATATTACCTCAATTCAGAACAAATTATTTATAGTTTTAGACTTAGTATCAATTAAAAGGAAAAAAAAAAAACACAATATAAAAAATAGAAAGCTTAGTTATTCATTGCATACTAAGAAAACAAATAATACTAATAAGTTAATGTAAATAAGTTACTATTATGCCCTTACAAAAATTCAAAATTTACAAAACTATAAAAAATAAAAATAAAATAAAAAAGATTTTCTCTGTACCGGCCGATACGCCCGGTACTGGCTGGTATTGTTTGAAATTGGCCGATATGGCCGGTATACAGCTGGTACAGCCGGTATTTTTTCCGGTACAAAATAGAAGTACATCGGTACCGGTGCATTGACCGGTATAGTATGTACCGGTCAGTATCAGTACGGTATCGACCACCCTGATTTTAAGATACACAAACACTTATAAAATTTTAAAATTTAAATATATTCAACTAATGACTAATTTATTCATTATTTATGCAATAATATTTAACAAGCTAACTAAATAAGTCAAACTAGCATGTGTTTATAACATACACATTCAAGTTGATTAAACTTAAAAGTGGTAATACATTACAAATGACCTAAAATAATAATTTATTGTCATCATATTCATCAATGTTGTTATCATGTTCATCATTTTGCCAACTTATTTCTTCATTGAAATTTTCTTTATCATCATCAACATTTACCATCTCTTCTTGTTCTTTTAATAATTTTTTTCTTGTTGGCATTCTAGTTTTTTAGACTTATAACAATAATTGCAAAAATAAAAAATAATTATATTCTAAAATAATACCTTATTCATAGTATAGAAAAGAAATGTATAAATATAAAAGTGAAGTGTAAGTGTGTAGTTCAAATTTTGAAGGGAAAAAAGGAAAAAAAAAAAATTATGGGTGCGTAATCTTATTAGGTCAAATTAAGTAATTTAATAATTTTATGTCAAAAACAAGTCTAACAACTTGTTAGATTCAAATAAAAGTACAAATTTTAACCCAAAAAAAAAATCTATTTTAAAGTATATGTCTATGTATCTTACAATACAATATGGTTCAAACAATACGTACATTATATTATACGATTCACGAACACTTCCAATATGCTCTTATAATGTATATTTTTGTTACACATGATATGATACGTATCGTACGATATTGAAAACTATGGATGAGAGTGACTTTTTTTAACCACATTTATAAAGTTAAGAACCCAACTAAAACATTTAAAAAATTAAGACCAGTTCAAAATATAACGTAACGATTGAGGACCAAATGTGCAATTTAAAAAAATATATGTATACCTTGTAGCCCTTTTTGAGGGTATATCATATAGATTGCATTTTTTTTAATGTTTCTGAAGGAAAATTCCATTAATCGTAAATAGAGAGCATACAAGTAATTAAATAGGATTGATTCTTAGGGATGAACTTCTTCACCACCTTCAGAGGAAGAATCTGAGGCCAAGCTGAACCATCAACATTACAAATTTACGATCAAAAGCTCACCTAACTAAAGATGAGAAACCTTATTCTTAAAAAAAAAAAAAAATTATTATTATTATTTTGGATATAAGTATTCACCTATCAACACTAGGGCCAAGGGCAAGAGAGGGCATGTCAAGGATGACTTTAGACCAGAAGGTCACACAATTCCAACCAAGCCAAATTCACCATATTTTCAAATTTCAACCATCTTAATACCTCCCTTGATTACGAGGTCAAGTTTATTACTAGGCTGATGCCTTGTTCTTATCCAGTTATCCCTATACTCAAGCAAAAAAAAGAAGAAAAAACTGAGAGTATGGTGAGGGTCGACTAATACAGGTTATCATCAACTATTTGCTTTATTTATCTCCCATCTAACTAATATATAACTTTTTGGGCATCGCCTTCAATAATTACTTTTGAAAAATTCTCTTTAACGACCACAGCCGCATGTGATGTATAGGTTCTGAGTCTTTTGAAGAGAATTTAAGTGTTGTTAATTTTTTATTGTCAAAGAAATAAAAAGTGTTGTTAACTTTGATTTTGGTATTGATGAACTTTTTTAGCATACGCAAACTACTTCTGCAACCGGCCAATCACAGAAACCTCTAATACATCAACCATTACTAACTTTCACCATTACAATTACAAGCATAGCTGCATCCACCTTGCGCTGCATCATTACTAACTTACTATGCCTTAACATTGGTTCTAGTTAAAATGATAATTAATGGTAATATTTGTTAGTAATTTTGGAACTTAAACTATACAACTCCAGAATCAGAATCAAGTACTAAATAGTATGCTAATTCAAAGTAATAACTAATGAGTTTGAATCATTCCAAATTCAAATAGAGCCTCTCCAACACCATAAGAATACCACGTACCCAAAAGAAAATGTAATTTCGTAGTTATTGACAGATGAAAAACATGCCTGCCTAGACTGCTAGCTAGACTGCTAGCTAGACGGATGTATAGAAGTTCTACCCACTAGCCCTTCAAAACTCTCAAAAGGCCATGGCTACTGGTCACTACGGCTCTCTCTCTCTCTCTCTCTCTCTCTCTCTCTCTCTGTGTAAAAAATGGCATACTCAACCGTTTTACAAACCCAGGTCGGTCCCTCACCTACTGTGTCGTGCACCTCATTCACCAACAACGATTCGCATCGATCCATAGACAGCTTTGTAAACGTGAACTTACAAATGACCCAGTTAAGAACTTCAACGAATCAAGGCAAAATTCGAAATCGAATGGAGAGCAGCGTGCCTCATAGATCATTCAATTCATGTAGATGCCATAAATCTTGTATACTATATTATTAGAAAGACAGAAGAATACCAATTGAGTAGTAACTACTAATCATATCCAACCACAAACTTTATTTATACCTTTACATATATATGGGGGACCTCAAAAACACAAATTGCCCAAGAGAAAACATGGACAATATTTCAAGCTGCTATGGGTTGTGTGGGTATACAGTCCTAGTCTCAATCTTTTTGAAGGAACTAGAATTGGGCTTATTACGAGGAGAGAGAACATGGGCAATGAGTCGGACAAAGTCATCAAACATCATTCGCTTCACAGTCCTCCTCTTTGCTGGAATGAAACTTGCATGTTTTAGTTTGTTGAACCTGAATTGGAGCGGGGCAGTAAGTTCTTCACTTGATGAGCTCAGCTTCACCACTTTCTCTAGCTCTGTCTTGGTCTTGGTGTACACCACCGATTCACCACCTGGGTTCTGCTTCCTCATCATCCTCTCTTCTCTTCACCACCACCTCCTCTCTTCTTGTTAACTTGTTCTCTACAACTTTCAAGTTTGGGGTAATATAAATAGTCGGGTCCGCACTCTTTTTATTTCGCGCGACAGTCATGGTCATGGCTACTACTTTTACTTTACATAGGAAAGAGGTAGGAAAAGAGGAAAGAGATGAAACAAGTGGGCTGTGAGATGGTTTGGATCCAGATTATTTTTCCACGAGTAGACAAATGTTCAGTGCGTGCACTGTGCGTGTATTGTTTACATACTTTTTAGCAATTTTTTATTAAAAATGAGTCCTGCAGCACTATTCATACGTTTAAAAATTATTTTGCTACAATGTTTTCAGTTTTCAGTCTTCAGTTTTCAACAATAAGTCCTATCCAAACGGACCCTGTATCCAACTTTTTTATATACAACGTTGTGTCCCACGTTTTGTCTCGGCTAGATTTTCACCTTTAAAAAAAAAAAAAATTAAACCAAGTCAAATTAAAAATTTAAAACAATTTCTGACAGCAAGGTAATATCATTACCTTTTTTTTAGAAGGATACTTACCTTACTTAGAGCACTCTCATAAAATATTTCAAAAAAAAAAGTCATTTTAACACATTAAACACTTATTTTATCATTTTAACACATCATTTTACAACATCTCATTTATCAGATGTTTTATCCTTTAACTCTATACATTAAAATAATATTTATTACACATTAAACTAATATATTAACTCCTCCAGTTATCACCACCACCACCACCACCATCATTATCATCAACAACAGCAACAACAACAATAACAACCACCACCACCACTGCCGCAACAACAGCCACAGCCACCACCGGCACAAACTCACATCCACCAACGCCACCTCAAAAAAAAAAAAAAACACACAGGAGAGATCGGCACAAACCCACATCCACCAAACCAAACAAACCCACATCCACCACCGGCACAAACCCACGCCTCCATCGCCTGGCGAGATCGGCGTGGCAAAATTGACGATGGCGAGATCAGCGATGGCGAGATCAGCGTGGCGAGACGGCGATGGCGAGATTGGCGTGGCGAGATGGCGATGGCGAGATTGACGATGGCGAGATCGACGATGGCGAGATCGGCGTGGCGAGACGGCGATGAGAAAAAAGAGATCATCGGCGTGGCCAGACAGAGAGAGAGATGTGTTGCAGACGAGAGAGAGAGAGAAAAAAAACGAATTTTATAAGCCAACAGTGTTTGGCATATATCTCCATACCGTCTCATCTTTGAGATGGTACTGTGCATATGTGTTAAAAATTTTGGCATTTGGAACATCTCATGAAGCTCATATTTTGGAGTCTGGTGTGCCAAATGTGCCATATTTTGACATTTGACACATTTGACATGCCTGATGAGAGTGCTCTTAGAACATTTAAAAGAAGGTCAGGTTATAACTTGGTTAAATTTGGATGGTGGAGTCAATAACGCCCAACTATTGGTCTGGACAATTCATCACACATTTAGTTGGTGATATGAATTATGTTGGTGATATGAATTATTGCTCAGATTGTAGACTATTTATTAGGTGGTGGTCCAAATTTATGCAAATTTTGTAACCTAGAAAACTGATTGGTTATAGAAGTAATATTCTCGATGTTTATAAGCAAATGACATGTGAGTTTGAAGAATATGTTCTCAGCTAAAGAAAATACCAAGTGCATTTAGTTGGTGATATGAATTATGAAGCATATAATTACTTTTTTGTGGATGTTTGAACTTTGCAATTGATAAAACTCACATGTTTCCATGAACTTAACTAGAAACTTGAAATTCAAAGAATTGTTGAACAATTAACATAGCCTTCAACATGCATGGTTATATGAATATCAGAAAATTCTCGACATTTTGATGATTGGTCACAATCAACCCTAAAACAAGACAACCTACAAGCATGATCCACCTTGTCTTTTTGGATGAGTTGTGTTTCTCATATTATAATTCAAAATTTTTAACAAAAGGGAAAATTCTAGGGGTGTAAATTAATTCTATATATATCGGAACTGTCCTTGTGGCAGACGATGAGAAAAAAGTGGACTTCAATGAGCCTAAATATTTTTTGATATTATACTATAGTTTCTGTAAATCTTGATGAAATAAGCATACTAAAGAAGATTATCTTATATACCACTTTTGACCAATGTGATGGCAAACGTATGCATTACTTATGGCTAGTGTTTTCCCCCCAATAATTTCCATTGCGAGAAAAGCTCTATAAAAGTATGTTCATGAATCTTATATAATCAAAAAATTTAAAGACTGTTTAGAATATTTAGTCTATAGTGTTAGGTTAACAAACCATGAGCAAATGTATCCTTAAATTAGTGACTTGTGATGTTTTTGTAGTATATTTGAAGACTAAGACATGTTTCAAGTTCTATTAAAAAAGATTTGCAAGTATAGGATTCTCAACACATTTTCCACACATGACCAAGACTTATTACTAATGTTCATCGATCAAAATTTGGGTAGACAGAATCCTAATATAGCTCAATTGGCCATCATGCATCTAGCGTTTCATGGATTTCAAGCCAAGGTATAAATAAAAATGGAGATTTAGAGCATGATTTTTAAGACTTTTAGGGCATGTTTGGTATGTGTATTTAGAGCACCTTGTGCCACATTATGAAAGAGAAGAACATGCAATTTAACAGTTAGATTTTCAAAATATATTGTAATATTTATTTTATTCAATGAATTTGTAGCCTTAAGCGACAACCAATTTTGTAGTTAAATTTTGTCCTATTTCAAATCGATATCATTGTATATATGTAATGTTGTAGTACACTTGGCCTACTAGTCTACTCGATATCATATGAGAGGGTCTATAATGTATATACATATTATATCCATTGAACTAACATGTTTGCATTGAGAGGAGAAAAGGAAATGTAATGTAATAATGAGACCCGTTCCACACTAAATTTTCTTAATCCAACAATGGGACGAGTTTGGAGGATTGGAGACTTGGAGGGAAGAATGGAAGAAGTTGCGCGCATCACGGAAGAGTGTTTCAAATGGGGGATGAGGCCCATAAATGCTCTCTTTCCCTGTATAGGATTGGAGGAAAACTGAGAGTGGTTGATTATCTTGTATAGATAGATTAAACTAGAATTTCCCTACAAAATTTACCCCTAAGATCTTTCATTTTAAGTTTTCACTAATTACTTTAGACCACTCAAGTCAATGCTTATATAATAGAAAAGGTTCAACATTTTTTTACCCAATCCAAAATTCACTCATCACTCACATCAGTCAATTCAAAAGTTGTGTAAAAATACATTTTGTTACTAAAATTGTAGTAAAAATTTATACTGATACTATTCATTTTGCATTTAATTTTTTTATTATTTTTTTCATTTTCAAAAGATGAAAAAATAAAGTGGACGGTAGTTATTGTATGTGAAGAGAGATAATTTTTTTGATATTTTAATAAAATATAGTGTAAAATAAATATTCTAACGTAGAATGTTTTTAAAATTAAGTATATAAAATAAAATAAAAAATAAATTCTTATATTAAAATAAATATAAACTTTTACATAATGCAAATGCTTTTATCTTCTTTTTTTAATCGGCCACATTTTGTTGTAAATAGAGAGGAATAGAGAAGCAAAATGTTGTCCAATCGCATCACAAGAACTCCGGCTAAAATAGTATTTTACATGATCTCTATGTCAATTGAAGCGCCCCTTTCCTTTTTCCTTTCCTTTTGGATGTCTTTTTATCCAAGTCATATCCCCATCCTCTCAAGCCCGTTCTTCTTTTAATTAAAAATTTGAAGGATTACTATAGTTTTGTTTTTTTTTAACATATAAATATCTATATGAGACACAAAGGCAGGATCGGGATGACTATTCATTGAATCGTGCGTAGTTCTTCAAAAGTTAAGAACCAGACTTAAATATTTATAATGTTAGGACCATTTCAAAATATAGTAACTATTGAGGACCAAATGTGTAATTAATATATATATATATACACACACATCTTATAATATTTTTTTGGGTTTGGGAGCTTATAACCATTTTTTTTCATGAAGGGAAAAAAAAGTCATAAATGTAATATTGTAATAATAGTTGGGTTTATATTGTTAGTGCACGGTTATCGGCCCATAATTAGTAGGCCCATATGTTATGGGTTGGATAATGGTTCCCCGGCAGGCCAAATCTATGATGCTTGGCAATTGAGTTGTGGACTATTTAGTCCTCGTGGTCCGACCTTGCTCATGGCCCATTTCGGGTACCTCGGTAATGCATTTGGGGGGATGTTGCTACCGAGCAACATCCGGTGTCTATTGCAAGTCCCAAAGACTAAAATCCCTTTTTCCAAAGTTGGGCCCCATTTTGTCAAGAATAATCCTAAAGGGCCTCACCTACACAAAAATTACTAAAAATCAATCATTACTAATCCACTAAGGAAGGATATAAATAGGGAAAGAGAAGGAAGAAAGGGGGTTAGACATGAGAGGGTGAGGAACTAGAGAGCTAGAAAAGGAAATAGAGAAACCGAGAACAAAACACCTTGTCTTCAGGAACTTTCCATTGTAGGATATTCATACATCCACTTTAATAAGTAAATTGTAAGCCCAATAGAACAATTATCCCTTTAACAGAGGTATGGGCACACATAATTGGCACCGTTTGTGGGAATCTCTTACTTAGTTGTAGTTCTAGGCGAAGTTAGTCGCCTTGGAGTATGGCCGACCAACATTTGATGAGTTTCGCAGATAGCCAGTTTGGGGGTTCGTCCAAGGGCTCGAGTTGGCCAGAAAGGAGGCAAAAAAGGGATCAGGACTATAGGTACGAAGAGCATGGGGAACAGGTGGACTCGGGAGAAGGGTCCTCACAGTTGTATCGATCAACATCCTACATTCCTGAGCATGAACAATATGATAGAAGGGATCAAGAATTAGAGTGCTTGCATAAACAAGTTAGAGATTTGAAGTTGGAAGTACGAGGTAGGCATTGGAGAGGAATCGTGGTGAATCCCCTGAAGATTCTGGCAGCACGAGAGAAAGTTGGGGGGAGTTCTCTCACCAAAGTGCTCCAACCGATCAAGAGAGAGATTGTGTGAGTTCGCCGAGTGATTGTTGATTTCCCCCAACTGACATAGGCATCACAGTGCGACAATGGATACAATGAGCGCAGGCTCTGTGAATAGCGGCCCGGTCACCATTTTCTAACGAGATTGAGCTTACTCAAATGTTGAGACGTTTTAACCGACCACCGTTCATTTCATGTTGTGTGTTTATTAAATCAAGTAGACCTATTTCAATATATCAATATCTTACATCATAAAAGTATTGCATAATTTCACAAGAGACTGAATATTTATTTGTTAATAATAGAGGCATCATATATATTATGTTAGGCCACATTATTCAAACACTTGATCGCATTGTACTTGCTCTATATGCATTCTAAGATTTCTACTTACAATGAAATTTTTGTGATATTATTTTAGGAAAACTTGTCTGTATAGTTCAAGAGTTTCTCAGATCTAGAGTTAGGTGTGAGTGAGTTTTGGCACCTATTCCCAACTCACATTTTAAGTCTAGAGTCTGTTTTAGGGTTTTGTCACTGAATAGCCAAAGGGATAGATTGTAAGATTGAATTTATTCAACCATGTGTTGGCTTTATTCCGTACCAAATTTTCTTGTAATTCAGCAATTAGATACTCTGTATTTAGGTGAGAATAATGTAAGGGTTGTGTGTGAGAGATTGCAGATTTGATCAAATGTGTGCATTCAAGACCATTCTCGCAACTGGATCGTGCAAGTGGTGACTCGCCAGAAGTGTCACACGTGCGAAGCATGCATGAAGTTGAAGGATCATGACAACTAGAGCATTACACGACAAAAAGTAGAGTTAAGCCAGTCAGTTATTTAGTCACGAGTGAGTCACCAAAGCCCCCTGCAGAAAAATAACTTTTCACATGATTCATCCACAATCTTATACTTTTGATTATCAAATTCCTCTACTTTCACGCTCTCCATTGACATGCCCTTGAGAGAATCTTTAGCCAAATTCTTATCACACCATACCCATATCAGTGAAAAGGTTATTTGGTGCTTGGGAAGCAGTTCAGAGAGAACCAATTCATTTGGTTGATGCAATGAGCTTATTGCGGGATCCGAAAAGCTAGAGAAGACATGATTAGGCTTAACCTTGTTGGAGCAAGAAGTTTGGAGGGCTTAGGTGTATCGAGTAAATTAGGCTTGGAGGGTCTATTGCTATTCGTGTATCCCAACTGATTTTCTAATAGATCATTTTTCCACTTGAAGGACGGCGGAGGAAAGGTTTTTGGTCCAGTTCTTTGGTTTCCTCTTCGATAACACAACCGATGTTATCTTGTCTTTGCTTCTCTCTAATTCTTACTTTTTGCATTTAATTACTGTTGTGTTGTGTTTTAATTATGGTTTAGAGTAGTTTGTTTGTTTAGGTATAGCTTGTACTTATCATTCAGCACATATATTTTTTGAGTATAAGCTTGTGTTGGTTATTTTGAAATTGGGGGTCTAGACATTCACTAGTGTTTTAGACACTAAGTGAACTTTCAATAACTATAATTGGTAGTGATTTTTGGTGGTTGTCGGTAATTAGTTGAATGAGTTGCTTGGGATTGTGATTTTGTTTGTTGTGATCGGTGGTATGGTGATTAGCTATGGTGGTGTTAAAGGTGGGGTTTGATGGTTTTTATGATGGAGAAGAGAGAAAAAAATTATTATCAAAGAGAGAGAGAGAGAGAGAGAGAAATTATATTTAATTAGAGTAGAGAAATAAATATTAAAATTGATGTATGTGTCTACTTATTCAAATATTTAAAAGATAAGTTTTTGAAGTTAGTTTAGTAAAATGACAGAGAGGTTGACGTGAATGTTCTAATGTTTTTTTTTTTTTTTAAAGAAAGATGTAGGACGACTAAATTTCGAGTTTGAAATAAAGTCAAACAAGTAAAATAGTTTCACAAATGTGTATTTGTATTGATGAATATGTGATACAATTCTTTGTGATTACACAAGAGTGATCCTCTTATTCAATCTCCTTGAAAGATTTGTTGATCAGAATTGTGGTAATGTGATTTTGATTCAAATACAAAATATACTTCAATTCGGCTGAGGAATGGATTGAAGATCTTTGAAACAAAATTACAATAAATCTCTAGTTATGAGCTTGTTAGAAATTCTTTGTTCTTTATGTTCTTCGTATTCTTCATGCGTTCTTCTTCTTTGAAAGTTTGTGGTAGAAATTCTTTGGGGCTTTGAAGGCTTGAATTTGTAGAGTTTCACCAATTTATGGTTTCTTGAAGTTTTTGGAGGCTTTTGAACTTGATTCCAGCAAATTTTAATATCTAGACAGGTAGTTTGGACGATTATGTTTCGAATGTTCTTTGTATTTGAGGTTGAAGTTCTTGAAGTTCCTAGAGGCTTCAAGGCTTGATTCTCGCAGAGTTTTTGTAATTCTGAATCTTCTTTGATGCTGTTTGTGCTCTAAATGTCTTGGTGTCTTCCAAGATTCTCCCAAGATGTCTTGGTGTGTTGAAATGCCTTAGGAAGGCTTCTATTTATAGAAGTTTGGGGGTAGGTTGAGTAACATATGGCGAAATTTAATTGATGACATGTGTCATAGTCTGATTAGACAAGTTTTAAAACTTTTTCTCCAAGACACATAGCATCTTTCGATTGGCTGAAATGTCTTGATTTTCAAGCTGACATATGTCAGCACTTGATTGGATTGCTTATGTCATTACTTACACGCACTAGATTACTTATGTCATTGCTTACATGCACCGATGTGTGATTGGTTTTTGCATTCTTTTTATGTCTTTATTTCAACGAAACTTGACAAATTTTTGTTGGTTTCCAAATAATGATAATAAAATCTAGTAGCAGTACGTGGCGTTTTGTAATTAGTCGTACTTTGTAGATATGATAGTATGATGTGTCAGCTTGAAATAGGTTGAGAATCTTCTCTCCCTACAAAAGAATTATGTTGAAATTGTTAACAACTTTTTACACATCTTTTACTTTTTGCAAATTTTTGTCATTTTTGATCATTTTTTAGTAATTTTTTTTATCCTTTTAGCAATCATTTTAATAACTTGTTATCATTTTTATTAATACAACCCTATCTTAACAAGAATGCTTCGTAACATGTCCCATTGTTAATTTCAATACGGAAATCGTTTAAATTTTCTCATAAACTTCCATGAATCAAGATAATGGAAATTAACAAGATTTGGTGCAGCTAGTTACCGTTAGTACCCATTTTAGTGAGTGAAAATAGCTGTACGTATTTAAGTACATAAATATACATGTATCAATAATCGGCCTATAGAATTTCTAGATTTAGATTCAGAAAAAAGAAAAAAAGAATTTCTAGATTTAGAAAATAAGTAGAATTCACCCTGAAATGTGATTCAGGTTCACAATCAAATACTATCAGTTCCCTTATTTACAATAATAAATAAATAAAAATCGGATACTTCCAAAATTCTGACAGAATCTCTGTATCCCATTGGAAGATCTCCCCCAAACACAAACCCAAAAAATTAAAATTAAAATTAAAATTAAATAAATTAAATAAAACAAAACACGTGCCTATTACTTAGCGACAGTTGTATAAACCGGGGCCCACTATCTATCCCTCTGTAAGATCTAACGCTCTCAATACTATCAACGCCGCCACTATCTCCTTCACTCCGTTCTCTCTCTCTCTCTCTCTCAGAAATGGCTTCAGCTACTTCACTCTTTTATTCATCCCTCACTCCTAAACCCAAACTGGTTTACCAAAACCCATTACCCAACCACCGCCCTTCACTACTTGTTGTATCCAGCGCCACCAACGACAGCCACAACAACAACAACAACTCGGCTCCGCTGACGGCTTTGAAGAAGCGCCGCCCCGCCGAGGAGAACATCAGGGAAGAGGCGCGGCGGCACCGACTCGTCGACGGCGGCTCCTCTTCCGAGTTCAGCGCCAAGTACGTCCCGTTCAACGCGGGGCAGTACTCGGGCGAGTGTTACTCGCTCGACGAGATCGTGTACCGGAGCAAATCCGGGGGGCTCCTCGACGTCCAGCACGACATGGACGCGCTGAAGAGGTACGACGGCGCGTACTGGAGGTCGCTGTTCGACTCGCGCGTGGGGAAAACCACGTGGCCGTACGGCTCCGGCGTGTGGAGCAAGAAGGAGTGGGTACTACCGGAGATCGACCCGGACGACATCATTTCGGCCTTCGAAGGAAACTCCAACCTCTTCTGGGCCGAGCGTTTCGGCAAAGAGTTCTTGAACATGAACGACCTTTGGGTTAAGCACTGTGGAATCAGCCACACCGGCAGCTTCAAAGACTTAGGTATGACCGTCTTGGTCAGCCAAGTCAACCGCCTCCGCAAACTCAAACGACCGGTCGTCGGAGTCGGCTGCGCTTCCACCGGCGACACTTCGGCTGCTCTCTCGGCGTACTGCGCCTCGGCTGGAATTCCCTCCATAGTTCCTCCCGGCGAACAAAATCTCCATCGCGCAACTGGTGCAGCCGATCGCGAACGGCGCCTTCGTCCTCAGCATCGACACCGATTTCGACGGCTGTATGAAGCTGATCCGAGAGGTGACGTCGGAGCTGCCGATTTACCTGGCCAACTCGCTGAACAGCTTGCGACTCGAGGGTCAAAAAACCGCGGCGATCGAGATTTTGCAGCAATTCGATTGGGAAGTTCCGGATTGGGTGATCGTACCGGGTGGCAATCTCGGTAATATCTACGCTTTCTACAAAGGTTTCAAAATGTGCGAGGAATTAGGGCTCGTGGATCGAATTCCTCGCCTGGTTTGCGCTCAATCGGCGAACGCCAATCCTCTCTACTTGTACTACAAGTCAGGGTGGAAGAATTTCGAGCCTGTAACCGCGAATTCAACGTTTGCAAGTGCGATACAGATCGGAGACCCGGTTTCGATCGAGAGAGCAGTGTACGCGCTCAAGAATTCGGACGGGATCGTGGAGGAGGCCACGGAGGAGGAGCTGATGGACGCGACGGCTCAGGCCGATTCGACCGGGATGTTCATTTGCCCTCATACTGGTGTGGCGTTGACGGCTCTGATTAAGCTGAGGAAGAGTGGCGTGATTGGGGCTAGTGATCGGACTGTGGTGGTTAGCACTGCTCATGGGTTGAAGTTTACGCAATCGAAGATCGATTACCATTCTAAGGCCATCGACGGTATGCAATGCCGGTTCGCGAACCTGCCCGTGCAAGTGAAGGATGATTTTGGAGCGGTTATGGACTTGCTGCAGCAGTATTTGAAGAAAGGTCCCAAAGTATGAGAGTGAGCATTGTAAGTGTTTATTTGTCTTTTTTTAGCACTCGTGTTTGTTTTGTGTTTTTCCTTCTTACTCTAAACAACTTTGGTGATATGGATTCTCATTGAATTTTTTTGTACAAGGGTTTGTTGATTACAAAGCATAATCATGAGGCACGTATGTATTTTTTTGGAGTTAGTAGAAGAATTACTCTGTTTATGGATCAAATTCCATTATAGGCTAAAAATTTTGTGTGCAAATCTAAAGCAATCACGACTGGTCAGGTCATGATAGCTTAAGTTTATTGATTTATTTTGGCTTCAAAAGGATAAAGTGGATAACTGTATTTAGAAATTTATATTTTGAAGAAGAAAAAAAAAACTGTATATAAGTTGACATCTATGATTTTGAGAGATTACTAGGTTAACAAGATTTGTAATAATAAAAAACTTATCTTAAAATAATATTGCTCTAATTATAAAATTGAGACATCAATTATTATGAAAAAATCTTGTGGTCTTGACCGTGCTTTTGCATTGAGAATCGTCCACATGCATGGGATGGTTTACAATGCGATGTTTAAGGTGGTGGTGTCTTTTCATCATTGCCTTTTAGTGAGTGAGTATATGATGTCAAATAATTTTCCCGATTCAATCATTGCCTTTAGAAGTTCCTCCAACTTTTTCCCAGATGTATGGCGTGGTTTACTTTATTGTCGTTTCATGTAGTTAAAGACTTAAAAGTGTGTCTCAGAATGAAACGTGAGGACGTGGCAGAACTTAGAAATGGAAAGCATTTTCTTCAGCACAGGCGTAGGAATGCCTTGATTTATGATTTTTCTTTGTTCTTTCTTTGACATAGGAGAGGGAAAATGCTATTATATATATATTAAATTCATACCAAAATTCTTGTAACTTAATGTGTGAATATCCTGAAAAAAATTCCTATCAATCACCAGTTTACGATATAAATCTATGAACAAAGGAAGTTCTGTTCAGTTTTGTAGTCTTGGGATTCAAATTTTGGATTTAGACATGCACTGTAAAGGAACGCAGCACCTTTTTTTGCTACGGGGTTTTTGTTTTTACTTGCGTTTTTGCTTTAGCGCCAAAAACAAAATGCAGAAAACGTTTCAGGTGAAACAAATATAGCCTGAATTGCAGAGGAAAGCAGCGACTTTTGCAGTAAAGAAGCAGGCAAAGTTTTTTTTGTTTCTATATTTGGAGAAGGTTTGTGCAGGGTAAAAAGCTAGTGGTACATTTTAATTTTTATACCTAAATTATCTGAATTTTGACATGCGAAACCCCAAGAATGTTTGTCCAAATAAACTCCGTACTGTGAGTCTGACTTTGAACGAAGATGTGTTGACTCAAAGCTATTTTTCTCCACTACAGTTTTGCATGCTTTGCTAAATGCTATATAAGTAGTGGGGATGTTGATGACCCGCAAAATCAGGCCTTGGAACATGCTTATTTCTGTTGTACACAGTTATTTTTTGTTTTCAAGGTATCCCAGGGATGTTAATTATTGTTTTTATTTTACATTTATTAATCTTTTTGTTATGCTTAACAAGAAAATTTTCTTTACGAAAAAATTTGTGTGGAAAAAAAAAAAAGAAAAAAAAAAAGTGGAAGAGCTAACGCAACAAAACTACGAATCTCGTGTCTCGACCCCGTAGGACCCATGGTTCATTTTCCTTTCGCCTTTCCGCTTTGGGACCATAGCAACTATGATCATAATGCATGTGTATACGTTCTTGTAGATGGCTATGAGAGAGAGAGAGAGAGAGAGAGAGAGTATGCTCAGTGTTTACAATGATCAAAAATCAAAATTCAAAAGTAGTTCCAAGAGAAGACGTCATGGGAGGAAGGTGTAAAAAAGGGTTGAAGGAAGAAATTATTTTTGAAAGTACTGAAATTCAATGAAAAATTCTATTCCACGCAAGACCAAAATGAACTGAATTTGTGACTTTAACTCATAATTTTAAACTTGAAATCATGACTTAAAGTCACGTGTTTAGTTCATTTTGGTAGTTCTTTTGGCTAAGTGTGAAAAGCCCTTGACAAATCAAGTGCTTCTACGTTGTCTCCAATTGAGTTTCTTTTAAATTGATAAATGTACATATGTTGATACAGCCAAAGTAGAAAGTTGGTTGTTTAATTTAAGGAAATGTTAAGGGATGCCCTAAATACATTGATTTAAAAATAATCTTAAAAACTTTTTTAAGGGAAAAAGGAAAAAGTAATTGATTTTTTTGATAGCTTTTTATATTTCTCATTAAAGTTTTATTAAATTTTTTTTAAAATGATCCATTAACAAATGTCTTAATGGTACTTGTAAATACACAATTCGAGCCCAAACCCACAATCAGAAGGGAATGGGCCTGAAAGCCTTTTTACAATGAAATTTGTAGAGAGTGGGTTTGAAATCTAGGTTTTAATGATGTTTAAATAACAAAGAATGATGGGCTTTGGACCCAATGGCACTCCAAGGAGTGGTTTAAATGAATATGAATGAAAAACTTCTCCTTGGACACAATTCGAGGATAGTTTATATTACTGAGACTCAAGATAGATTACAATTGTAGACAGTCAGATTTACAATCTACTTTTCTTTCTTTTATTTCTAAAAAGGCCTCCCCTTTAACGAAGGTCCCTTCTCTCTTTTATACTCCATTCCTCTTCCCCTTCTCATCTTCCACCTCATGGTTAGACTGCTGGTTTAGATACTTGTCCTATCCACCTTCCTTGAAGTCTCAAGAGATAGGGACCAAGTTTCAAATATGATATTCAGGTCTCACTTCCCTATTAATGCGGCTAGAATATCATATGCAGCGCATTCAACACGAGGGCGGTTATAAACAGCTTTATCTCAGATATTCTATTGTCCTTCTTCTTATCTTCCACGTGTACCGTATCTAGAACATAGCTTGGGGAACTTCTAGAACATAGCCTGTGGATTTTAACCAACTTTTCTCCCACCTCGACTTCATATAGCCAAGGACACAATCTTCCTCGGACATACCTTTTTAGATATTATCTCTCATTTGTTTAGTATTTTCTTATGGGTTAACATTTATACACCCTCGGTCCATCCTGTATCTTCGGACTGGGCTTTTAGCCCGAAGAATTTTCTTTGGGCCAACCCAGATATATTTCTGAGCCCAATGGCCCTGCAGTACTCATTAACATGATCATTTAAGTTAATTTATATATAAGTTTATTGATCAAAAACAAAAACCAAATTTTTTTTAAAAAAAAAAAAATTATAGATATGTTATGTCGATAACATTTTCATAACAAATCTTAAGTGACAAGTTATTAGTTGTTACTGATGGCCAAATAAGTAATTTTAATAGTAGATTCAAATTAGAACCAATAACAACTTACTATCTATAATTTGTTATAAAAGTATAGTAAAAATGTTGTAAATGTAGCACTTTTTTATTTTTTTTTTATTTAACATTTAGTTATATAGCTTGACCTAAAAACTTAAGCCTATGAGTTTAAATTCAATATATTAACCGATCTTTTTTATCATTATTATAACTAAGCCTATGAATTTGAATTCATCTATGATATATTAACCAATCTTTCTTTTCTTATCAATATTATTTGCCAATCTTCTTTTCTTATCATTATTATTTGACGTGATTTCACTCACTCTAGGCTACCCAACAAAAAGGCCCTTGTTTTGATCGGCCTTCACAAAAAGGTCCTCGTTTTGATCATCGGCTGAAGGCGGAATCAAGCGGGCTACACTAGGCTACCCAACACGTGAATTCAATTAGAATATCAAATAGGAAGTAAACCAAGTATTTCTTGAAATCAATGTGATAAGCAATAGAGCAAGAAGTTAGTAACATCTTACAACAAACGCAAATCAAAGTCAACGCCCTACACTTGCTTGCTACTTCAGGAATAATCGTACAGTGATATGCTCTTGTCATCTGATACACTAGCAAGCCGACCAGACCGCACGCCAGTCCCTCCTGGTGGTCGAAATGCCACTCCCCAAACCTGGTCTGTATGATTGCTCATTGTCTGCACAGCTGCCCTCATGTTAAGATCCCAGAGCCTCACAGTTCTATCACTTGAACCTGTTGCAAGAGCTTGCCCGTCTGGGCTTACATCCAAACTCAATACCCAACTAGCATGTCCTGACATGGCTCCAACCAGGGATTTCTTTTCAGAATCATACATGTGCACATGTGCATCATCTGAGGCTGAAAAGAGTAGGCGTGGTTCAATAGGGGAGTACACAAGAGACCTCACGGGCATGAAGTGGCCTTCCAAATGGTGTAAAAATTTGGCACGAGCTACATCAAAAACAGAGATGGTGCCATCCATTGAGCCACAAGCAAGTCGTCTCCCATCAGGACTCCAGGCAACCGACAGGACAAACTTCTTGCTGCCGCTTTTATCAGAGGGCTTGGGACCTTCTGGACGAGGAATAGGTAGAGTGGCAACCAGACTCCAAGTGGCAGTGTCCCAAAGGGTGATTGATGCACTACCCCCACCAGCGACTGCTAGAGTAGAACCCTGAAATAAAGCTACAGTCAGAATAAGTTTGAGCCAATGTTCAAATAGATGGGGGTGGATTTCTAGTTTACATAGATTCTAAGGTGTTATTTGAAAGGAAAGAGGCACACTTGTTTCATCCTGTAATACACAGATGCATATCTAAAGCACAATTTGCATATGCCGTCTGTACAAAAAGCCAATCAACATATGTAGACAAGAAAGAATGCTCATTATTCTTGTACCCTTGTTAAGTATTTGTGTATCCTTTGATAAAAGGTTTTTTTTTGAAGGGGAAAGGGGGGGGAAAGGGGGGCGAATGTGTATTTATGCAATCCTTCAATAAAAATTTCTTTTTGAAGGGGGGGAAAACAGAAAGAATTATTTTGGCATGTGTTATCTTAAGAACATACACTCAAGAACACAAAAAGACAAACTAGAATACAAACATAAACATACTAAAAATTTGTTGCTTTTCTATATAAAGGACAACTTACAGACACATTCCACTGTCCACAAGTGGGTACACCTTCATCACACAACAAGCACTACTGAAAAGTACTAAAGAGAATTGCAACTCTTGCAGTCACTCTAAACTTCTAAAATTGCCGATTATGGAGCCCAATGCTTCCAAAATATAATCTGTAGGCTGCTCATTTCATTTCTTTAGGCAAATTTAAAAAATTTCATTAGTTCTAGAATGGAATTTTAAGAAGCTGGCACAGGAGATGATACCACAACAGGTTGAGGCAGTCAAGGAGAACTCTAAAAAGAAAATCCCAACTCTCAACAAGCAGATTTAAAGGGTGCACAAGCAAATGTATTGCTTACAAGTTTTAGCAAACACAAGACGTAAGTGAAAAGCCATTGCACCTAATAAGCACCATCGACATCAAACTACACGACACCAATCAACCAGTCAAGCCTCTCTCATGAACTACTTGAGGTTAGCAACAAAAGCTATACTCCCCCATCATTGTAACAAGTAGAAGAGTTTCATGTACTTAGCTAATTGATGCAAGGATTTCGAAAACATGGTATGCAAAGAGTACATCAAAGTACATGAATTCTTTCCTATGAACCAAGCTTGAGCTCAATTATATCGCCTTCGAGCATAAAAACCACAACATCAAGAGTCACAGCCTTTTTCACAGCTTAACAAGTTGTGATTCTAAATTATTCGTTTTCCTAATTCCCAAAAACTAAAATTAAGAACTTGCTACTTTTAACCGTTCCTCTAATTTTCTCGGCAACCAAACAAACACTTAAAAAAAAAAAAAGTAAAAAAGAACGAAAGGTTAAAATGGTAAAATAACCTCAGGATTGAAGCGCAATTGCCAGACTTCAGAGGGAGGAGATTCGAGAGTGGCGATGGTGGCGTTGGTATCGACATCGAAGACACGTACGAAGCTGTCGAGTGAGGCCGACGCGCCGATGAGTCCCGACGGGTGAGCCGCCACGCTGGCCACTCCCAGGCTGTGCCCGGTGTTGGTTCGCTCCAGGACCAGCTCGTCGGAGCCCCATAGCTTAACGGTCTCGTCCAGTGACCCGGTCATCAACAAAGCGGGTCGGGTCTCCGTGGCTGGGACCCAGGTGGCAGCCCATACCGACTCGTCGTGGGAGTTCTCGATGGATTTCAGTCCTGCGAGCTTCATTGCAGTAAAAATTTCAAAGAGAAGAGCAACCCTAGTCAGAGAGTCTCTGTTATTTTTGAAGTGGGTTTGAAGTTTTGGAATCTGGATCCAAGTGGGTTTTCTTAAACTTCTCTATAATAGGGATAACCCGATGCGGACACAAAAGGACTCTTATAGAGCCCAAGCCTAATGGGCCCGGAAAAAATCCTTTGGTTAGTACCTGGCCCGAAAGGTGCTTGAATTGAAATCATGTTTTTGTTCCAACTTCCAAGCCCTCTCAAATGATCAACCTAGAAGACATACCTCCATGGAGACACTCAAATGAAGTAACTCGATTCCAGCCTTGACGGGACCATCCCAACATTACAAATCAAGGAATCCCCTTAGCTTAATAATAAAACTTATTTAGAACTTGATATAAGTGTTAAAGAAAAGTCTTTTTACTTATCAAATCAACATTTATTATTCAAATGGTTATACCAACCACAAATCCTTTCGCATTAAATGTAAAATGACAAATTCTCCCACAATACGGGTTTATTTGGATACCGTTTATTACTGAAAACTAAAAACACTGTAACAAAATAATTTTTAAATGTATGAATAGTGTTGTGAGACCATGTTTTAAGTTTTTTTTTTTTAAAAAAAAAAGTAGTTTGCACGTCCCGTAAACAGTGCACAGGACCCACTAAAAAAAACGCACCGTTGGGAAACACAAAACGTGCTTCCAAAATGAGGGCTACATCATTAAGGCAGGCACCTTGGAAATTTGTTCTCTTAATCGACCTAACAGCAATGATGTATTGTCTGAGTTCCCCACTTCATGGGGAATTAGTCACCAACCTCACCAAAGAAAAATCTATAAATACCACAAGTCTTCCAATGCTCCTATTTGGATGATTCACTCAGTGATTTTCCTTGCATCATTTGATTTAATTTTTAGAGTACCTTTGTTTAGGCCCAAGGTTGATTATAATTCTATAAATTAGTTTGCTCAATGGTAGAAAGGTGTAGATGTGTAGGGGTGTAAAGGTAGAGTGGTGTAGAGGTGTAAATAGGGGTATAGAGGTGTAGAGAGCTGTTGAGGGGCAGAGGTTTAGAAAGGTGTAAAGGAAGAGTGGTGTAGAGAGGTAGAGAGGTGTGTAGAGGTGTAGAGGTAGAGGTACCTTTAATAGTAGATATTAAAAACAAACATGTAGTGGTAAACAATATTCCCACCACAAATACTAAGCATGTAAATTTTAAGAGAGATAAAAAGAATATATATCTATAAATGAGTAAAAAAAAAAAAAAAGAAGTAGAAAGCACACAATAATAATTAGTTTTTTTCCTTTGTAAAAAAAGTATTATTATTATTATTATTATTATTATTATTATTATAAAATGAACTTAAATACCATAGTAAATAAATGCATTTATTTCATTCAAAATTTTAATTATAGATGCCATGTGTCTAATATTACGGTAAACACATTAAGATGTACAAATAATATTTTAACATGTGGCATTAATTGTCCAACATACCAATTAAATATAGGAAGTTGCCACGTGTCATTGAAGTACACTTTGGAAACGAATAAGTGTCATATCATCCCCCTTCTGAAAATTATTTATGTATTTTTTCTTTAAAAAAAAGTAATTTGTTGAAATATGTGTAATTAGATTATCTAATAAATATTCTCTATTGAGATTTATAAAAAAAAATATTTTGGAACTATAATTAAATACATCACAATTAGAAAAGAAGCCTAGAAGTCATTTTATTTTTAATTTTTTCACTTTCTCAAAATATAAAATTGAAATTTTACACATATAGTAATAAAATGTATACAATATTCTCTTAACTTTTAGCCTTTGATTCTTTTTTTTTTTTACACAAATGAGTGTGTGTGTGTGCGCACGCGCGCACGCGTGTGTGTATTTTTTTTTTCTTTTGCTTTTGTATCACATCATTATTTGTAGGTTCCAGTTTGCTCAATTGGTAAAATATCTAATAATTGAATAAGAGATCTGTGATTCAATCCTCATCTACACTAAAAGTCGATTGATATCTTGATTTGATAATAAGAGCTATCATCAGAAGCGGACGCCATAAGTTGAAATTTTTTATTAAAAAAAATCACATCACTATAACAATATATCAATGGTTGGAAAAAAAAAAAAAATATATATATATATATATATATATTACGCTATCAGCATTACTCTAGATTCTGACCCTAAACCTATATGGTGCCATGAGATTCCCCTTTGAGTGAACAATTTTTATAAATTTGATGTAATTGCAAAAAGACCTTGTGAAAATCTTTGTTTTATGCTCAAAAGCACATGGTGTCATAAACCATTCAAGGCATAATTGGAGCAACTTTCAAGCCCTATCTTATCTCAAATGATCAACCTAGAAGACATACTGATCACATCTCCATGGAGACACTCAATTGAAGTAACTCAATTCCAACCTTGACGGGACCATCCCAACATTACAAATCAAGGAATCCCCTTAGCTTAATAATAAAACTTATTTAGAACTTGATATAAGTGTTAAAGAAAAGTCTTTTTACCTATCAAATCAACATTTATTATTCAAATGGTTATACCAACCACAAATCCTTTCGCATTAAATGTAAAATGACAAATTACCCCACAATACGGGTCTATTTGAATACCGTTTGTTTTTGAAAACTGAATACATTGTAACAAAATAATTTTTAAATGTATGATAGTGCCGTGAGACCTTGTTTTAAAGTTTTTTTTTATATATATAAAAAAAAAGTAGTTTGCACGTCCCGTGAACAGTGCACGAGACCCACTAAAAGAAACACACCGCTGAGAAACACAAAACACACGTCCCAAATGGAGGCTACATCATTAAGGCAGGCGCCTTGGAAATTTGTTCTCTTAATCGAACTAACAGCAATGATATATTTTCAGAGTTACCCACTTCATGGGGAATTAGTCACCAACCTCACCAAAGAAAAATCTATAAATACCACCATAAGTATAAATAAATAAAAATTTAAAGTAAAAAAAAAAAGGAAAAAAAAGATGTCTTCATAGAGAAAAAGATATCACACATTTAGAGCAGCTCTACACCAATGTCATTTGATAATATGTTTCCTTCTTGCAAGTCTTCCAATGCTCCTATTTGGATGATTCACTCAGTGATTTTCCTTGCATCATTTGATTTAATTTTTAGAGTACCTTTGTTTAGGCCCAAGGTTGATCATAATTCTATAAATTAGTTTGCTCAATGGTAGAAAGGTGTAGATGTGTAGGGGTGTAGAGGTAGAGAGGTGTAGAGGTGTAAATAGGGGTATAGAGGTGTAGAGAGCTGTTGAGGGGTAGAGGTTTAGAGAGGTGTAAAGGAAGAGTGGTGTAGAGAGGTAGAGAGGTGTGTAGAGGTGTAGAGGTAAAGGTACCTTTAATAGTAGATACAAAAAACAAACATGTAGTGATTAAAAAAAAAATTCACCACAAATACTAAGCATGTAAATTTTAAGAGAGATAAAAAGAATATATATAAATAAAAATGAGTAAAAAAAAGAAGAAGAAAGCACATAATAACAATTAGTTTTTTTCCTTTGTAAGAAAAGTATTATTATTATTACTATTACTATTACTATTATTATTATTATAAAAAAAATGAACTCAAATACCCTACTAAATAAATGCATTTATTTCATTGAAAATTATAATTATAGATGCCATGTGTCTAATATTATGAAAAACACATTGAGATTTACAAATAATATTTTAACATGTGGCATTAATTGTCCAATATACCAATTAAATATAGGAAGTTGCCACGATATAAAAAAAAATATATGTAGTGATAAAAAAAATTCCCACCACAAATACTAAGTGTTAGGACATATGTGATTCATGTTAGGAATATATGTCAACATTTTATGTAATTAGCTAATCTTTTGACAAAACGCATTTCACTTGTATTTGGGTAGATTTAGATTATGTTTAATGCTTCAAGAAATAAGGTTTCAAGTTCAAGTGTTAAACCCATGCAAGTCTATCCAAGAATCAAGTGAAGAAATGTTGTTCATTAAAACTTGACAGCTAGTATCTATCAAGTTTAAAAGAGCTGTTTCAGCCCGAGGCTCAACAGTTGCTCGACAGATATGGTATCTGTCAAGATTTATGAAGTTCAGTTTTTCAGAGGTGATTTTCATCCAATCCGTGAATGTATGTTTGAAATTTCTTTTCTCACAACCCTAAACATATATAAGAATTATTTTAAGGGCCGTCACAGGTTGCACAATTACACAAGAGTACAATTCCACAAGTGTGAAGAAAAGTGTGACCGGAAACCTTGTTTGCCCTAATTCTTCTTGAAGAAGTTGCTGTGTTTGTACACTATAGGGTTTTATGACCAAGCAACTTCATGATCTTCATCATGTGATGAACAAAAGAACTTTGTAGCCAACATTCTTTTCAAGTTGGTGATCAAGTTGCGTATTGAGATCCGCGCATCAAATTAGTTAGTCATGTATTGGGAGCCGTGCAATACAAGGAGAAATTGTCACTACAGAGCAAGTCCAATTGGGTATTGGAGTAAGGGTTCTACTGTAGGTTGGTATAAGGTACTGAAATTTCTTTACTTGTAACTGCTTGTTGTGATAATAATGAATTCTCAGGAGTGGTGACCTTAAAATCACCTAATGGGGTTTTTGCCTCGGAAGTTTTTCTCATTTGTAAACAAATCACCATATCAATTTATTTTTTACTGCATATTTATTTAGTTGGTGATTTGTTTGTGCTACCATGCATTTTGCATGTTGATTAACTTAATTAATTCACTTGACTAAATTAATTGGTTAATTCATCATAAGGAGTCAATACATTCTTAGCCTATCAAGTAGTATCAGAGCAGGCACACTCTGATTAGATTTTAATCTTTGTTGTGTGATCCATTGACCCCTATTTGTCATGGATAGAGGACAGTCACTTATTGTACCTTCTTTATTTGATGATAATAACTATGCATACTGGAAAGTATACATGAAAGTTTTCTTGTAGTCATTAAATGAGAAAGTGTGGTAAGCTGTGGAGATAGGCTAAACTAAGCCGAAGGAAGTGTCGGCCAACTGGGATGATGCAAAGATCAAGGCGGATAATTTCAACAGCAAAGTATTGAATACTTTATTCAGTGTGGTTACAAATAAAGAATTCAAGAAGATATTCTCCATTGAAACTACAAAGGATGCTTGGACCATTCTCTAGACAACCTATGAAGGAACCAAGGTTGTCAAGGATTCAAAATTTCAGAGGCTTACTACTAGCTTTGAAGAAATTAAGATGGAGGAAGATGAGTCATTTGATGAGTTCTATGCCAGACTCAAGGACATAATGATCTTAGCTTTTAATCTTGGGGAAACCATTCCCAAATCCAAGATTGTGAAAAAGGTGCTCAGATCTCTACCTAAGAGATTTCATGCCAAGATCACTATTGATAGGCCAAAAACGTATTGACCCCTTGTAATGAATTAATCAATTAATTAGCCAAGTAAATTAATTGGGTTCAATTACATGCAATGAGTGTGGTAATACAAACAAATCACCAAATAACTAAATATACAGCAAAAATTATATGACACGGTGATTTGTTTACAAATGGAAAAAACTTACACGGCAAAAACTCTACCGGGTGATTTTAAGGTCACCACTCCCGAGAATCCATTATTATCAAAACAAGCGGTCATAAGTAAAGGAATCCTAGTACCTTATACAAACTTACAGTTGAACTCTTACCCTAATACCCAATTGGACTTGTTCTGTAGTGACAATCTCTCATTTTCAATGCATGGCTTCAGTACATGACTAACCAATTGATGCGCAAATCCTAGTACACGACTTTATCACCAACTTGAGAAAGATGTTGGCTGCAAAGTTCTTTAGTTCGTCACACGATGAAGACCATGAAATTACTTGGTCACAAAATCCTATGGTGTACAAACACAACAGCTTCTTCAAGATGAACTAGGGCAAATATTGTCTCCAATCACAATTTGCATGAACAAGACTTTGCTCAATACTTGTGCCACCCTAGACGGCCCTTAAAACAATCCTTATATATTTTTAGGGTTGTGAGAAAAGAAAACTCAAACACATACTCACGGATTGGATGAAAAACAGTTCTGAAAAATTGAGTTTCATAAATCTCGACAGATACCCTAGCTGTCAAGTCTCGGGCTAAACAGCTCTTTTAAACCTCAATTAATATTAACTGTCAAGCTAGCTGTCGAGATTTAATGACAACACTTTTTGACTTGATTCTTGGACAGACTTGCATGGTTTTAACATTTGAACTTGAAATCTCGTTTCTTGAAATATTAAACACATCCTAGATCTACCTAAATAAAAGTAAACTGCGTTTTGTCAAAGGATTACCAATTATATAAAATGTTGACATATGTTCCTAATATCAATCACATATGTCCTAACATCAATCACATATGTCCTAACAATCTCCCCCTTTGGCAATCCGTGACAAAACAACAACAAACAAATGAACATACGAGAGAAGTCATAAATCACTCAAGTTATATTCACTTGTTAAGTATAATAAAATTTATTTTAACACAAACTCTTGAAAAACTTTGCAAGAAGGGAGTTTATGGCAAGGAAGACTTGGACAACTTGTATTTCTAAAACACCTAAACAAAACTCATCAAGGCATTTTAGTGTGAGACAAAAAGAAAAGGTTGTATACAAGAAATAAGAAACATGTGTATAAAGAGAGGAAAGAAACAACACATGGAGAGATAGGTGAAAGAACTGTAATAATAATCTTAAATGTATATATATCCATAAATACAAGGTTTGCTGTTATCACAATATGATCACAAGATCTAAGGTACATGAACAATGTATCTAAAATAGAAAAGAAAAGAAAAAGATACATCAAAATCCTCACTACATCTCTTAAAAGTATGAACACTCCCCCTAACAGAATCCTCCTATACTAACCCTCCCTCTATGAGTATGACAACTCTCATATCCAAAAACTACTCCCCTTTTTTGTCATAAGTGACAAAGGGTAAGTGTATCAAGTAGACATCTTATCAGCACTGAAAGAGCTAGCACCATCATCCTTAGCATCAGAAGCATTAGCATCACCATCATCACCCTTATCCTCAGAAGCCTCTGGAGTAGGAGGAGGAGAAGTAACGAAGCCACCCATAACAGCCTGTCGTCTTGCAATACGACCAATATGGGTGTTCACCTAACATAACTCATCACTGAGAGTGTTGAGGCGAGCATCCATACGTACAAGCTGTGCCAAGATGTCCTCGAGTGTTACACCGCCCGTAGAAGAAGAGGGATCGAATGTGGATGGAGTTCTAAAAGCTGGAGGAATCGTGGATCCAGACTGCTTCGAACATAGCTGCGCCTCGCTCCATTTAACGGTAGCGGCGTCTATGACATAAATAACATGGAAATGGTCAGAAACGGGAAAGGGAACAAAAAATGGCATAAAAGCCTCGTGATAACAGAAGGGAAGATGAGCTTATCATGGGTCACCGTATCCCTATACACATCTATGAGTGAAAGAATGAAATGAGAGGAGAAGTCTATAGTAAGATGCTCAATGAAGGATAACAAAAATCGAGCACGAGACTCTGTAATAGAGTTATAATAAAAGAGAGGATGCAAAACAAAGGTCATAACCATGTTAATGAACCTAAGACCTTTAGTAAAGGTCGAACAAGAAGTGAACTGATGATCACACCAATTAAAAGGTAGCTCACAAAAAGAGGATATAAGCTTGTCTTTAGACACGGTCTTAAGACGATCAAAACGAGGGTAGTCAGGATGCACTACCCTAGGTACATAAATCACATCAGATACAATATTCAGAGTGACCACGATGCGTGTACCCCAAACGTGAGTAACAAAGAGAGATACTAAATAATCAGATTCATGCATGTTGGAGTAGAACTCCTGAATAAGCATGGATGGACAAATGACCGGGACGTCACATAGTGACTCTCAACCCCTATTGTAAATGACAATGGGTAGGTTAGTGTCAAAGAAGTCTGACAAAATGACTTGGTATTCCGAATGAATGTCTTGTCTAGAAAAGTTCTTCGAAAAGTCCTTGCGGGCTTTATCATTAATGAACCAAATATGTGAATGGGTAGCATCAGAAAAGGTAGATGCCCCGAAATGAAGAGGATTTCAGAACGGAGTGGATTTATGTTTAGGTGCCATGATGCAACTAATGTAAGAAGGAGAGAGAGAGAGAGAGAGAAAGAGAAAGAGGAGAGGGGGGAGAGAGAGAGACAATCAGAAAAGCACCAATAAGACATAATATAACAAATATAGAAACTTGAAGGTATGTATGCATGAAAATGCATGAGCATGTGATATGCAATAATAAATACATCATGGGCTCAGCCCAATCTAAACCTACTGGCACACAACATAGCAATAAAGTAAACACACGTCTAATATGCATGAAACATTATTATAATGCACATGTGATGTAATGCATGATGATTCAAAATCATTTTAACAAAACCTATCCCAAAAATCCCACAAGAACTTCATTAATTTTGAAGATTTCCAAAATTTTTCAAAAATCCCAAAAGTTAGGTCAGAAAACATGAAATGCATGATAAGATGAGAGAAAGAAGATCTTACCAGAGGAAGAGAGATCAATCTAGGCCGAAGAACTCTTAGGAATGAAGTTTAGAGTGAGAGAGAGAGGTGTTTGGGAGGTGAAAAGACAGAAAGCAAACAAGAGAGATCGAGAGAAATGCATCTAGTATCGCGAGGATGCTATATATAGAACCTCTTAAATCTCGATAGATTGAGACGTGTCGAGCTTTAAAAGCTTAGAGAGATACAGCTATCGAACAGCTATCTAGAGGTATTTACAGCAAGAATGAGCTCGATGGATCGAGGAGCTGTCGAGAATCTATTGAGGAGACAAAAACTTTCTCGATATATTGAGGAGCTATCGAGATTGTGATAAGAAAAAGCTGAAGAGCTCGATAGATAGCCTAGTTGTCGAGAGGTATCGACGAGCTATCAAGATTGCGTTAAAAACTGTTTTTCAAGAAGAGAAAACACAAACATGAATGCAATCAAACATGCAACTCAACCAAAGATCCAACCAATATTTTAATCTCTCAAAATCATCTCTCAATCAAGAAAAATGTCGTGCATTTAGATCCAAAACTCACACACACACACACACACACACATACACACTAAACAAGTCTAACCAATTTTATATTTCAAAAACAAGTGAAAACAGTTTAGCGAGCATACATTAACACACATAAACCTTGTAATGACCAAATCACATTGTGCCTGCACATGTATCAAGAGTAGCAAAGAATGTTGCGTGTGAAAACATCGCAAGATTGCATAAGTGTCTTTATGTTATAACGATTTGAGATATGAGTAAATCAATTTAACTCACACACGATCATAATTGCTTGATGGGGGCTATCACCTTCGAAGTATATCCTATAACTCCCACATCTCCTAGAATATACACTTGCAATCATATAGATAAAGCATTTTGATCTTTTTGCTTTTATTTTTCTTTGTATATTTTTCTTCTATTAAGCATATCATGCATGGGCATATAAGAGAGAGAAAAGAAATACCCAATTATATTAAACTTTTTGATATTGCACTTTTACTATACCAGAGCATACAGATGTCATTTCATGATTGGTGGACAACAGTGGTAAGATGGTTTTTTATGCTTTTCTCTTAGGATTTTCTAGTATTTCTTGTCAAAAAGAGTGATATAAGTGTCAAGTATAAGAGATCACTTAACCTTACTCATCACAAACACGAGCCACAAAGCTTTCTTGCTTAGTTGTGCATAAAGATACTCATCTAAGTTACAAAAAATACAAAATTTAAAAAACTTTGTTTCACTGGCTATTCAAGGTACACAAGTACCAATATACATAAACACACATTGCTTTTGTATTTTTCTGATTTTTTATTTATTTTAATGAATGAAAAACAAAATAAAAAACAAAACTGAAAAACAACCAAACAAAAACATGTCAAATAAAGCAATGCATAAAAACTAGACTCTCTCAAAATAAGAAAGCAAAACACACAAGTAATGCAAAAACAAAATAAGAGAGAGAAAGAAAAAAAGTGACTAAATCAATTGGAGCCCTTATCCTTTCACACCTTGGAAGAACCTTTCTTTTTGGCAAACCCCTGAATCGGTGGAGAGGGGGAAGAATTGCAACCATTCAAGTTTGTAAGGAACATAAAGGCCTTGAGGAGATCTTCAAAAGGAGCAAGAGAGGATGAAAATTGACTCAGGTTTCCTGCTGAGACTATGCTGTTGCTCTGTTGAAAGGCTTGTCACTTGTACAATTTGATCGAGTGTGTCCAGCTGCTCCACAGTGATTACAGAGATGTTGTTTCTTCTTTTTGGACTTTTAGGATTACTCTTCTTAGCCCTAGGGTTTTTGGTTTCTTTCTTAGCTAGCTTAGGGGGTGCTCCTAAGATAAATTTACTCTTGTCTATGTTCTCACTAGCTATCACAGTTTTAGCATCATTATTCTCAAAATCAATATTGTTAGCAGAAGAAACAAAAATATCAGTATTAAAAGAAGCAATATTAGGAGAAGAAAATTCATACCCTAAACCGGAACGATTAGAGGCAGATTTTTGCACGCTGAGCATCTTATCAAGCTTTGCACTTGAGGTCCTCTCCAACTGAGCTCTCACTTGGAACAGTTTTGCCTCAAGCTTCTTGGTTCTCTCGGCTAAGAAATTGTTTTCAAATCTCAGTGCTTCAATAGTCTGATTGGCTTAATCAAACTTTGTGGAAAGTTGTTCTCGTTTAAGCTCCACCTCACTAAGCTTCTTGGTGGCCAACCTATACAACTTCTCATATTTTTCAGAGACCTTGTATAGTTTTGCATAGGCTGTATAGATGTCATCTTGTTCATCCATCTTCTCAAATTTTGACTCCACCAAGTCTTCTTCTTCATCCACATCTTCTACAATCCCTTCAGTAGGATTAACACTGGCGGTGAAGACATTTAGGATTCCGCCATCTTCATTTTTGGAATCATCCTCAGGTTCAGTGTCACTTAAGGTAGTAGCAAGTGTCTTGCTTTTCCTAATAGACTTGAGATAAGTGGGGAACTCTTGTTTCATGTCACCAAATCCTTAACATCCAAAACACTTGGGCCCTGAGGGAACAATGTACTGACCACCATCCCTAGCATTCTTCTTTCCTTTGTCTTAGCTCTTAGACTGAGAAGAACTTAATTGCCTACGATCCTTGTCAAAGCCCTTTGCATTTGCATTCTTCATGAACTTCTTGAACTGTCGAGTGATGTAGGACTTCATTTTAGAATCTTCATCATCAGAAGACTTATTAGTGTTGTTGCTCTCGGCCTTTAGTGCCATGCTCTTACTCTTGTTTAACTTCCTAAGCCTAGACAAACCCAACTCATAGGTCTGCAAATTTTCAACACGCTCTGTCAAAGAAATCTTGTCAATATCCTTTGATTCCTCAATGGCGATGATCTTGGCATGAAATCTCTCGGGCAGAGATTTGAGCACCTTTCTCACAATCTTGGGTTCTAGAATGGTTTCCTCAAGATTAAAAGTTGAGTTCACTATGTCCTTTGCAATTTTAGTGGAGGAGATCTTCTTGAACTCCTCATTTATGACTGCACTAAATAAAGCATTCAATGCCCTGCTGTTGAAGTCTGTCGCCTTGATCTTTGCTTCATCCCAAACTTCCGGCACTTCCTTCGGCTTGCCACACTTTCTCATCTAATGACTTCAAGAGAGCTCTCATGCGTACTTTCTAGTATGCATAGTTAGTTCTATCAAACAAAGGAGGTACAATAAGTGACTGTCCTCTATCCATGACAAACAGGGTTAATGCATCTCACAGCAAAGATTAAACCCTAATCAGAGTGTGTCTGCTCTGATACCACTTGATAGGCCAAAACGTATTGACTACTTGTGATGAATTAACCAATGAATTAGCCAAGTGAATTAATTAGGTTCAATTACATGTAATGAGCGTGGTAGTACAAATAAATCACTAAATAACTAAATATATAGCGAAAATTAAATGACACGGTGATTTTTTTTTTATGAATGGGGAATACCTACATGGCAAAAACCCCACCAAGTGATTTTAAAGTCACCACTTCCGAGAATCCACTATTATCAAAACAAATGGTTATAAGTAAAGGAATCTCAGTACCTTATACCAACCTACAGTTGAACCCTTACCCCAATACTCAATTGGACTTGTTCTATAGTGACAATCTCTCCTTTTCAATGCACGACTCCTAGTACGTGACTAATTAATTAATGTGCAAATCTCAGTACGTGACTTTATCACCAACTTAACAAGGACGTTGACTGCAAAGTTCTTCAATTCATCACATGATAAAAATCATAAAGTTACTAGGTCACAAAACCCTACAGTGTACAAACATAGTAGCTTCTTCAAGATGAACTAGGGCAAATATTGTCTCCGGTCACAATTTGCATGAACAAGACTTTGCTCAATACTTACGCCATCCTAGACGGCCCTTAAAACAATCCTTATATATGTTTAGGGTTGTGAGAAAAGAAAGCCTAAACACATACTTAAGGATTGGATGAAAAACAGTCCTGAAGAAAAAGATTTTCATAAATCTCGACAGATACCTTAGCTGTCGAGCCTCGGGCTGAACAGCTCTTTTAAATCTCGATTGATACTAGTTGTTGAGATTTAATGAACAACACTTTTTCACTTGATTCTTGGATAGACTTGTATGGCTTTAATACTTGAACTTGAAACCTTATTTCTTGAAGTATTAAACACATTTTAGATCTACCCAAATATAAGTAAAATGCGTTTTGTCAAAATATTAGTCAATTACATAAAATGTTGACATATGTTCCTAACATCAATCACATATATCCTAACAACCGCAATACAGGAACCAAAGGATACTAACAAGATTTCTTTGACAGAGCTGGTTGGTAATCTGCAGACCTATGAGTTAGGTTTAACGAGGATTAGCAAGTCGGGTAAGGGCAAGAACATGGCATTGAAGGCTAAGAGCAGTGACACGGATAAGTCTTTAGATGATGAAGATTCTAAAATGAAGTCCTATATCACCCAGCAGTTCAAGAAATTCATGAAGAATGCAAATACAATGGGCTTCAACAAGGACCGTAGGCAATCAAGTTCTTCTTAGTCTAAAAGCCAAGACAAAAGGAAGAAGGATGCTAGGGATAGCAGTCAGTACAATGTTCCTTTAGGACCCAAGTGTTTCAGGTGTCAAGGATTTGGTCATATGAAACAAGAGTGCCTTACTTATCTCAAGTCCATCGAGAAGAGCAAGGCACTTGCTGCTACCTTAAGCGACACTGAACTTGAGGATGATTCTGATAATGAAGATGAAGGAATCCTAAATGCCCTCATCGCCACTGTTAATCCTACTAAAGGGATTGTAAAAGATATGGATGAAGAAGAAACTTGGTGGAATCAAAATTTGAGAAGATGGATGAACAAGATGATATCCATACAGCCTATGCAAAGCTATACAAGGTTTCTGAAAAGCGTGAGAAGTTGTATAGGTTGGCCACCAAGAAGCTTAGTAATGTGGAGCTTGAACAAAAACAACTCTCCACAAAGTTTGATAAAGCCAATTAGACTATTGGAGTGCTAAGATTTGAAAACAATTTCTTGGCTAAGAGAACCAAGAAGCTTGAGGCGAAACTGTTTCAAGTTAGATCTCAATTGGAGAGGACCTCAAGTGCAAAGCTTAATGAGATGCTTAGCATGCAGAAATCTCCATCCGATCGAACTAGTTTAGGGTATGATTTCTCTTCTCCTAATATTGCTTCTTCTAGTACTACTGTTTTTGTTTCTCCTGCTAATAATATTGAATCTAAAAATAATGATGCTAAAAATGTGATAGCTAGTAAGAAGATAGACAAAGGTAAATCTATCTTAGGAATACCTCTAAGCTTGTTGAGAAAAAAACCAAAAACCCTAGGGTTAAAAAGAGTAATGCTCAAAAGTCCAAAGAGAAGAAGTAGCATCTCTGTCATCATTGTGGAGCAGCCAGACACACTCGACCTAATTGCTACAAGTGGCAAGCCACTCAACAGAGCAACAGTATGGTTTTATCTGGAAACCTGAATCAATTTCCATCCTTACTTGGTCCTCTAGGAGACCTCCTCAAGGCCTTCATGTTCCTTACGAACTTGAACGGCTGCAATTTTTCCCCCTCTCTTCCGGTTCAAGGGTTTGCTAAAAGGAAAAGCTCTTTCAAGGTATGGAAGGAAAAAGACTCTAAGTGATTTAGTTACTTTTCCCTCTCTCCCTCTTTTTGTTGTGTTTTCATTAATTGTGTGTTTTACTTTCTTATTTTGAGTTAGTCTAGTCTTTATGCATTACTTTGTTTGAGATGTTTTTGTTTGGTTGTTTTTCAGTTTTGTTTTATTTTGCTTTCTAAACTTTGTATCTCTTGTAACTTAGATGAGCATCTCTATGCACAACTAAGTAAGTGAGTTTTACGGCTCTTTGTTTGTGATGAGTAAGATTAAGTTATCTCTTGTACTTAACACTCGTATCACTCTTTTTGACGGGAATGACTAAAAAATCCTAAGAGAAAGGCATAAATAACTATCTCATCATTATTGCCCACGAATCATGAAATGACATCGATATGTTTCAGCATAGCAAAAGTGCAATGTCAAAAAACTTAACATAGTTGAATATTTCTTTTCTCTCTCTTATATGTTCATGCATGATATGCTTAATAAAAGAAAATATGCAAAGAAAAATTAAAGCAAAAAAAAACAAAATGCTTTAAAGCATGATTGCAAGCGTGTATTCTAGGAGATGTGGGAGTTATAGGATGTACCTCGAAGGTGATAGTTCCTATCAAGCAGTTATGATCATGTGTGAGTTAAATTGATTTACTCATATCTCAAATCGTTATAACATAAAGACACTTATACAATCTTGCGATATTTTTCACACACAACACACAATATTCTTTACTACTCTTGATACATGTACAAGTACAATGCATTTTGGCAATCACAAGGTTTACATGTGTTAATGTATGCTCATTAAATTGTCTTGACTTATTTTTGAAATATAAAATTGGTTAGACATGTTTAGTGCGTGTGTGTGTGTGTTTTGAACCTAAATGCTTACATTTTTCTTGATTAAGAGATATTTTTGAGAGATTAAAATGTTGTTTGGATCCTTGGTTAAGTTACATGTTTGGCTGCATTCATGTCTGACTGCATTCATGTCTGTGTTTTTCTCTTCTTGAAAACTATTTTTAAGTAACCTTGACAGCTTCTCGACACCTCTCGACAGCTATGTTATCTATTGAGCTCTTTAGCTTCTTTTTATCGCAATCTCGATAGCTCCTCGATCCATCGAGAAAGTTTCTGTCTCCTTGATAGCTCCTTGATCCATTGAGCTCTTTTTGCTGTAGACACCTCTAGATAGCTACTTGATAGCTGGATCTCTTCAAGCCTTTAAACCTCGACACCTCTCGATTTGTCAAGATTTAAGAGGTTCTATGTATAGGATCCACGCAATTTCAGGTTCATTTCTCTTGAACTCTCTTGACTCCTGTTGACTCTTCACCTCCCAAAACCTCTCTCTCTCACTTAAAACTTCTTTCCCAAAAGTTTTTCGGCCTAAAGATCATCTTCTTTCATTTGGTATGATCCTTTTCACTCATTCTTCATACATTTAATGCATTTGAGCTAACTTTTTGGGATTTTTTGAAAAATATTGGGTTTTTCAAAATTGATGGAGTTTTTGTGAAATTTTTGGGATGGGCTTTGTGAAAATGGTTTTAAATCATCATGCAGTGCATCTCACATGCATTATAACAATGTTTTATGCACTTTAGATGTATGTTTACTTTGTTGAAATGATTATGTGTTGGTAGGATTGGATTAGGCTGAACCCATGATGTTTTTAATATTGCATATCACATGCTCATGCATTTTCGTGCATACGTACCTTACATTCTCTATATTGTTATATATTAATTGTGATTGGTGTTTTTCTACGTCTCTCTCTCTCTCTTTTCTTATTATCAGTTAGTTACTCTATGGCACCTAAATAAAAATCTACTTTGTCTCGAAACCCTCTTCATTCCGTGGCATCCTCTTCTTCTAATCCTACTCCCTCTTATATTCGGTTCCGTGATGATAAAGCCCGCAAGCACTTTTCGGAGAACTTTTCTAGACGAGACATTCATTCGGAATGCCAAGTCATTTTGTTAAACTTTTTCGACACTAACCTTCCCACTGTCATTCACAGTAGGGGTTGGGAGTCACTGTGTGACGTCCTAGTCACTTGTCCATCCGTGCTTATATAGGAGTTTTACTTCAACATGCATGGATTTGATTATTCAGTACCTCTCTTTGTCACTTGCGTTCGAGGTACGCACATTGTGATCACTCCGGATATTGTATCCAACGTGCTCCATGTCCTAAAGGTAACGCATCCTGACTACTTTGGTTGTGATCATCTTAAAACCGTGTCTAAAGATGAGCTTATGTCCTTTTTTTGTGAGCGTCCCTCTAATTGGGGTGATCGTCAGTTCACTCCTTGTTCAACCTTTGCTAAAGGTCCTAGGTTTATCAACATGGTTATAACTTTTGTTTTGCATCCTTTATCTCATTATAACTCCATTATAGAGCCCCATGCTCAATTTTTGCTTTCCCTTTTAAAGCATCTTACCATACATTTTCCCTCTTATTTTATTCTTTCCGTCATAAATGTGTATAGGGATATGGCAACCTGTGATAAGCTTATCTTCCCTTTGGCTATCACGAGGATTCTACGTCATTTTTCTATCCCCTTTCCTGTTTTCGACCACTTCCATGTCATGTGTGCCATAGACGCCACTACTGTTAAACGGAGTGAGGCGCAACTACGTTCGAGGTGATCCGAGACGACGATTCCTCCAACTTCTACAGCTCCATCCACATTCGCTCCTTCTTCTTCTACGGGTGGTGTATCTCTCAAGGATATCATGGCACAGCTTGTGCGCATGGATGCTCGCCTCAACACTCTCAGCGATGAGTTGTGTCAGCTGAACACCCATGTTGGTTGTATTGCACGACGACAGGTTGTCATGGGTTGCTTCTCCTCCTCCTACTCCAAAGGCTTATGAGGATGAGAACAATAATGGTGATGCTAATGCTTTTGATGTTGATGAGGATGATGATGCTAGCTCTTCTAGTGTTGATGAGATGTCTACTTGATGTGCTTACCCTTTGTCACTCGTGACAAAAAAGTAGAGTAGTTTTGGATATGAGAATAGTCATACTGATAGGAGGAGGGTTAGTATAGGAGATTTTTGTTAGGGGGAGGGCTCATATCTTGAGAGATGTAGTGAGAACTTTTATGTATCTTTTTCTTTTCTCTCTATTTTATATACATTGTTCATGTTGTGGTAGCAAACCTTGTACTTGTTGATATATATATATTTTAGGTTGTTATTACAGTTCTTTCACTTATCTTTACATGTGTTGTTTCTTTTCTAATTTTATTCACATGCTTTTTATATATTGTATGCAATCTTTTATTTTTGTCTCATACTAAGATGCTTTGACGAGTTTTGTTTAAAGTGTTTCAGAAATACAGGTTGTCAAAGTCTTCTTTCCATGAACTCTCTTCTTGCAAAGTTTTCAAGAGTTTGTGTTAGGATAGATTTAATTGTATTCAACAAGTGAGTATGAGTTGAGTGATTTATGACTTCTCTCATATGTTCATTTGTTTGTTGTGGTTTTATCATGGATTGTCAAAGAAGGAGATTGTTAGGACACATGTAAGTCATGTTAGGAACATATGTCAATATATTATGTAATTGGCTAATCCTTTGACAATACGCACTTTACTTATATTTGGGTAGACCTAGGATGTGTTTAATGCTTCAAGAAATAATGTTTCAAGTTCAAGTATTAAAGCCATGCAAGTCTATCCAAGAATCAAATGAAAAAGTGTTGTTCATTAAAACTTGACAACTAGCTCGATAGCTAGTATCTATCGAGTTTAAAAAAGCTGTTTCAGCCTGAGGCTCGACAGTTGCTCGACAAATATGGTATCTATTGAGATTTATGAAATTTATTTTTTCAGAGCAGATTTTCATCCAATCCGTGAATGTATGTTTGGGCTTTCTTTTCTCACAACCCTAAACATATATAAAGATTATTTTAAGGGTCATCACAGGTTGCATAGTTGCACAAGAGCACAATTCCACAAGTGTGAAGAAAAGCGTGACCGGAAACCTTGTTTGCCCTAGTTCTTCTTAAAGAAGCTGCTGTCTTTGTACACCATAAGATTTTGTGATCAAGTAACTTCATGATCTTCATCATGTGATAAACAGAAGAACTTTGCAGCCAACATTCTTCTCAAGTTAGTGATCAAATTGCGTATTAGGATACATGCATCAGATTGGTTAGTCACATACTAGGAGTCATGCATACAAGGAGAGATTGTCACTACAGAACAAGTCCAATTGGGTATTGGGGTAAGGGTTCAACTATAGGTTGGTATAAAGTATTGGGATTCCTTTACTTGTAAGTGCTTGTTATGATAATAGTAAATTTTCGAGAGTGATGACTTTAAAATCACCTAGTGGGGTTTTTGCCTCAATTGTTTTCCTTATTCGTAAACAAATCACCGTGTCAATTTATTTTTTGCTGCATATTTATTTAGTTGGTGATTTGTTTATGCTACCACACGTTTTGCATGTTAATTAACTTAATTAATTCACTTGGATAAATTAATTGGTTAATTCATCACAAGTGGTCAATACATTTTTGGCCTATCACTAAGCATGTAAATTTAAAGAGAGATAAAAAGAATATATATAAATATAAATGAGTAAAAAACAAAGACGAAGAAAGCACACAATAATAATTAGTTTTTTTCCTTTGTAAAAAAAGTATTATATTTTTACAAAATGAACTTAATTACCTACTAAATAAATGCATTTATTATATTCAAAATTTTAATTATAGATGCCACGTATTCAATATTACGGTAAACACATTGAGATTTACAAATAATATTTTAACATGTGGCATTAATTGTCCAATATACCAATTAAATATAGGAAGTTGCCATGTGTCATTGTAGTATGCTTTGAAAACGAATAAGTGTCATATCATCCCCCTTCCGTTAATTATTTATGTATTTTGTTCTAAAAAAAGTAATTTGTTGAAATATGTGTAATTTGATTATCTAATAAATATTATCTATTGAGAGTTTGAAAAAACTTATTTTGGAACCATAATTACATACATCACAATTAGAAAAGAAGCCTAGAAGTCATTTTGTTTTTAATTTTTTCACTTTCTCAATATATAAAATTGAAATTTTACACATATAGTAATAAAATGTATACAATATTCTCTTAACTTGTAGCCTTTGATGTATTTTTTTACACAAATGTGTGTGTGTGTATTTTTTTTTTTCTTTTCTTTTGCTCTATATCACATCATTATTTGTGGGTTCTAATTAGCTCAACTAGTAAAATAACTAATGGTTGAATAAGAGATCTGTAATTCAATCCCGATCTACACCAAAAGTCGATTGGCATCTGGCTCTGATAATAAGAGCTATCATCAGAAGCTATTATCAGAAGCGGACGTCTTAAATTGAAATTCATAAAAAAAAAAAAAAAATCACATCATTAGAACAATATATCAATGGCTGGAAAAAAATATTACATTATCAGCATTGATCTACTTTTTGTCCCTGAACCTATATGGTGCCATGGGATTCCCTTTTGAGTGAACAATTTTATAAATTTGATATTGTTGCAAAAAGACCTTGTGAAAATCTTTGGTTTATGCTCAAAAGTACATGGTGTCATATACCATTCAAGGCATAATTGGAGCAACTTCCAAGCCCTATCTTATCTCAAATGATCAACCTAGAAGACATACCAATCACATCTCAATGGAGACACTCAAATGAAGTAACTCGATTCCACCATTGACGGGACCATCCCAACATTACAAATCAAAGAATCCCCTTAGTTTATTAATAAAACTTATTTAGAACTTGATATAAGTGTTAAAGAAAAGTCTTTTTACCTATCAAATCAACATTTATTTTCAAATGGTTATACCAACGACAAATCCTTTTGCATTTAATGTAAAATGACAAACACTGTTTGGATACCGCTTATTGCTGAAAACTAAAAATATTGTAGCAAAATAATTTTTAAATATATGAATAGTGCCGTTAGACCTTGTTTTAAAGTTGTTTTTTGAAAAAAGTAGTTTACGGGTCCCTTGAACAATGCATGAGACCAACTAAAAAAAAAGCACAGCTAGGAAAAGCAAAACGTGCTTCCCAAACGAAGGCTACATCATCAAGGTAGGCACCTTGGAAATTTGTTCACTTAATCGACCTAATAGCAATGATGTATTGTCTGAGTTCCCTGCTTCATGGGGAATTAGTCACCAACCTCACCAAAGAAAAATCTATAAATACCACCATAATTATAAATAAAAAAAAATTAAAGAAAAATGAAAAAGAAAAAGAGATGTCTTCATAGAGAAAAACATATCACACATTTAGAGCGGCTCTACACCAATGTCATTTGATAATGTGTTTCCTTCTTACAAGTCTTCCAATGCTCCTATTTGGATGATTGGCTCATTGATTTTCCTTGCATTTTTTGATTGAATATTCAGAGTACCTTTGTTTAGGCCCAAGGTTGACCATAATTCTATAAATTAATTAGTTGCTCAATGGTAGAGAGGTGTAGATGTATAGGGGTGTAGAGGTAGAGAGGTGTATAGGTGTAAAGAGGGGTATAGAGGTGTAGTGATCAAAAAAAATTCCCACCACAAATACTAAGCATGTAAATTTTAAGAGATATAAAAAAATATATATATAAAAATAAAAATGAGTAAAAAAACAAAGAAGAAGAAAGCACACGTTCCTTTGTAAAAAAAAGTATTATTATTATTGTTATTGTTATTTGGAGCAACAAACTCAATATCATGTTGAACAAGGCTACGTTCATGGTCAAAGCCTCAATTACAGCCTGAAAAAGGGGCCTCTTTGCCAATTCTTTTTAATTTTTAACCACTAACAATTTTTATTTTGTTAAAAAAATTCTTTGCAGCTATTTTCTCAATAGATTAACTCCTAAAAGTTTGCCATGTGGATAGTTGTGGGACTTGTTGCATAAGTTGAGCATTTTTTTGTAGTACTAGATTTTTTGGTCTATAAATAACTCATTTATGCTCTCTGAAAATAATAATAACCACGCAGAATTCTTGTAATGGAAAAACCTTCTACAACCCAAACACTATTCACTCTTATCACTCCCACTTATCTAGTTAAGAATGATAGATATCAATTATTTTGTTTAAAGAGTTGTATTCAATATTTGCTTCAAGTTGTGTTTAGAACCTAATACAACATTAGTTCTAGATAGGATAGCCATTGCTGGTTCTTCCTTACCCTTTTTTCCGTTGAGTATAAAAATGGCTGAATGCAAGAGCTTAAAGCTTCACATAGCCATGTTCCCATGGTTTGCAATTGGCCACATGACCCCCTTTCTCCATCTCTCTAATGAGATTGCTAAGAGAGGCCACAAAATCACTTTCATGCTGCCCAAAAAAGCTCAAATTCAGCTACAACATTTAAATCTTCATCCAAATTTCATCACCTTTCATCCCCTCACAATCCCTCACGTTGATGGCCTCCCACTTGGTGCAGAGACCACTTCAGACATATCGATATCTTTGGTCCATTTGCTTGCCATTGCCATGGATCGCACACGAGAACAAGTTGAAAATATTTTCCAAGCTAGAACTCCAGATATGGTATTTTATGACAATGCACATTGGATACCAGAAATCACCAAACAGCTTAGAATCAAATCAATTTGCTACAATGTTGTTTCTGCTGCATCGCTTGCAATTGCTGTAGTTCCGACACGTAATGTTCCCAAGGATAGAGCCATTACAAAGGAGGAATTAAAGCAACTACCAGCAGGCTACCCTTCATCGACCATTGTCCTTCGCAACCATGAAATTGACTCTTTATCATTCATTTCTCTACCTTTTGGAGAAGGGATAACATTTTATGATCGTGTCACAACTGCCATGAAAGAAAGTGATGTGATATCTATTAGAACATGCCAAGAAATGGAAGGACAATTGTGTGACTATGTGGGGAATCAATTCGGAAAGTCTGTGTTGTTAACAGGACCAGTGTTACCAGAGCCCGCTAAGAGTCCTTTGAAAGGCATGTGGGCTACTTGGTTGGATGGGTTTGAGCCTGGTTCAATGGTGTTTTGTGCATTTGGGTCTCAGATTATCCTTGAAAAGAAGCAATTTCAAGAACTACTATTAGGGTTTGAGTTAATAGGGTTGCCATTTCTGATAGCCTTGAAACCGCCAATGGAATATGCAACAGTTGAGGAGGCATTGCCAAATGGGTTCAAGGAAAGGGTTAAAGAGAGAGGAAGAGTTTTTGGGGGTTGGGTGGAACAACCATTGATACTTAGTCACCCAACAGTTGGATGCTTTGTGAGCCATTGTGGGTTTGGATCAATGTGGGAGTCTTTGATGAGTAATTGTCAAATAGTTCTTGTGCCACATCTTGGTGACCAAATCTTGAACACTAGGTTACTTGTTGAAGAGATAAAGGTTGCTGTGGAGGTGGAGAGGGAAGACAATGGGTGGTTTTCAAGAAAGAGCTTGAGCAAGGCAATCAAGTCTGTGATGGATAAAGATAATGAGGTGGGTATTAAGGCGAAGAAGAACCATGCAAAATGGAAAGAGATATTAGCTAGCCCAGACTTCATGAGTGGTTATATGGATAAATTTGTCCAAAACTTGCAAGATCTTGTACTAGTAAATAAAAAAGCATAATTCAAGAGTTTGGTTCCTGTACTAAAATGGTAAGGATCTTTGTTGTTGTTGAATAAATATTCACTTTCACGGGATCAGAAATTTAGTATATTTTGTCCCTTAGCTTTAGTCACTCTTTTCCCTCCCCATGATTGTCCATTGCTTGAGGGAAGCCATTAAGTGTGATGATGCACTTGCTAGGATGGGAACAAATTAGCTTGTGGACTTTATTCCTTTTCGTGCCCTACCTCTAGAGGTTGAAGATGTCTTTGATTAATGAATTGAGTTATATAAATAAATAAATCTTGACAAATATATCATCCAAGTTATAGTATGGATGACCACTTGAGTTTTATGCATATTATTTAATTCTAATTTTTCCTTCTTGGATCTCAAAGAACTTAATAATCCCATTAGGAAGTAGGAACAATACTTGATCGATATCTTTGGTGTGGTTCCTCCCACCAAGATTTTTACCTACCCCAATGAGTTGCAAGAACTAACCATTAAGACATTAAGGAGGAATTTGAAACCTTAAAAGAACAAGGTTCCTTCAAAAATATAAACCACAAGTTGTTCACTCTGAATTGCCCTAACCTTACTGTTCAACATCATTGACCATCTTTTGTATAATAAAAAAAACCCCATTGTACAAAGTAAGTCATCCTTAGGAACAAGAAATAAGTGATGATATTGATAATGCAAACACACCACAAGAATTTCCAAATTTACCTTTTGCATAGGTGTGGAATCTCAGGTTATGTTTAGTAACAGTTTTTGTTTTCTATTTTCAAAAACTAATTTGGGAAATATATATATATATATATATTTTTTTTTTCTTGTATTTTTGAAATCAAAAACATGTTTGGTTAATTGAAATTAACAAGATAGTTTTTTAAAGAAAAAAATAGAAAAAAATAAAATATGTTGCTATTAGGATTTGAACTCTAATGCTAACTCATTAAATTAGACAAATTCCTTAAATTAAATGAGTGTTTTCATTGACTTTTGAAAATTAGAAACTAAAAACGGCATTTTGCATGTTTTCAATTTTCTTCACAAATTGAGTTTTGAGAATGGTTTTTGTTTTCTATCTATTTTGAGTTTCTAAACAAGTTTTTGTCTCAAAAATAGAAAATTGTTTTTGGAAATAGAAAATAAGGGAAAAAATAGTTACCAAACATACCCTAATTGCTTATACATAAATGAGTTTATTTATGAGGGAATAATATATATATATATATATAAGAAAAAATTATTTCAAAACAAAGGTTTGTGCACATATTAATACATAAATGATAGATGATGATGCGAAGAAAATCAGTAGGCTGGATGCTTCAAATTCGAAAAGTATGGTGACTATCTTGAAAGCCTGAAAAAGAAAGAATAACTATCAAAGGTGACCGAGGTCGCCGGCCAAGAGCCCTTCAATGGAAAAGTTAGTTTTCTCTTTTAAATTTTGGATTTCCAACTTTTCAGGAAATGTAAAAAACGTACCTTTGTCTGGTCTGAACGGGCATTTATATAGTGCACCCTAGAAACAGTTATTAGACTTGTAACCTCCCCTATATTTGAGGGTTCAAGGATAACTTCTACAACTGTTTAGGAGTTACATTTTTCTCACATAATTGTCACTGGAAGTTATGCGTGTGATAAGGAGTTGTAGTATCGAATCAGGAATTTTCCTAAATGTCGAGGATTCGTCCTAGGGTCTTCCTGACATGCCTTCGAGGAAGGTCGTTCCTCTATGGACGACCTTTTTCACGGACGAGGTTGATGGTTCCTTTGGACGAGACGAAACGGTTTTGTCACTTGACCATGCAAAGCTCGTCCAAGCATTTTCTTGCATGGATGACCTCCTCAAGGACGAGGATTCTACAACATTTGCTTTCCCGGCCTTGTCCTGGACGACCCTCATGAACGATATTGGAGTTGCATTTTATCATACCCCATAAATAGATATTCTCATTTCAAATAAATAACCAATTGTGTGACTAAGTTACGTTATAACATAGGCACCTTGCAACATAGTTGTAAATGGAACATTTACACAACTCATGTCCTATATAGAGACAAAACTCATATTTAGATATTACGTTAATGACCAAAATTATGATTATACATTATAAATATTCTACTTTTGTAAATCAAAGGATGCTTAATACCTAAGAATGATTTGTCCATGACATGTAAAAATTGACCGTATGCATTATCATTTTTAAATCCTAATGAGAGTAGGGATTTGGTGGTTGGTATATTGCTAGATTGTATGAGCCACTGAATGACACATTTGAATTTTCTTTCGTTACTTGTTGTTTTGCTTTTCCTATAAAATTTCACATCAAGAAAAACATAATAATAATTGTAAATAAAAAGCTTTATTAAAAAAAAAATATGGCATATATTTAGTGGCATATATTGTTTCGTAAACCTTTTGATCTTACACATCGGAAATTTAACACTAACACATGATTTGATAAGCCAAGCATTTTATTGGTTGTATTATGCTCTACAACTTCATTTTCTTCCAAATTTGCATCTGAACCCAACTTTAACGTTGATGACTCTCTTTCAATTTTTTCATCAAGTCCCAATAGTATCTTTTAAAAAATGCTTTAAGGCTATCATCCCCTTGACTTTTTTTGGATATGATTGTATTAACTATACGTAACATGCTATTACGCTATACTATCTCTACCTCTTTAGCATTGCTACTTGAATGATTGTCTTGTTCATAAGCCATCATCCCTTTCTTAGCCTCCTTTGTCCAACATTTCAAAATGTATTGGCTTGGAATTTTAGTCAAAATTTTTAAATTAAAGACCCACAATGCATGAAAACAAAGAATTCCCAATGACTTAAATTTGTTACAAGAACAAGAAATGTTGCTATTGAAATGATCAAAATGGACAATGTGTACTCTTTCACTATCTTCTTCTTTCACCTTATAGACATCAATTGTATCTTGACAATTAACATGCTTCCACTCTATTGCAAGACTATTAAGGTATTCATTTTCAAATAATATGAATATCTTACATGTGTAAACTTGAGCTGCATGACCCAAAATATCACTCTTCTTAACTGTTCTTTGTGGGGCATCTTGCTTGCATCGAAAATATTCATTAAACTCTGAAGAACACATACCTTCCAATAAACTTTCATATTTAATTACAAAGTTAGTGTGGCTTATTGTTTTATTTGCTATATTAGTCAAAACATGGTTTGTGCTTTCACTTCTCAATGAAGCTTTAAATTCAACTGTGAAGCTATCCGTAATGAATGCAGTGCCCCATTCATGTCGAATTTTGTACATCATATTAAGCCAGTGATGATCTTCAAGATGAACTATATATATATGCATATATTAGTTTTTGGTAATATAATGAATAAGTCTTTGTTTATACAAGTTAAGATTGTTAAAACTTGTTATTGTTCGGTGAAACTACAACAATAATTTTTATATAAATTAGGATCTATTTCTCATTTGCTCTACACATGAAATTTATTTATTTTTATTTTAGTCTTTATAGATATATTGTCGATTAGAAATGTCTACTAGAAAATATGCATCTGGATAGGAAAAACTTTTTTAAAAAGAAAAAAAAAAAGCAAAATTAATTGAGACTCAAAAAGGATCAATGGATATATTTGTTATTAGTAATAAACAAAATATAACACAAAATTTAGATAAAATTATCACAAATGAGCAAGAAATTCACCAAAAAGAGTTAGAAGATAATAAAATGATACAACTGCAAGATAAGATGTTCAATTTTGTAATACAACAAATCTTGATAATGAACTTCAAAAGAATTTTATTCTCAAAAAAAAAAAACTTCAAAAGAATTTAGAAGAAAATGAAAATAATGATGAAAATGTCACAAATGAACAAATTCACCATAATGATGTTCAACTAGAAGAAAATGAAAATAACAATGACATATTGAATTATATTCCTTCAAATATTTGTGATCCAGGTAATTGGAAAAATATTGACACAAAATTAAGAGATTTATTAGTAGAAAGAGGTCCAAATTAGAGACAATGATATAATTTTTTCCTAGAGGTGATGACACTAGACATTTTTCTACTATTCATGACACTCAAATATTATCAAATAGGGAGAAGCATGATGGAAAATGGCTAGTGTATTCAAAAGATACCAACTAAGTATTTTGTTTTTGTTGCAAGTTGTTTGACTCTAAGCGTATTGACGAACAATGTAATAAAGGAGCTCGAGATTGGAAAAATATTAGTTCTAAAATTAGAAACCATGAAACAACTAGAGAGCATATTGCTAACATGAACACTTGGAGAGATTTGAAAATAAGATTGTCAAAAAATAAAACAATAGATAAAAACATACAAGAACAAACTAACAAAGAACAAGATCATTGGAAAAATGTTTTATTAAGAATTATTGCTGTAGTAAAGAATCTTGGTAAAAATAATTTGGCATTCCGAAGAAAAAATGAAAAGATTTATGAAGAAAATAATATAAATTTTTTAATTTTAATTGAAATGATTGTAGAATTTGATCTAGTTATGCAAGAACATATTAGACGTATTCAAAATGGTGGAATCCATAATCATTATCTTGGACATAAAATACAAAATGAATTGATACAACTTTTAGCAAATGAGATTAAATGTAATATTATCAAAAAGATCAAAAAAGCAAAATATTTTTCAATTATACTTAATTGTACATCAGATGCAAGTCATCAAGAAAAAATGTCTCTTATATTACGATGTGTTGATATTTTAACAAGTAAAATAAAAATAGTAGAACATTTTGTTAAATTTACAAAAGTTGATGACACTCCCGGAAAAGGTCTTTTTGATGAAATTATAAATGTAATAAATATTCTTGAGCTTGATATTAATGATATACATGGACAAAGATATGATAATGGGTCTAATATGAAAGAAGAACATCAAGGGGCACAAAAAAGACTTCTTGATATAAATCCTAGAGCACTTTACACACCATGTGGTTGTCCTAGTCTTAACCTTGTATTGAGAGGTATGGCCAATTCTTGTCCAAAAACTATATCATTTTTTGGAGTTATACAACGTATATATACATTGTTTTCTTCTTCTACAAAAAAGATGGAAAATTTTACAAGATTATGTGTCAGGTTTAACTCTTAAGTCATTATCACAAACACGCTGGAAAAGTCACATTGAAAGTGTAAAAGCAATAAAATTCCAATCTCCACAAATAAGAGATGCTTTGTAACAATTAGCACAAACAAGTGAAGATCCTAAAATAAAAAGGTGAAGCTGATTGTTTAGCAATATAAGAAATTGAAAGCTTTGATGTTGCTATAGATCAATTAAAATGTCTCATTTCTTATTTTAAAGGATTTATAGAAAACGGATTTACATCTGCAATGAATTCATCTAAAAAAATTGCATTGGAAATGAAAATAGAACATGTATTTCGTGAGAAACGTATGATTCATAGAAAGAAACAATTTGATGAAAATGTTCATAATGAGATAACACGTTCTGCTAAAGAATCTTTTAAAATTGATTATTTCTTACATATAGTAGATAAAGCAATTAGTTCAGTTGAGAATAGATTTGAACAATTTCAAATATATGAAGATTTTGTCTTTTTACACTAGAGCTTTTCACTTGATAAATCACTAAGAATTACTCACAAATAGTAGCATTTGTTTTTTGGTCACACTGTGAGAAGCACTTGATATTTTCAACACTAAGGACTCTTTGCCTTTTTAGTCCACAAGAGTTAGAGAACCCTAAAAACTTCTCTTTGTCCTAAATCTCAACTCCCAATTGGGAAATACTTGGCTAATGTTTTTTTGTAAACCAACGTTAATGGGAGATCTAACGTTGAGGTTGATTGTTGCTAAGCTAGAACATTTAAATGATGTCAGCAATTTTATCTAACCTGTTTTGTTCTTCTTGGCTGGTAGGGGTGTAATCGGTTCGGTTTGGTCGGTGTTGGAGGCAATTTTTGCACCGAACTGAGAATTTCGATTTTAACATATTCAACATTGAAATTGATTTGTAAGGGATGAACACCAGACTGACCGATTGCAATCGGTTTCGGTTAATCTCAGTCGAGTTTCGGTGTTTAGGATGTGAGAAACAAAAGCAAGAAAAGAAGAAGAAGAAGAAGATGGGTGGTTTGGGATAAAAATAGAAGACAAACTCATAGCAAGAAGACAAACCATCCAAAAGAATTTGCTCCATTTTTATGGTAACATATTATAGAATAGCATAAATCCAACAGCCCAAAAAACCCAAACTTTTTTTTTTATAAAGTCTCCCATAAAGTTTCAATCTCTTTTTTCATATAGACTCTTCACAACCAACTAGACCCTTAGACTAAAAACAATAAGGAAATAAGATAAATGATTTAAGGAGAGAAACACACATACAGGGTTGAGAGCATTGGGTTCGGAGCCATAGTCAGCAATCCAAAGAAAATAGGAGGTAGTCAGAGTGGCCACCATAGTTGTCCTTCTCACAAACTTGTCTGTTTGTGGGTTCACCATGCTTTTTCTACTTCAACTTTGCATATTACGGAGAGAGAGAGAGAGAGAGAGAGAGAGAGGAGAGAGAGAGAGAGAGAGAGTCGGTGCTAGAAGAAACGAAGTTAAGGATGAAGAGGGCCAAGTATAGAAGAGGGAAGAGAGAGGCATGGAAGATGGAACTCAGAGAGAAGAAAAGAAAAGAATGAGGGTGAGGGTGAGAGGCATTGAGGTAGCTGAAGTGAAATGTAGATAGGGTTTTTATATGTTTTAAGTTGATGTATAAAACGACGTAGTTTTGTGTTATAAGGAGAGAAAAAATTAAAATGTTTATAGCCAGGTTCAAACCTGGGCCAAGTATAGTCACACGCGTGTCTTACCACTAAGCTAGGGGTACACATCTTGAAATATTTTGTACATAGTTATATTTAATACATATTAGTCGGTTTCGGTTTGGTTTGGACTTTTATTTTCTGAACCTAAAACCAAAACTAAAAATTTCGGTTTTCATTTCTGCAAACTAAAACCAAACCGCACCGAAACCGAACCAAAATTTTGGACACAATTCGGTTGATTTTGGCTAGTTTTTCGGCTCCTCAGTTTTTTGCACACCCCTATTGGCTAGGACTACAATGTTCAGCATAGTGACCTTGTAGTTCGAGACTAGGTAAGAATTTCCTAATAGGGATAGCCCAGTACTAACTCAAAAGGACTCTTATAGAGCCTAAGCCCAATAGGCTCGAAAAAAATCCTTTGGTTAGCACCTAACCCAAAAGGCGCTTGAATTAAAACCATGTTTATGTTCCAACTTCCAAGACCTATCTTATCTCAAATGATCAACCTAGAAGACGTATCGATCACATCTCAATAGGGACACTTGTCTAGGAACCATATTGGCCCTTTGGACCAATCACTTACACACATGAATCAACGTACCAGATTATAAGTTTGGAGTTTGGGTACAGCTTGGGAAGGCTTTAGGCATCTAAGACTATCTGGCTTGTGAGCCAACCTTTATTATGTATTGTTAGGCCATATTTAATTAAAGGGTTTATTAAAAGAGCCATAATCCTTATCCTATATATACATCATGTACTTAAGGAAATAACACACATAACATATTAGACACATATCACAATATAAAAGGAAACAAATCAAACACAAATAAATAAAATAAAATAAACATGGCAAGTTGACAATTAAATAAAACACACAAGGAAAGAAAATCAAATAAACTAAACATGGTAAAAAAATACTCAAACAACATGGAAAATAATAAGACACCAATAATTAAATATCACACCACAATATAAAAGGAAACAAATAAAACACAAGTCAATCATATTATACTAAAAAGGAAGAAGATAACAATTAAAACATACACATAAGGAAAGGTTATAATATAAGCTAAACATGCCAAAAGATTCAAATAAGCATGAAAAGCAATTAAACCCAAATAATTAACCTAAAACAAAGTTAAACAGAATCAGATAACATATGAAAAATGGTCAAAGATAATAAAAACAAGATTTTATCCTAATGTGGATTTGGGGTGCGTGCGCACACTCAAGTATGCATACGCATATATGACTCAAGTACGTGTATGCAGCCTTTAAAATGGATTTGAAAAAAAAAAAAAAACTTTCATTTTTAGAGATTTAGTCAAACAAACATATAACATGTGAGATCATACAAGCATGTTAGAAACCCTAAAAAACCAAACTAATCTAAAACAAAAACATAAAACATCAACATGAACAACAAAATATGAAACAAAACAAACAATTAAACTAAACTACATTAAATCAATAAACATGTTAAACTAACTTAGGGATTGCAATAACAATATAAGAACAAGAGGAACATATTATAAACAACCTAAAATCATATTAATATACATCAAACAAATCAAATATAAAAACTATGTTAAGAAACTCATGTGAATCTTATTGAACAAAGAAAGAGTTCATGGAAAGAATATTCATCTTATTTTAGATTATGAGTTTAGAGTTTGTTTGACCAGCCCCTCAGTGCCTACAACACAGAGATTAGATTGATAGAATAAGAATAATCAAATGAACACAATAGTTTAGGTAATCACAACTCAAGAACAAACTTTAATTGAAAAAGGTTTTTGAGAAATCAATTTTGGAAAATAGTTTCTGCCTTAGAACTAATTAAAGAGAGGTTTTAATTTTATAAAAAAAAAAGTTCTAAGGTATTGCCCTAGGGTTTTGAAAAGAGAGAAAAAAAAAAAAGGTTTTAGAGAAAATGGAGGCCAACAAATCACTCTCTCTAGCTAGGGTTTTCATTGGAGGGATAAGGTGAGTATTTATAAGTAAAATTAGAGTTTTGGGGGGCTGTTTAATGATCTTTGGACATGCTCAAGGGTCCATGGGTCAGCTCACATCAAATTATGTTTGGGCTCTTAAAATGATGTTTTAAAACCTAGAAAATCAGACTGCCTAGTTAGCCCAACTTCAAACAATCATAACTCACTTAGTATAAGTCCAAATTAGGCAAAATTTGTGTTCAAATTGAATCCCAAGATGTCTACTTTCCAATGAAATAAATCTCACTCAAAAATTCTGTGGATCAAAATTTATGGTCAAAATAGTGAGCAAAGGTCATTTTTTTTGGATTGATTTCAAAGCGATTTGAGCACTTTTGAGTTGTGATTACTTCCAAAATATTGTGAATTCTTTAATTACCCTTAGTTGACATATGTCAAGATCATCATTGGGGCCAAAGACCAAAATTTATTAACGAGTACAAAATACGGTGTCTACAACACTCAAATGAAAGTAACTCAATTCGAACCTTAAGGGATCATCCCAACATACAAATTGAGGAATCCGCATAATAATCAATCTCCTTTATAATTTAAAATAAGTGTTAACAAAAAGTCCCTTTACCCAACAAATCAACATTTATTATTCAAACGGTCATACCAATGACATCAACAACTCTCTTTGCTTTAAATGTAAAATGACAAAGTACCCCACTATACATCATTAGGGCTAGCACCTTGAAAATTTGTTCTCTTAGTTGACCTAACAGCAATGAGATATTGTTTGAGTTCCCTACTTCATGGGGAATTAGTCACCAACCTCGGCAAAGAAAAATGCCACCATAATTATATAAAAATTAAAAAATAAAGGAAAAATAAAAAGAGATAAGTTCATAGAGAAAAACAAATCACACATTTAGAGTGGCACTACACCAATGTCATTTGATAATGTGTTTCCTTCTTACAAGTCTTCCAATGCTCCTATTTGGATGATTGGCTCGATGATTTTCCTTGGATCATATTCAGTCCCCAAGGTTGATCATAATCCTATAAATTAGTTTGCTCAAATCTTATAAGTTGGATTTCAAAGAACTTAATAATTCCACTAGGAAGTAGAAACACTACTCGATTGGTATCTTTGGTATAGTTCCTCCCACCAAGATTTTTACCCACCCCAATGAGCTGCGAGAACTAACCACTAAGACATTAGGGAGGAATCCGAATCCTTAAAAGAACAAGGATCCTTCAAAAATATAAACCACCAGATTTTCACTCTTGACAAAATTACAAGTTGTTCACTTTGAGAAAATTATTGGGAGTTGTTTTTATTAGTTTTATAAACTGCCAGTCTTCACTTTGAGGAAAATTACTAGGCATTAAATTTAGCTAAAATCCTGACACTTCAAAGTGGGACCAAACGTCTTGTCTTTAACTTCCAATTTCCCTCTTAGCCCACACCAAAATTTTTTATCTTAAAATGATTCTAAGTTATGTAGATTGTAAAATGAGAAGAAACACAAAGAATGCTTTTGACAGAAAACTATTATTTACTAAAATGAAAATTGTGATAATGGTTTGTTACATAAATCAACTAACAGAGGGGCTATTTATACAGAACCTAAAATAGAGATTGAAAAACTGGCACCAAAAACAGTAACCGTTTCTTCAAAACATCAACCAATAAGACAGAGACACTTGGCATCTAATATAACTAACTTCCCACTAACTTAAACGGTGCGTTTCCCTTTCTTTTGTTTGTTTGCCGTTTTATGCTTAGGCTTTCTTCCACTGATGTCGTTTTGCTCTCTTTGTTTGTCCTGTCGTTTATCTATTACTCCATTTACTTCAGCTTCAGCTTCTATTACTTCATTCATTTCAGCTTCAACACTCCCCCTCAAGTCCAGTGTCTTAGACTTTGTGACTTGAATTGATTACAAAACTGTAGGCTGAAATATGTCTTTCATTCCCAATTTTGCTGAGAGTCTTGTAAAAGCTGCCATGCCTGAAGCTTTTGTCAAAATATCAGCAACTTGAGAACTGGTTACCACATGAAAATTCTTTATTTTCCCTTCCAAAATCTTATCCCTTACCAGATGGCAGTCAACCTCTATGTGCTTGGTCCTCTTATGAAAAACTGGGTTTGCAGCTATATATAAAGCTGCTTGATTGTCACAAAATAACATAGCAGGTTTATGATGTTCAATCTGTAAATCCTTAAGCAATTGCATCACCCAAGTAATTTCACAAGCTACACTAGCCATTGCCCTATATTCAGCTTCTGCAGAGGACCTGGACACCACCCCTTGCTTCTTTGATCTCCAAGATATCAAGGAATCACCCAAATACACTGCATATCCTGTTAAGGACCTACGGGTATCAGGGCATCCAGCCCAATCTGAATCACAAAAAGACTTAATGTGCAACTCTGAACTACTAGGAAAGAAAATCCCTTCACCTGGTGACCCTTTGATAAATTGAAGAACCCTATGTGCTGCTAGTAGATGAGGTTCTCGAGGCTATGACACAAATTGGCTCAATCTGTGCACAGCATATGTCAAGTCTGGTCTTGTCAAAGTTAAGTATAGTAGCCTGCCTATGAGCCTTCTATACACTCCTGGGTCAGCAAGTAACTTCCCTTCATATTTGGACAGCCTCAAATTTTGCTCCATGGGAAATCGAACAGGTTTGCAGCCCATAAAACCTGTGTCTTTCAAAATCTCCAAGGCATATTTCCTTTGAGTAAGACTAATACCCTCAGCAGTCCTTGCAACTTCTAAACCCAAGAAATACCTTAAGGTGCCAAGGTCTTTTAAGCCAAATTTATCATCAAGCAGTTTCTTCAAGGCAGCAACACAAGTAGGATTGTTACCTGTAAGCAGAATATCATCAACATAGACCAAGAGTGCAGTGAATGAAGTTCCTTGTGAATGTGTGAACAAGGAGTAATCTGATTTTGACTGCACAAAACCCATCTGCAATATGGTATTTGAAAATTTCTCAAACCATTGTCTTGAGGCCTGTTTGAGACCATATAAACTCTTGTTTAACTTGCATACTAAACCCTCCCCTTTGCTGTGAAAACCAGGTGGTAAAGACATGTACACATCCTCCACCAAATCACCATGTAAGAATGCATTGTTAACATCCATTTGATGCAAAACCCACCCTTTCACAGCAGCCAAGGAAAGCACTATTCTAACAGAAATAGATTTGGCAACTGGAGAAAAAGTTTCAGAGTAATCAAGACCAAGCTTCTGAGTAAATCCTTTAGCAACTAAACGAGCCTTAAACCTCTTAATGGACCCATCAGGCAAGTATTTAATCCTATAAACCCACTTGCAGCCTATTGCAGTCTTACCAGGTGGCAATGGGGTTAAAGTCCAAGTATCATTGACTTCCAAGGCTTCAATTTCTTTGTCCATGGCAGCCCTCCACTCAGGAAATTGCACAGCCTGATGAAAACAGACAGGTTCTGATGGAGTAGCATTGACTGCTAGAACAAATGACTTAAAAGAGGAGCCCAAGTGAGAATAGCTCAAGTAGTCTGAAATGGTATAAGGCAGACCAGGTTGAGGTTTAGCACTAACCATCTTACAAGAGTAGTCTGAAAGATAAGAAGGAGCAACATGGGGTCTAGTGGACCTTCTTAAAGGAGCAGATAAAGCAGAAGGAATGGGAATAGAATCAGAATGAGAAATAGATTGGGATAAAGAAGGAGTGGTGGCTGGAAGCTCTAAGGAAACATAATCAGTGGAATGAGAAGAATCTAGAGAAGCTGGTATGGAAGTATCAAAGGAAGGAGCAGGAACAGTAAGGGGAACAGAATTAGAATCACCAGGAAATAGAGAAGAAACATGAGGAAATACAAAATCATGCAAATATGAGGTAGATGGTGAAGGATTAGAAACATAAGGAAATATTGTCTCATGAAACAGAATATCCCTGGAAATGAAAATAGAATTAGAGTCAAGGTCCAATACTTTGTAGCCTTTAATGCCATGAGGGTAACCTAAGAAAACACATTTTCTGGCCCTAGGTGCAAATTTGTGCCTATGATTGGGTGAAGTGGAGACAAAACACAAACAACCAAAATTTTTGAGATGAGCATAAGAAGGTGGAGCATGAAAAAGAAGTTCATAAGGAGTTTTGTTACCCAAAGATTTGGAAGGAATCCTATTGATCAAGTGAACTGCAGTAAGAATGCAGTCACCCCAAAAACATAAAGGAACTTGGGATTGAAATTTCAATGCCCTAGCAACATTGAGTATATGTTGATGCTTCCTTTCAACAATGGCATTTTGTTGAGGAGTATCAACACAAGAAAGCTGATGCAAAATGCCATTGGATTGAAAGAAATCTTTGAGGAAAAATTCAGTACCATTATCACTTCTAATGGTCTTAATATTGCTATGAAATTGAGTTTTAACCATGTTAGCAAAACTAGGAATTAAAAACTGAGTATCAGACTTCAGTTTGAGCAAACACACCCAAGTGTATCTAGAAAAATCATCTACAATGATCAAAAAGTACTTATAACCTTCAATAGTGCAAGTAGAAAAGGGACCCCAAAGGTCACAATGGATCAATTCAAAAGGAGTAGAAGATACATGAGTACTAATGGAAAAAGGAAGCCTTTTCTATTTTGAAAAATGACAAACTTCACAGCATGGAGTTTTTTTGGAAATGTCAATATTTACAATATTTTTCAACAATTGAAGTTTGGAAAATGAAGGATGACCTAGTCTAGTGTGCCACAAATCTGAAGATGAACTGGCAGCAGCAGTGAGAGCATAAGAACTTTGTTGTTTAGCTGAGTTCAACAGATACAAGTCATTGCTCACTCTACCCTGACCAATTATGCTCCATTGAGCAAGGTCCTGAATAAAGCAATAATGACCAAAGAATATAAGACAACAAAATAAGGATTTTGTAAGCTTGCTCACTGAAATCAGATTAAAACCAAAAGATGGGACACACAAAACATCAGTTAAAACAAGTGTAGAAGAGAGATGCACAGTGCCTACATGTGTGACTAAGGCTTCTTCCCCATTAGGAAAATAGACACAAGTATTGACTATGGAAGTGATAGAAGTGAATTGAGTTACTGAGTGCACCATGTGATCAGTTGCACCAGTGTCTATGATCCAAGAATCAGATTTGTAAGCAGTCTTATCAGTTACTTGAGCAGAAAAAACAAAATGTGAAAGATTGGGTGGAATCCAAAAGGGGTTACCTGAAAAACTAGTAGAGAAGGAAGGGGAATTGGAAGTGGTAGGCAAAGATGATTGAAGTTGTGGTGAAGTTGGAACAGCATTGGAAGTCATGACAGATGCAACATGACTAGTTGGAGTGCCAAAACCTGAACTCACACCTGCATTCCCTTTCAAGAAACTCAGCAATTGCTCACACTGAGCTTGGGATATGGGACATTGAGGTTGATAAGAAGCACTCTGCTGCATGAAAGAACCACCAGGAGCACCATGTGCAAAACCAAAAGGTGAGCTAGCAGCACCATTCCCAAAACTATACTGAGTACTAATGGGAGCATTCACCAAATTCTGAACCATACCATCAGATTGGACACCAAAAGTAGGCATCCCAGCAGCCACACCATTTGACTGTGCTATGGAATTACCATCAAAACCAAGATTTCCTGAAACTTGATTAACCATAGGCTTGGTACCTCCTTTGGGCTTATAACCAGGGGGGTACCTATGAAGTTTATAGCACTTATCAGCTATGTGTCCAGTAAAGCCACAATAAGTGCACACGGGTCTTTCTTTCTTTCCTTTCCCACCAATTTTGTTCTGACCTTGATTTGCATTGAATGGCCTATTATTATTATTCACATACATTGCCACAGCATCCAATTGTTGAACCATATTAGCAGTGCTACCCAGATTCCTTCTTTTCTCTTCTTGCAAAACTAAAAAACACACTTTACTAAGAGAAGGAAAAGGTTCAAGAAGCAAAATCTGCCCTATTAGGTTTCCATAGCTGTCATTCAAGCCCATCAAAAAATGAAATACATGTTCTTTATGCTGTGCATCTAACTGAGATGACTTAGAACCACAAACACAAGCACAAGTGCAAACTGTGAAAGGTTGATTATTAGCAAATTCATCCCATAAAGTCTTGAATTTAGTGAAATATGAACTCACCGAGAGTGATCCTTGAACCAAATGAGAAATCTCCTTTTGCAACTCAAATAATCTTGGTGTATTGTCCTGAGATAGCCTGTTCTTGAGATCAATCCACAAATCTTTTGCAGAATTGATGTACATAACACTAGCTTTAAGATCAGGACTAAGCGAATTAGTTAGCCATGAAAGGATGGTAGTGTTACATCTATTCCAAGAGTTGAATAAGGGTGAAGTTGGATCTGGTTCTGAAATTGAACCATTAACGAATCCAAACTTGTTCCTGGAACTCAGAGCCAGAAACACAGACCTCGCCCAAGTCATGTAATTCTCAGGGCCAATAAGAGGTTGAGATGTGAGAATTAAACCAGGATTCTCATTTGCTGGTAAGAAATAAGGATTGTTTGCATATTCATCTGCCATGACTACATTTGCAGTTGGAGTGGACGAAGAAGATGGTGCACTCGAAGAGTCTGAAGCCATGGGAAGCCAAGAAACTTAGTTAAAAAAAAATTGTTTGGTTGGTAGGAAAGTGAAAGAAAATTGCTCTGATACCATGTAAAATGAGAAGAAACACAAAGAATGCTTTTGAGAGAAAACTATTATTTACTAAAATGAAAATTGTGATAATGGTTTGTTACATAAATCAACTAACAGAAGGGCTATTTATACAGAACCTAAAACAGAGACTGAAAAACTGGCACCAAAAACAGTAACCGTTTCTTCAAAACATCAACCAATAAGACAGAGACACTTGGCATCTAATATAACTAACTTCCCACTAACTTAAACGGTGCGTTTCCCTTTCTTTTGTTTGTTTGCCGTTTTATGCTTAGGCTTTCTTCCACTGATGTCGTTTTGCTCTCTTTGTTTGTCCTGTCGTTTATCTATTACTCTATTTACTTCAGCTTCAGCTTCTATTACTTCATTCATTTCAGCTTCAACACAGATGCTAGAAATTTTAGTCCACGGCTTTGTTTTATTCATGACAATAGAAGAATATTTAATGGAACAATAAGTTAATAGTCTTTTGTACATTGTAAACATATACCTTCATAGATGCCTGTAAAGATAAACATGTTTCCCATTGCTATCAAGAATAGATATGAATTATGTGTTTCTCTATAGAGAATTCATTCCCCATTCAATTTCCAACATTGAAGACCCATTGTGATTATGTAACCTTGGATTTAACTTCAGAATGCACAACTATGATCACACTACAAACACTGAATTTCCAACAACTTCAGCTCAACCTCAAACAAGACTAACTTTAAACCCAATCAGAAGCATATAGTCATTAATATAGCAAAGCTCTGCATAGATTTACCACTATAATACCATGAAATAGGTGAAAGCCTGAAAACACAACTCACATTCTTTTTCTTCAAGGGCACTAATAGGTAACTAAAAAAACCACAATTAGAGCCCTATACACTCCATACATTGCATAACCTTAACCTATACATACCCCGTTTATGCAATTAATTTAAAAAAAAAAACCATCAAACACTGCAATTCAAACTCCAATCTTCTTCCATGGGGTTCCAAAAGGTGATCAAAAAACACAATCAGAACCCCATTCCTTCAAATTCTTTACTGTACCAATCCATATACTTACTGTATGATTAACAATGAGAAACGATACTATCATATTTATGTGTGTAGTAAGTGTGAGACTCAATGACCACCCAAAGATAAACTTTTGGGCCTGATGACATTACCACTTAATGGGGCTGCTAGCCCATCTTTTGCTTCTCTCTCAAGGAATTCACCTTCTCAAGCCTCCAACCGTCATGGAGCCTAGCTATGAAGCTGTCAGCCTTGATGTTCACATCAGGGCTTGGACAGAACACGGACCCACCAACACTAACACCAGCACCAGCACCAGCACCCGCACCAGCAACAACTCCATCTCCACCGTCCATCTCGCTGACTGAAGATGATCCATCAACGTCTTCTAACTCTGGAGACCCACATCGAGAGCTGTGAGCGCTTCTTATCTTAACAAAATCCCCACGCACTACAAACCTCATATCCGGCATCTTGAACGGCGGTGGAGGCGGTGGCATCGGAATCAATGGACTCTGTGCCCCACTGTTCACACCCACATTCACATTCACACTCTCACTCTCACTCTTATCCCAGTTGGTCACTCTCGTCGGCAATGGTGGCTTGCCGATCGTGGTCGAGCTTGGCCGCCGGTGAGGTTCGGGTGGAACCCGGGTTTTCCTTCTCGATGAGGTTGAGGTTGAAGTTGATGGTGGTGGTGGTGGAGGAGGAGGTGGTGGCGCAGAGGCTGAGACTGAGTGAACTTTCTTGCTTTTGATTAACCCTTTCTTAAAAAAACTGTGAAAAACAGAGGGTGGTGGAGGAGGTGGTGGCGGCGGCGGCGATGGTGGTGGCCTTGTAGAATAAGCTCGGTCAGGTTCAGAGGGAAGCGACTCGTCGTAGGGATCCTTTCTTTTCTTCTTATTCCTCTTTCGCTGCTTGTATATTGAAGCCAAAACCATTTTTATTTCCTTCTTCACATTGCTCTTTTTACGCCCACTCTTCACGTACCTCTGCTCCTGCGAACGAACTCTCGCCGGAGATGGCGGCGGTGGAGGCGCTGGTGGTGGAGTCCGAAGTATGTTTTTCTCTTTCTCTCTCTCTTTCACTTCTTTGAACTGGGTGTCGTTTTGTTTGGTTTTCTCTTTACGACCCACAGTTTCGTAAGTACGTTTTGGTTGAGCAGGAGGAGGTGGTGGAGGTGGCGGTGGCGCCGGTGACTTTGATGGTGCCGGAGAAGAACGAATTTCAAAGGTATCAACTGGGATTTCCTTAACTTCAACGTCCTCTTCTTCTTGTTTTCTGGGTCTAACTGGGTTATGGTTATAGTTATAGTTAAATTTGTTGATTTCAAAGTCATCAAAGAACCGGAACCGTTGATCATCGTCTTCCCTTTCCCACGTCGAGTCTTGCTGCCTCAGATCTGGGTACGAGCTACTGCTTCTCTTCAAACGTGTCACACCGGTTGCCGGTGACCAAATCCGAGAAGGGTCAGGATCATCATAGTCAGAGATCTTTCTTTCTGAGTATTGAAACCATTGTTGTTGTTGCTGTTGTTGTTGCTGTTGTGAGGTTGGTTCTTCTTCGTGTGTTGTTTTGTTTGTATCGTTCGTTGATGTGTTTAATAAAACATTACTGGTCGATCCGTCGTCGTTTTTTCTAGCAAAGATTCCACAGAGAATGGCAATCAGAACGAGGACTATATTGAAAGAATCCCAGCTTTTTTTCACGCTGTAACTGGGTCTGAGGATATGGGAAGTGAAGGAAAGCAACGGTGGGATTGTGAAGAAAAGGAAAACTAAAAAAATGATCGGCAAGAGAATGATGAGTAGTGGTGATGAGAGAAGTGGTGAAGAAGATGATGAGCGACGGCGAGGCATGGAAGTGTTTGGTGGTGGTGGTGGTGGTGACCAAAATGGTGGTGGGTCTGTGTTTATTTGCATTGTAATAGAAGCTAAAGCCTTTGAATTGTGTGTGTATGTGTATGGGCGTGTTTTGCTTGTGGTGGAAGTGTTTTTGGGTTTGAGAAAGCTTTGGCTTTAGAAGACAGACAGAGATATTGTGTTGTATAAACTGATAAAGTAGCAGTATTTAAATGACATAATGAGAGTTTAAATTTTAAATAAATGAGAATTAGGTTGGTCACTTTAAATGTATAAATGTTGCACTTTTATTTATCTTATGAGTTCTGATGATAGGCCTTCATCTCATTAGTCTTCGCTTGGGTACCCTATTGGTTAGGTATATTGATAGTTATAGGAACGGTAGTCTTTGGCCAGTCATTTTCCTGCACTACAATAATTAGCCTTGTTTTTTAGCTGTAGAAGCTGGCATTGAAAATATATAGTACAATTATATCTCTTTTTAAATGAGAAAAAATTTTGGTCTTTCCTGCACCAAAAAAAAATAAAAATGGAGAGATTAATGAAGTATCCTAATAGTCCAAACACTTATGTTAAAATAAATAAATAATCCAAAATCATAGGATTTTTTTTTTTTCAACATAAGTGTTTGGACTATTAGGATACTTCATTAATCTCTCCATTTTTTTTTTTTGGTTCCGATCATTAATCTTAAGTAGAATTTAGATCTTTTGTCCCAAATACATGATTTATACGTAAGAATTCCTTGAAGTTAACTTTTATCGTCATTATTTTTGCATTTTTGACTTATGATCACAATAGGATTTTTTTTTTGCCCTATGAGCATTCTTATAAAAAATGCTAAAAGCTAAATTTTACCACCAACACACAAAAATACCCACTACATCAAAGATTTCAAATACCAAAAATTTTGAACATAGCTACAGTGAGCTATTATCAATAACAGCTCACTGTAGCATAAATGTTAAACTAAAATTTTTTTTTTCTCATAAAAAAATATATATATATTATTTTTTTTATCCCCAACTGTCACTTTTTCTCTCTCTTTTTTTATTTTTATCCTTTTTTTTTCTCTCTCCTCTCTCACTTTCCTCTTCTCTCTTTCTCCTAGCTTATGTTTCTCTCTATTTCACGGTTTGAGCTCCTCCCCTCCAAGGGTCGGCAGTCGGGAACTTCAAAGCCCAAACGCCATTGGACACGCAATCCACGTGCCGCTGATCGCCGAACATCTTCAATGGCATCTCCAACGAAACCCTAGCTCGTACGTTAGCCCCTACTCTCAGTATCCACCACGACTGTCCTCTATCGTCATCACCGTCACCATTAATTTTCGAGGTTTTCACAAAGGAATTAGACGAGTGGTGATTGGAGACAATCCACTTCACCTTTAGAGTGTTGCCGTTGATATAGAGGTAGAGCTTGACGGCGGGGTGATTTGATTTTGTGGGTCTAGGTTCTGTGGTTTGATTTCATGGGTCTGGGTTCCGTGTTTAAATTTCAACTGATTTGATTTTTTAACTTGGTGGGTTCTTGGGTCTCTGACTGGCGCGGGCATCGACGTTGAGAGGAGTTCAGCATGGGTCATCAGCTAAGAGTTCGACGTGGGTCATCAAGTTGATCAACATGGATCTCTAATCGACGTGGTGGTCGTTGGAATTGTGGTGGTTGGTGGCTGGCGGTGGGTAGGATTACTGGGTTGAGAAAGAGAGAGACAGAGAGGGAGGGAGGGAGAGACAGTGAGACCAAGAGGGAGAGAGGATGAAAAAAATAAAAATAATAAAGAAATAATATTTAAATGAAGTGTTTAAAAAATAGAAAGTTTTCATGTAAGGTATATTGTAAAGTAATGTGTTAAATGTTATAAACTTAGTTTTTTAGATGCTAAATACTAAAATTTTTACAATTTTTAATAAGAATGCTCTAAAGATGAGATCGAACAGGATAAAAACAAGATACATTTGATTCCACCTCGTCTCATTATCATCCCTAATTAGAAGACTTAATTCAAAGATTTGATAGATTACAAGAGGTCTAAAATTTATATGATTAACCTAGTGAAAACTTAGGACATAATTTTTTACTTGATGTTACGTTCATTCATAGAGAATCTAACACAAAGATGTCTTTATCCTTGCGAAAGATATGCAGCCTATGCGTGCTAGCTAGGGTCTTGCACTATTTCTAGCCTTTTATCATACACTTCATCTAGGCATCCTTTTGCCATTAACATATTTTCAACATGTTCCATTATTTTGTGTCATATATTTGGACTGTGGCAAGTAAGCTATCATTAATGATTAAACCAAGAAGCAACATAACATTTAAAATGCATACCAGAGCGTCAATTATTTAACGTTGCCAATAATGTGTGATGTATTGTCAAAATAAATAATGTAAGGATAAAGAGCTATTACTAACAAACAATATTACAATAACACTGACAAAAACAGTACCCATTGCATCATCGTCTAAATACGTCATTTTTGTCTAAAATTCTACGTTGTTGTCACGAAAACCTTGATTGCGTACCCGTCCAATCTTTTCTTTTCATTTGGGGTCGTAGATATTTTCAAAGATGTTGATGTTGATGTTGCTTGTAGAAATTAGCAGAAACTATATACCTACTTTAGCAGAAACTGTTGTGTTGTGTGATGCTCTAACCTAAAGACACGTGTAGTTTATACGAAACAAGTACAGTACTCGAACTGAGACATTTTTTCCTGCTTAGAATTATTGGAGCGTGGCTGTAATGATTTGAAATCATAAGCTCTGCTTTTCAACAGAACACAAAAAAACATGTCTTTACTATTTACAGTGGTCGTGGCCCGTGGTCGCGGTGTGTCAAAAGATGCCTTTTCCTTTTACTATTTACGGTAGTCGATTGCTCCTTTTGAGCATTTTAGAAATTCTAATTTTACTTTAAAAATTAAAAATCTCACCCAACAAACAAACAAACGCAGTAATGAATATAATTGATGGTATATTTAAGTTTCAATTAATTTTATTGGTAAAATTTTATATTGTCGAATAAAAAATTAATTAAAGCCTGATAATAAGATAATTATTATAGAGTAAATAATATAATTAGATTGAAATTTTATCATATTTATCAAAATTTGTAATATATCATTTTAAAAAATTTATGTAATAAAATTTGTAATATATGTAACACCACTCATATTATAATTTCTTTTATCACTATTTTTTATAAGGACAAAATGCAAAAAGATATGCGTTACCAATTTTGTATTATTGTTATTTATATAATAGCCAAATGTTGTGCATGTATCACATGCACATCATGTGATAATTATGTTTTAGTTACTGTCAACAAAATTATGATGAAGGGGTTAATTTAGACAATTCTTAAACCTAACTCAGCTATCAATAATATAAAATTGATACAAAACGTAATATTAGTTTGCAACTAACCTAAACCCGAAGGTTCTTTATGCATCTTGGCCTGATAATAACATTACTCCAATCATCATTTATTGACTTGGCATTCAAATTAGGAACGAGTCGCCTTAATCAAGTTATAAAATTTAATTATCCTTACTTGCTCTTTTGAGAAATGAGTTAACATGGTATATGACTTCATGCTTTTGGCTCATGCTCACTAGGGTCCTTGATGGGACTGGGTGTACAACTATGGCTCGTCCAGATCCCCTACTCCCAGAAGCCCCGGCCTAGCAGGTAAAGTCACTATGGTCATGCCCAAGTGAAAAGCGCTAACTAGTGGATTTCTATCTCCCACCCAAAAAATAAAAACTCTAGAGTTTTTTTTGGTTAAGAAAACTTTACAGAGTATTTGTTATTCCTTAAATGCATAAAAGAAAACGTTATTCTTTAACTATAAACATATGTCTGTTGTTAGCAAGATCCAATATTTATAGGAAATTCAACCACCGTTATCCCTTTCTTTTTGATATGTCAACCACCGTTATCCTATTAATTAGTTGTCGAAATCCTTGCCACTAGTAGCAAAAAACGTCGATGAAACTGGCATGGGTGTTTTGATTCAACATTGGTGAAAACGAAAAATCCATCTTAACCATAAATGACTAAGCCAAGAATTAATACTGAAAATTGCAGAAAAGCAACATTTAATGCAACCCTGTATGAATGAGAACCCTCTGACCAATTTTTTTTTTTTTTTTTTTTTTTTAGATAGCTACAATATATTGCTAATTCTGCAGTTCGAATCTTGTACTCTCTTAAACCTTTGATCAAGTACTTCGTACATGAAGAAATGATAATTAAATTACATGAACCTAATATATATATATATGCTCTTGGAATCGCAAGCAATTATGTTAGACAACCTTTTACAGAATTCCTAGCCATTCTTTCCTAAATGTTCGGTTTTGAATTGTACAAGAGAACTTTAACAAGCACATAAAACACACTACTTTCAAATGGTGGCTTTTTCACTCTCATGTCATGCATGCCAACTAAACCAACCTTTTGTTGTGGAATAAAAATTTGGACAAAAGGGCTCATGCGTGTCAATAAGTAGTCATTTAAAATCATGGCAATAGCACCAAGCATTTATAATTTTTTTTTTTTTAAGATTCAATTTGATGCGTAGTGCTTTTATTATTTCATTTCTTGTCATGTCCTTATTCCAAATTCAAAATCAATGGATGCCCATGGTTCCCAAGTTTACTTTCCAAATAATATATATTTCCTTTCCAACGCAATAGTAGTATTGTAGAGTGTAGTGATCAATTTATATATATGACTTTTAGGTTTGGACTCTTGGGGGGGCTTCGTGCAAGTTACGCGCATTGAAAACGCTTGGGGAATAAGAGTGGTTTAGGGTGTGATTGAAAGGTGAAGTAGGGACAATATTGTTTCTTTGCGGAAACAAATTGAGTAAAGAGACAGGTTGGGAAAGGACTGCCATTGGCCTTCGAGTGTCCTCTAATCCTCTCCAACAGGCAACAGCTAGCGTCCCGTGGACAGCCTGTTCTTCCTCTTTTTTACTCTCACGTGATAATGGAAGTTTCCATTGCAATCAGCCAATCACACTCCATGTCCATGACCTTTTCCAATATGTCTATTTAGAAATAAGAGATTTGAACCCTAAAGTCCTTGATGTTTTTAGTTAGAAAATATAATACAAGCCAGATATATGTGATAGAGAAGAAAACCCTAGGGCCAATTAAGGACTTCAGATCCTTGCACAATGACTGCTTTAATGGCGGTCTAGTGACTAGCCGATGAAGGAATGACATATGCATTTCGATGATATATATAGAATATCTGAGGATGAGCCACTACATGATGGAAATTTGTCAAACGAACCAAAGGAGATACAGTGCCTGAATTCAGCCACAAGTACTTTCACATTAAATGGATGTTCCAACCTGACAAAATTGCATTTATTACTTAAATGACTAATTTGAACAGTGTTACACATCTAATATTCCACTAATTTTCTTAAAAGTTGAAGGAAACACTTGATAGGACAAGTATTTATTGATCCCTACTATTGGAATTCACTTCTGAGGTGAGGGGCAACTAGCATAAATAGAACCCCTTCCTAGCTGAGGGGGGATGGAGAGTAAGACAAAAAAGAGTTGCTCGAGAGAGATATTGTATTCATTTGTTCTTAGTGATATATAACATCCAATTCAACCTACATACTATGTTTATAAACTCATTACTCTATCTTATAAGTTTTTAGTGATTAAACCTGACTCTGTTTAGCTCTTCCATTGTAAAATCTAAAACTCATATATACAAATAACAAATCCATTATGTATTTTTGACCCCTACATATATATGACAATAATGATATCCATGTCTCATATACAACATTTATCTTACATTTGATTTTTAAAATATAAGCTATAAAGTTTGTGGTGGGCCTTTTTGTAAATGTTGGGTTGGGCTGCCTCCTGCCGTACTAGGCCCAAAGTTTTCTGAATCAGGGAGTTAGGACCGGTCCAATAGCAACCTTCCTTAGTCTGGCTTGTGCGCAAACTATGCTCCCGTTTGCCAAGATTTTTTTTCACATGCCTATGGCAGGCAAAACTGTTATAATAACCACGGCAAGCAGATACAATAAAAACAATAATAGAGATTATTTTACTATTTAGACAAAAATAAATAATGGGCTTTGATAAGGAATATTCGTTTTATGAAACAACAACAAAGGATAAGTACAGAACGAGTAGCAATAAGCTTATTAAAAGAAAATGTTAGTCTGCCATGTTAAGTTATGTTGTTGGGTCTAAGTCAAGAAGGGAGCCATCTCCTCAACGCGAATAATCTCTCTAGGGAAGAAATTAACTGCTTTGAGGGGGTGGGCCTAAATGACTTATACTCAGAGAGGTCATTTGTCGTTAACAGAGAATATGGGTCGGAGAGGGAGAGAGTTAATCAACCTATTTGGTGCATGCCTGCCGCTCTATTCTCTCTGCTTTTACTTTTCTTTCTATTCTCTCTAATTCTTTCCTTTCTTTCCCTTCGTTTTATCTTTTGGTGTCTTTTTTAGCTATGGTGATTCTCTTCCTAGAGATTGCTATCGCCGTCCTCCCTTTTTTGCACACAGTAAAAGCTCTTTATATAATGACTGTCACGACTGACATTTACTATTTTAGCCTTAATCATTTTTATTTGGTGTGGGTGTCCTTGCCGACTATTATTGATTGGTCAGTTGCCTAGCCAGCGCCACTTACCTGCGCTGGCCGCGCCACTCCACCTCACTAAACAGAGAAGACTACTTTGTTTGTTTGCTTGCCATGACATTCTTATCTGCCACGGTGTAAGTACTTTCTTCCTCTCCGTCCCTCATGGCATACACCTAGTGGTTCCAACTCAATTTTGCCTCTTTTGGATGATATGTCATCCTAGTAGGATACTGCCTCCAAAAGTGCCTGAGCAGAAAACACAAAAATAAGTTTTTCCCCTCCCTACTGCTAGACCATGCCCTCTAACCTCTGACCCATGACCCACCACTTATTGTATTGGCTGAGTACAGGCTAGTAGTGTTTGGGCTTTGTGTGTTCCTTACTTCCATGCTCGTCCAAAATCTGTTTGCTGCTCATGTGCTTGCCATGGTCTGAAGGTCCGTCTATCTGTTCTTCCGTTTGTTCTTGGCTTCTTGCAACGTGGGCTGCTTTATTGATTTCTCATTCTTTATGGTTGCTGGGCTTTACTTGATTGTGAGCTTCTCCTTCTTGGTGCCATTCTCCGTGTTCTATTCTTAGCCTTGCCATTACTTCCTGCCACATCATTCTGCCATGTTTGCCGTGATGTTTACTTGATCCAAGACTGCTGGGCCTCTTTGGGTTTGCTATTTATCCTTTTTTTAATGGCCCAATAAACTCATTGGGCCTTTTACTACGTTACTTGCAGGCTCCCACGTCCCGCTTACTTCCCTTTGGGCATCCTTGGCCCTTTCTAATTCTGTGCTTTTCATGTACTTTTTACTAACTCATTGGGCTTCCTTGGCCCAAGTACTTTATACTTCATCCTTGGAGTTTTGCGTTCTCTATTGCCCCTTCCTTTCTTTACTTACATTGCTTTGGGCCTGCTGTGGCAGTTGTAGCTCATTCTCACCTTCTACATTCATACAACCCATAGATTTGCCACTTCTCTCTTTCCGGGCTCTTTTAGGCCCATTTACTTCTTCAAGGTCTATTTGTTTGTAGACACATGATTCATTATTCCTGTTATTTGAGCTTAATGAATTTTCTATTCTAATTTCTCTTGTTCACGTTGTTGGGCTGGCCTAAAAGAAAAAAAAAAAAAGAAAAAAAAAGAAAAAGAAAAAGAAAAAAGAGCATCTACAAAGTTCTACATAGATACAAAGAAGGTTATAAAATACTAATCTCATCACACACGCTTTGCGCGTGCGATGAAACTTTTCTTTTTTAGTGGTCCTATTTTGTAGAAAAAAATTGTATTTAATTATTTTATATATATATATATATGATTTTTATTTTAAAAATCTAATTTATAAGTGAATAAATCAATTTAAAAATTAATAGGAGAGTGGTCCTATTTTTTAGGCAATATTTACTGGGAGTTGGAGTTGCATTTTTACCGGATTATCATTTGGTTTTGTCTCTACATAAACATAAGACTGTAAGGGCATCTTTGAACTAAAAAAATGAGTTTTTACTGGATTGTCCTTTAGTTTTGTCTCTATTTAAATATAGAACTGTAAAGATATTTTTGAACTAAAAAAATAAGAATCTAAACAGAAGAAGTCCTTTAAATAGTTGTATAGAAAATAAATACGATCACATATAATATCTTAAATAACAGTGTCGCATATTAATTCGGATTTTTTAATTCGGAGGGGACGTATCAAGCACCCTAATTTCACCAAGTACAGAGAAATAGTGTGAAAGCTGTTGCATTTTGGTTGAATCCAGGAAATAGTTATCTAGGAAACTGGAAAAGGACCGAAAGGTGCCCATTAATTTATGTGATTATTATTACTTTTTTTTTTTTTGCGGTAAACTACTTTTTTTTAATATTTACTTTCCCACAAAAAAAAAAAATTTACTTTCTCTCAAAAAAAATATTTACTTTCCCTCGTGTCTGTCAATTGTCAATAATCACGAAAAACGTTTTCGTTTTATCTTTTATGGCAAAGAAATATGAAACGACGTCGTTTCATTTTTACTACCTACACGACGTCGTAGACTGGCTAGCAAGTTCTAGAAAGTCCCAAAAAGCACAGCAAAACCCCTAAATTTGATTTAGGCCTTAAACCCTAAAAAAATTCTCTTCGTTCAGTTTCAGAGCTCTCTCAGAGTTGAGGGCACAAATTGATCAAGAGAGAGAGATGGTGTGGTTTCAGTGCGAGGATTGTGGAGAGAATCTGAAGAAGCCCAAGTTACCAAATCACTTCAGGATTTGCTCCGCCACCAAGGTCTCCAAAACCCCTCATTAATAATTTACTTCAAAGAATTTCGTTGCTTTTGTTTTTGGGCATTTGTGGGTTATTTGATTATGCTTGAATTTTGTTCTCAAAAAAAAAAAAAATCAAAATTTTTGATTGGGGTTTGTTAATGTTGCAGCTTTCTTGCATAGATTGCGGACAAACATTTGGGCAGCAAAGCGTTCAAAGTCACACTCAGTGTATTACTGAGGCGGTGAGTCTCTCTGTCTCTCTCATTTCTATGTATTTTTTTCTTCTTCTTTATTAGTCATCAAATTCAGCTCTGTGCTTGGTTTTCTTAAATTTGATTGACTTATTTGATGGGTATATGTCATTGTAATCGAATCAAATGCTATAACTTTTAGAAATGACTAATTCAGTAGCTGCTTATTTTGCATATGCTACATTAAATTACACTCTGTGTGTGAATATCCGGTTTCTCGAGACGGTCTGCAAAAAGTCTTGAGAGATTTTTTTTTTTTTTTTTTTTTTTGTGTGGTGGCAATCATGTTTAGTTTGTTCACAACTATTGGCCATGCAAAGTAAGTGCTTTAATCTCTGATGTTATTAAATTTGAGCTGAAGATTTCGGAAATCTTATGTATGTTGGGCTAAATTTCTCTCTCATTATTGGGCAAAAATGTGTTTCTGTTTTATAACTGATGTTATCCACTTCATTTGTTGACTTGGGTATAAGCTAAGAATAATATTGCTTCGGGACTGAGGATGTCATTTGTTTGGTTTTGGTTTTAGGAAAAATATGGTCCAAAAGGCCAAGTGAAAGTTTCAAATGGTTCAAGTGCCAAGCCCAGCAAGGATTCAAAGAAACAAGTTGATTTTGATATAAATGTTGGGTTATCTGAACGCCCACCATGGTTTTGTAGGTATGTTTTATATCTTTTTGAACTTCGTATGCTAAAATCTGTGAGAATGTTTAATCATCAAATCAATTAGACAGTGTAACAGTTTGTTTGGAGAGGAGAGTAGAGGGAATGGGAGGGGAATGGTTTAATGAACTTTGTTTGGATGTTTTTAAGAGGGGGGAGTGGTTTGAAGGGGTTTGGAGGGGTATCTTACCCTCCTAACCCCTCATTTTTAAGAGTAGAGGGGATTTAAAAAAAAAAATTAAAATGTAAATTTTGCCCTTAAGATGTCAGTTAAGGGTGTCCACAGGTCAGTCTTGGTTGGGTTTGTGCTCAACCCGAACTTGACCCGATCAGTTCGGGTGGGGGAGAATGGAACCATCCATAGACCCGTAAGGAATGGCAGTTATGACAGCTCAAGTCTCAGTGGGTGGCGGTCGGATTTCGGTCAGAGTCATTAAAACAGTGGGGAGGGAGAGGAGAGCTCCACCAGATCTGGTCGGAGAACTTGAGATCTCCACCAGATTTGGTTGAAGATCTCAAGAATTCATCCAGATCTAGTAGAGATCTTGAGATCTCTTACCAGATATGGACTTAGAACTCGCTGAACAAGGAAGAGAAGGATATCGGACGGGTCGGATTTCATTTTCCCAAGGGGGGAAATCTGACTCTCAACCTGTTTCAATCAGGGTTTTGACCATGGAGAACTGCCACCAACCGCTGCTTTCCATCAAAATCATCCGGCAAATCGGTCTGGGTCGAGCTGTTCATTGGGTCTCTAGGTTATTTGGACAGCCCTACATTGTCAATTTATATTTATTTCTTTAAAATTAATAAATTAAGGTGAAAATTGTCAATCTATATGAAATTTCCCTCCCCTCTCCTCTTCCTAAATTTTTAAAGCATCAAAACAAGGTGAAAGGGTAACCATTCCCTTCACTTTAATTTACTCTCCTCTCCTTCCCCTCCTTACCCTCTACTCCCCTCTCCCTCCAAACATCCAAACAGTGTAAGGGTGCCCTTTGACTTAGAGAAACCCCCTCCCTTTAAAAAAAAAGACCATATTCAAAGTATATGTATAACTTTGGATTCCATTTGTAATTCTCTCTGCACAAAACTGATTACAATGATGATTAATTTACATTTTCTCATTGTGATTTCAGCCTCTGCAATACCAGCACTACTAGTAAGCAGACCCTGCTTCTCCATGCCGAAGGAAAGAAGCACAAGGCAAAAGCCCGAGCTTTCCATGCCGCAAAACAACCACCTAAGCAGGCAGAAGAATCTGCTCCAGAGACAAAGCTTCCAACTGAAGATACTCAAAAAGATGAATTGCTTGACAATATATGTGCAAAGGAACCAAATTTGCAAGATCCACCTAAATCTGATACCAAGCATAACAAGTCAGAAGCAGATAAAGGAACTTCACCATTGAAGAAAAAGAGAAAACTTGATGCATCTGCAAAAGATGATTCAAGAAAAAAGACCAAGGATGATACTCCTGGTGACTTAGGTGATGGGGAAGTTATTCACAGCGAAAAAGCAGAAGCAGATGAAATAAAGAATCAGTTAAAGAATGATACATTGGCTGAACCTAGCTCAACCAGAGAAGATATGAAACAGAAAATAAAGTGGAAGAAGCTGATCACATCAGCCTTGAAATCTGTATGAATCTTGACTAATATCACTCTTTTTATGTTCATTTACATATTTTCTTTTGGCTGTGTATATATTTCTCTGCTTAGCTACATGTTTTCAGATTGTATGGGTGATATAAAATTGACAGCAGGAAAAAGAGACCCACTTCCTATTCCCCAGTATGGGGATTAAGATAAAAGGCATACTTCAGAGTCCTTTCCGAAACAGCTTATTTTGATATTGCATTTATGCTCTTTATGAAGTACACACTTATGTTTCCTATTTGTGTTTTACTGAGAGGCAGAATCCTGATGGAGTTCTGAAGATGAGGAAATTAAGAAAACTTGTTCTCAAGGCTCTCCATGAATCTGGCACAACAGAAGATGAAACCAAACTCAGTGATATGCTTGAGCACAAGGTCAGCCCACCTTAGGATTATGCTTTTTGTCTATTTATTATATGATTTATGATATGAGTTGAACCTGGAACTGGCCTTTGATTATTTCATGATTTTCTTGTTTAATGCCAGATCAATTCAAGCTCTAGATTCACAGTAGAGAACAAGTATGTCCGGCTGGTGGCTAAAGATTGAAGCACATTTTGGAGAGAGCCTAGAAAGGAAGCCCTTGCATCTCTTGGTGTAATCTTTGTAGTCCAGTCTTTGCAGGCATTTGCTTGTCTCATTTAATTAAGAACGAAGCTTAGCTGCTGCTCCTTTTTTACGTGGCTTCCATATGTGTCTTGTTGTAGATTTTTTTTCTCATTTCTTCTGCTAGAAAAGTTTTCAGAAGAAATATTTTGATCTCCATTTTTTTCAAGGAATTGAACTTTGTGATTTAATATTATCTTATAGAAGACAGTCATTTTTTATTATACTACCTGAGCAAGAGAAGAGTTGTGGTTTTGTTTCAACTAAAATTTTCTCTTTATTTTTTGAACAGAAAAAAGAAATGACCCCTTTCTATGCTGCTCTGACATCTGAGTGACATGCTCTATGCAAGTATTTTGGAAACGTCAATTCTTGGCAGTTAACTGGCCTCTAATCATATTCATGTGAATTTGTATTTATGGATCCATTGTATTTTCATCCTCCGGTATCCATTTTGAAGACTACCAAAAAAAGCTGATGGTAATTTTGGTACAAGTATCACAACCACCATATGAGAACACAATCTGATACTATTAGTTAAAAGGGCCCATCACAATCACCATTTTGAAAATAAGATTTTCACTTCTGAACATTCAGAAATGGCTTAATTTATAAGTTATCCAAACAGAACATCAATCTATATCTATGCCAGACACAAACTATTTAATTCAGCAAACATGGCTTCTGCATCTGACTGGTACATGGTCCCAATGGGCATCCATATTGGACAGGCCATTTCCCTGTCGGTGAGCCAACCCCATTGTTCTGGATCGTTGGATTGCTTTATTTTTAAGGCGTGTGGATGATTGTATGGTTGGCCATGGGTAATGTCTCTGGAAGTTATGGTGTAACTATCATTATAATGGCTTTCCCCTGTGTGCCATTGGGACCCTCACACATGAACGGGAAATGAAGGACATCCCAATTGAACCATTGGGTTCCTTGCCCATGTTCCGAGCTTCAAATGAACTATCAAATATATATTTATGAAATCTTGTGTCAAGTTTACATGTAAACAAATTCTCTTCTATTTGTACATATAATTCAAAACATTTTGAAACAAGTTGTATATGGATTTTATCATCTAATCTCAATTTTCTTGGGGGACAGTCTTGGGACTATCTTTTTTCCCCTTTCTCTTCTGCTGTGTTATCTACATGTCCTCGCAATTCCACTTCAGTTGTTTGATGCTCGCAAAGGTGTTTAGTAGCATTTTGAGACTAGAGCCACCGGGACTAAAAGAAAAGAATAGCTGCAATGATGAACAACACTACAGTAAAAGCCAGTGCCTGCAATGACCAAAAAAAAAAAAAAAAAACCCTACTTTAAGATGGAGAGACTTTACACCTCACAGAACAAAGAAAAGGGAGAAATACAATGAATTTTAACGACTCAATCCAAAAGCAGTTGGATGCTTGACTTTTTAATACAAGGAATAACATGATAAGGTTGTTGGTTGAGAGAGAGAGAGAGAGTAATTACAGCAATTGCTGAGGCTGCTAGTCCTGCTCGCTCCCTAGGATCCCTGCGGTAGTAATTTCCAAAATAGAGAATTGTCGCATAGTACCAAAGAAGTGGGAACACAAACCCTAAAAGAAATCTGCAACATAAAATAAAGCCATTAGACAACTACATATGCACTATGCAGTTGAAGAAGGGAGAAGGAACTAGATGATATACTTACGAAAACCATCCAATCCCACAGCCAAAGCATGGAAGGGGCTTGTCATAAGTCCCAAGTTGGGAGTGTTCCAAATCTTTAACGAGAGTATATTTGCCCTTTTCACGGCCCACAGCATCTGTTATTTGCCCTACCATCACCACAAAAACACTTAACAATGCTAAGAAGATTTTGTTATATCAACAATCAAGAGATCTCATATTTGTTAGATCAAGCAAAAATTTAAATGAAAATGACACGAGCAACAAGATTTGAAAAAAATTAATGCAAATGAAATAATAAGAACTTCCATGTCCTCATAAATTACATTGGGCACATTTGGTACGCTAACTGGAGATTATGATAAGGCTGGTAGTCTTTATTTTTGGCAATAAAATATGTTATAACATAAAACTATTACCATTCATATATTTTGTTGTAAAATTAGAATAAAATTAATTGTTATTGTATCTATATTATAATTGTTATTTGCCTATGAAAATTTTGTATTTTTAGAAATATATTAATTTTGAAAGTTATTACACCTCCTAAGGAATACTATTACAACCCTTTCAAAGAGAAATACATATTCCTCAATCTAAGGAATAACTATTCCCTGTTATGAAGATGCAATCAAATAACCAAATAGTTATTCCACATGAATAACTCATTCCATTACAGTTGCAACATACCAAACATGCCCTAAGAGAAGTGATGAAAGTAGATTCTACTTGGAAACAAATCCAGCGAATATCTATGTCCTTGAGATTAATGGCCCTAGTGTGCTATCACTAGATTTAGACAAGTTAAGAACAATACCAATCCAGCAAGGGAGCCAACACCATATAGGGAGAAATTAAAAGCATAGTGGAACATGAACAAATTACCCAAAAGAAAAAGGCACAACAACCGGAACATGAACAAATTAAAGGGGAGGTATTTTAACATTTACCACAAGAATGTATTTAATCTCCTAATTGAGTATGCTTTTAGTCCAAGTAGGATTAATACCTTTAAGTAGAGAAATGTATCGAGTGGATGATCTCAAAAGATCAAGATGCTTATCAGAGATTGATTTCACCAACTCAAGGCCAGTTCTAGTAGCATCTGCAACAACAAGAAGTGCCAATTTATTGCTAGAAAGTAAAACTGTCATTGTATTTATTAATTTTTCTGTTAACCATTTTTTACATGCATCAGTATTCTTTTTAAAGGTCACAGAAGACTCATGTGGAAAGGCTACAAACATGGCAACTTTCCAAGTAGAAAGTGCCAGCCTCTGGACATGTTTTGTGGGCATCATTCGCACCCTGATCAACCCTGGCTTGCATGAGCAAAATCAACATTTCTAAAGGGGTAAAAAAAATGAAGAGGAACAAGAAACAAGAAGGGATTATAATATTACAATTTACAACTCTTTCCAATGCAATGAACATTTGTCTGGCTATTGACATGCAACTATTAGCACAAAAATAAGAAAACACAAATGGTTAAGAAAATTTGAGTACTTTTATCCATTGCGCAAGCTCAAATGTATTCCACAAGTTGAAGCCCTCAGTTGTGTTGCAACCCTATGAAGATACCTGCTTTACAAGTTTAAAGGAGCATGTCAGATTTAATACTATCACAAAACTTTGTGATTATGCAATCACTCTTCCTCCACTGTGTTTCAAAGAGAATAGAGGAAAATAATTGAAAAGAGGGAATCTTAAATTCATTATATCATTGATAATTTCATTTGTCTTTTTCTTAGGTATTTTATGTAAAATTGTGCATCATTTCCATACCACATGTACATTAACAAAAAACACACTAGAGTTAATAAAGGGTGCATGAAGTCCATAAAGGGTTTTCCCCAATTTTATGCACAACAATAACAAAAACTTAGTCCCAAGAATCTTCAACAAACTAATCAGGATCAACTTGCACTGAGGCACAAGAAGGAATGCATATTCTGATGGCATAAACTCTTCCTTTACACTTTGTTTGGGAATTCATTAAGGAATGAAATGGAATGGAACAAGCAAATCATAAAGGAATAGCAAAACTGTGAATCATTCCCATGAGATGTGTGTTTATGAGGAGTGGAGGGTGAATACCTAACAAAGAACTGTGCCTTTTATCTTTATCTTCTTTTCTTTTTTCTGTGGGTGTTAAAAAAGTCAAGTTTATTTACTTATAGCTTCTCACGATTGCAGCATATTACAGAGACACAAAACAAATATCACCATGCTCCAAACAACACAAGGAAAGTTTGACAAATATCTAGAGCAACAACTCAATTTGCAGACTAGAATGATAGTTTCCAAATCCCATTAAGTCTTTAAAAAAAAAAATCATTTAACTTGATTTGTAGGCAATAAAGTGTAACCCTCAAGCAGAGAGAGCTGAAACAAAGTGTACCCTGATGCCTATCTCATTACCATCTAGAGTAGACTATCAATAAGACATATTTTGTTGTCTTCTATTATTTCCTTGGCACTTCTTTCAACCTTAATAGTCCGTTTGGATTGAAAGAGAGAGAGAAGGGAGTAGAGTAGAGTAGATTTGGCTCAAAATTAGCTTCTTTTCAGCCAGCTCTACTCTACTCCCCTCCACTCCCCCTCCTTCCCCCTCCATCCAAACAGGCCCTAAGAGCTTAGATTGCTGCATATAGAGGCAGTGCACACAAATGAATCTATAAAGCCTAGTCTATATTGTAACCAATTAAAGAGATCAAAGGTTTGAAGCAGGTCCACGTATATCTATCTTAGTCCTTAGAGCCTGATAAATTTAACCAAACCCAATTTACATTGTAATAACCTACCATACCAAAACCCTTCCAGAGCAATGAAATTCCAGTAAGTAGTAGCTATAAATATACCACGCACAACTAGAACTAGTCTCCTTTCAGTTCATAAACCACCCAATATCATTCATAAACAACGAAAACGAACTAAACTGTACATAAATTGCTTACACCCATCAATCACTGAGCCAAAAGTTCTCCAGAACACACAAAAAAGAACAGCAATTCATAACTTAATTTGCACTAGCACATATACCCAGAACATTAAAAAAAAAAAAAAAAAAAAAAAACAAATTTCCATCAAAACAATCAAGAAAATAAAGAAAAGAACAAGAAAATAAAACAAAGTGCAGCATATAAGAATAAAACTTACCTATGAAGAACAAGAACTGAGAAATGAAACTTTTTTTGAGTTTCTGCTTCTTCCTGCAGATCGGAAATAGAGAAAGGACTAAAAATAAGGGATCTAGCAATTGGGTATAGTTTTATGTGATAAATAAGGATCCCCTTCAGCATTAAACAACTGAAAGCTAAGTAAATTGACTCCCTCTCTCTCTCTCTCTCTCTCTCTGTTTTGTCTCTGCAACAGAAGAGAAAAGTCCAAGCCTTCGAAGTTTACTCAACTAACTATTCTTTAAAAATCCTTACCTTTCTCTCAAAAAACAAGAAAACTATTCATTAAAAAAAACACACACCAAAAAAAAAAAAAAAAACACACTATTTTTTGAGGATTAAAAACTTAAGGTAGGTAGCTGAGAAGATTGATTGGGTAAAAGCTCCAAAAGACAGGTATACCCTTAGTTTGACTTTCATTTTTCCTATAGACTGTGGATTTTTATTGGTAGATGCCTCCAGTAAGTAAGAAATTATTTTCTTTTATGCTCGTAATTCCTCTTTCTTTCTTTATTATCATTATTTTTTTAATTTGGGATATTCCTCCTGTTATTTGTACTTGGGATATGGAAGAATTGTTGCCGACAATGATTGGATTGAAAGTTTGGATGGTATCCCATCTTTTAACGAAAAAAATAGATTCTTGATTTCTAAAGTTTACCATTAAGTACTTTTAGTCCTTAAAATTTCAAATAAGCATTATTAATTTTTAAAGTTTAAAATATAAGTGTTATAAGTCTATTTATTAACTTTTGTTAGTTCTTTTGCTTATGTGTTTAACTAGGTGATGAAAAATTATTTTTTTATTCACATGACAACTATGTTATTAATAAAAAAAATTACACATCAAATTCGAAGCAACCTATTTGTATTACCCACCCAGTGCAATCAAGTCTAATGGATCTCTCGCTCAAGTTCCTCGGAAGTCTAGTGGATCTCTCTTTACCAAATCAAAACCGGTTTGAAAACCTCCAAACGTGGTCTGGTCACCAACATTCTTTTCTATCGTCGTGATCTGTCTAAGTTGCTTGTCAAGACTGCAACTCTAATGCAAAAGTGTTGTCCCTAGGAATTTTACAACCACCTCTTTATTCTTGGTTTGTACTTCATCTTTGATGATATTTTGTAGTTAACTCTAACTTTACACCATCATCTGGGTTGTAGAATAATCCCCCGAAATCAAGATCTAAAGCCCTAACTGGAAAAGAGAGTGGATATATTCAAAATTAACCTCAATTACAAGATTACAATTACTGGGTAGATCCCCATTGTGCAAATTTGACAAATAATTATAATTAAATCACTCTTTGAGATTGAGCATTCTTGATCTTGCAATGCAAATCAGAGAGGAAGAGTGATTCAACCTCTATAGAGAAATCAAGTTGGGGACTTTTACAAACATTTTGCAACACTTTTGTTTTCATTAATTGATGGCTTGGGTTTCCTTAGAGCAGGTGGGCACGTGATCATTGGACTTTGGGGTTCCTTTCGCTCCGCAGTTTTCTTTTTTCTATTCTCTCTCTTTTGCTTGTTGACCATGAAGCTCAATAACGGGCATAGGAGACCCGATAGAAACCGGTTAGAATTGGGTGGGTAATAGAAATAGGTTGCTCCAATGTGTAATTTTTTAAAAATAAAAGGTTGCCACATTAGTTAAAACATGCCATGTCATTGTTTCATTTGACACGTAAGAAAAAAAACTAACGGAAGTTAATGGAAAGACTAATAGTACTTATTTTTTAAACTCTAGGGACTGATAGTGCTCACTTGAAACTTTAGGAACCAAAAATGCTTAGTATGTAAACTTTAAGGACTAATAGTGTAGTTTCGCCTATTTTAATCATACTTTTGACCTTTTATCAAAATTATTAAAATATGAGTCTGGTTAACCGGTGTCCTTAAGACATTTATTAATAAATTATTTTAAGAAAGTTTTGATTCTATTTCTATGATAAATATAAATAATTGTCAAAAAAAGTAGTTACTTTTTTCCTTTTTTATGAATAATTTCTAAAAATATTTCCTAAACTAATACCGTTTAGGACATTCGTTAAATTTTTTCTCAAAATATTTTTGGAACCCTTTCTTTTTTGGTAGGTTGCTTTTGGGATTTAGTTAAATGAGGCTATTAATCTCATTTTTGTAATAGTATTTTTACTAACCTGTATAGCCTGTAGGAGAATGATGTACTTAGGATTTAGGATAATATTTTTATTTTAGACTAGAAAAAGAAATAGGAGTCTCAGGACAAAGCTTGTTAGAGTACAATTCACAGAGGTTTGACAAATACACATCCAAAAGATCAAGAGGAGAAAATTTATTTATTAATTATTATTTTTTTGGGAAACAAGAGGGGAAAATTAAAATGAACTAAATCAGTATGCTGACGACTTCCCATTCTAGATAGAGCATCAACGCATCCTTTCGCCTTTTTTGGTAGCAATGGCATCTCACTTTCACTTGGAGAAATTGGGAAATCGATTGCAATCAACTTCAAAAGAAAAGTTAGTCATGTTTGTGGTAATAGAATTAGTCATTACATGGGCATCAAGCTCAATCTCAATCGCAACAAGACTAAGGTTTCTACACATGATAAGATCAACTCTAAAGGGCTAAGGGTCAGCTAAGAAGCTTGTGGCAGACCAATGCTTTGAGAAAAGCCCATAATGTGGCAGTTTTTTTTTTTTTTTATTTCTTAACAAAAGACTGTCATGTTATTTTATTACGGAAAAAGTTAACAATTTTTTTAAGGATATTAATTTAGGACATATTTAGAAACTTTTTATGAAAAAAAATTGATTTTTTTTTTCAGTTTTTTATAGTCTCATAAAAGTGGTATTAAAACTTTCCTTAAATAATCCATTAACAAATTCTTTAAGGACACATGTTGGTAGGATCCTTTTATTAACTTATTTTCACTTATTTATTTTGCCTAAGAAAATTAATTATATCTATAAAAAAAAATGATGTTTTCAAAGTTGCATTTAAATTTGGATAAGTGAAATAAACCAAGAAATATGCTAATCCAAACAGGCAGTACAAAAGGGATTTTGAAAACAAAGATTAAGCATATATAAAAAAAATCAATAGCTTCAGTAGTTACTTATTTCACAAAATTTACAAAAAATTAATGGAGAAAAAAAATCTCTTATGAAATGATGAGTGATGACATGAATTAGTGAATTTTACTCTCTTTTTTTTAATAATAAAAAGTGAATTTTACTGTTAATTTGATTACAATGCCCTTATTTTCATTCTCTTAATCAAATTGAAACTTCCATAAAATACATGGATACAAACAAACCACAAAAATAAATACATCGGATTAGAGGATTCAAAAGTTTAATTATTGATATGGATAATTTTCAATTAAACAAAATAAGGGTGCCGAACATATCTAAGGCAACCTAGACGAGGGACGACCAACTCTTAGGCCGGCGGGTCAAGCAGCCTTTGATCCCGACAACTTGTCCTTCTAGGGTTGACTCACGTGGAATCCACTCACGCATTCTTACATGGAAATTACTTACACATCAAGACATATGACCTTACCACACAAACCAATCACTTATATATGGAAATGTGATCTCGAGTATTTAGGGGCTCTTCTCTCTACAAGGAAATTCTCCTATATCAAGGGATTCAAATTAGCTCTCTACCACTATATAAGCCATAAACATTGCTCTTTCTGAGGTACGCGAATTCCCCTTAGCTCTCGCACTTTTGAGTTATTTGAGATTATTTTATCACTGACTTAATTTTCCTAAAGTATTTGGCCGATACCCCACTAGTGCCTTTTGATTGGTTCTTCTCTTCTGTTCTTCAAGTACACCCATTGGCAAATGTGTGGACGATCAACTCACTGACAATTTTTATACATCATCAATTATAGTCTTCAACTAAAATATCTACATAAACCAAGTAAAAGAATAAAATTATCTATGTCAATAAATTTGACAAAAGCTGTCGAATCATAAAAATGCATTGCAAATAACGTTAATCCGCCATGTGCACCCATTGACCTTTCCTAAGGGGTAAAGAAAAAAAAGAGAAAAAGATGTACAACAACAACTTGGTTTTAATTTCAAAATTTTAAAATTGCCATTAATAAAAGGCAATTACATATTGTTCTTCTCTTTTATTTTTTGATTTTTATATAAATTTTACTTTAACCTAATCTAAATGTATATATGTGAAAAAAATTTCTCTTAAAGACTTGAATCTTAGTTATTGTCTCTCCATACCACATAAATTTACACTTGTGGAGTATTCATCACACCAAAAATGCACTGCGGTAAAAAGCAAATTGCAATGTGCCATAAATAACTAAATAAGTAGGGTATTCTTTGGTTTACCCATCATTTTGTGTAATGCACTAATAAATGCATGCAATTCTCCCACTCGATAACGGCATCCCTCATGATAGGTACCTAGATTTTGAGGCCACTATTGCATGTTTCATATTTTCTTTCTTTAACAATCTCATTATTATTATTTTAAATTTTGTGTGGACTCTAACCTAAACATAGTGCTAGCAAGCAGTAATTATCCTTAAGTCATGATTCAACATGTACATGGTGTCTATCGCTTTTGGTTTTAACAAAAAAAAGAAAAAAGAAAAGAAAAGGCATGTCCACATGATTGATTACTTCAAAACATTGGAGAAAGTTTTATATCCAACGGAACCATTGATTTGGTGGTTGCCTGCTTACTTGACCGACTTGACTCTAAATGACTATATCTAATCAAGCCGTGATATAAGGATAACAGTCTGGAAGCGCGTATGACTTTATAAAAAGGTCTTCGGTTGTTATAAATAGTAATTGATCTTTTCTTTCCCAACGAGATGGTGACACATTCACAAAATGGGAGGTTGCGACGATGATTGCAAGTGTTAGTGTCATCTGTTGAATAGCAAGGTGCCAAGGACAAGGTGTTTCCATTAATCAAATCAATGAACCACTTCAGCTCCTATATTACTTTTATCATCTTGAAGCAAAGTAAACCAACCAGCCATACCCTTTGCTTAGCTTGGAAGAAAATATTAGGATACCCCCTCCCCCTCTAAAAATAATATTTTTTCACATACTTGTATATGGTGGGTAAAATTTTGATATTCCAATTCTATGGATCCAAGCTTACACGATTAAAACATTCCACTTTCTAGGCTTCTAAGTTCTAATCAACCTGAAGGACTGATCAAGGCACTTCAAATACTAAGTTAATTGAAAGGGTTTCAAAGCTTTGAGTAAAAATGTAAGAATAATTGTTTAGGTGAACATCTCTCTCTTCTTTGAGTTGTGAGGGTCTATAATTCTATATAGCTTTTCTTTTTCTTAGGGTGAGTTGTTGATCAGCTCCCCATGATTCTGATAATAAATCATTCCCTCAAGCTAACTAAGGGTACAAATGGATAGGGTTTTCACCCCAAAAATGTGTAGTAGGGCACTAACACTTTGCACTTAATGCAAAAGAAGTGGCGAGAGAGCAACGTATTAAACGTTGATTTGATGGGGGGACTTTTTTCCAATGTATTCATCGAGTTCTAAAGGAGTTCATTCATCAAGTTATAGCATGGGGGCTCTTTTGTTGGAGGTAGGGTTGTCCACGGGTTAGGCCGAGTTGGGTTTGTGCCTAACCCGGATTCGATCAGAATGGGGCAGGTGAATAAAAAATTGACCTAAAACCGACCTAGAAATCTAGTCAGATTTTTCGGTTCGGGTCTCGTTGGTTTTGGGTCGATATCGAGTTTATCACCGAGGATGAAATCTAGCTAGATTTAGCGAGATTTGGCCGAAATCTGGATTCGGCCTAGATTTTGTTGGATAACGGTGAGATCTTGTCGGATCTAGTCGGAAAATCATAATACTTCGCCGAAAAGGTAAAGGATTCGGTTCGGTCAGGTGTCACAAGTTTGGAAACCAAAAACCAACAACCAACCCACGTGAAGTCGGGTTAGCTTCGTCGAAACCCGCGTTCGACCACCAGAGTCGTCGAATTGGGTGGCGGCGGGTCGAACACGGGTGGGTTGGCCGGGTTAAGCGTGTCTCTGGGTTTGATGGACAGTCCTAGTTGGAGGATGGGTGTGCTCTCTTGGGTAGACAATCATTTGCCTTTGTTCGAACACTTTTGTCGATGGGTGATTGGTTGTTATCTTTATTATTTTTAATATATGATTGAGTTGCAACAAAAAGGAATGAAAGAGTTTGGTCATGTTTGGTAGTAAATTTCAAGTATTGTTATTCAAAATAATGTGAAAACTGTAGTTTAAAAAGTGTTATGAAAACACGTGTTTAAAGTGCTCATAACCAAAAAAAAAAAAGTGTTTGGTAACATATTTTTAAAAAATGTGCTTGGTAACATATTTCTAATAACATATTTTTAAAAGTGAAAAACATAATCATGTGTTTGGTATGAGTGTATATGTTTTTTCATAAGTGAGTATTTATCTAACATGTATGAGAGAGAAATTCCTTCTCATTACCGTTGCAGTGCTTATTCTTTCTCTTCTTCTTGGTTCTCTTCCAGTCTTATCTACTTCATCCATCTCCTTTTCTCCCTATCTCATCTCTTTTGCCAAACTCTTTTGCAGAATCGAATGCCCGTCAAGATTGAAAAAAATAAAGGCCCAAATATTTTTTTTTGGAAGATAAGGTCAAAGTTTGTTACTTGAGGCTGCTTATAGTTATAGGATCAGTGGGCCAAAAGATCAGGGGAATGATAGTAGGATAAACCATGATCTTAAATTATTAAACAATAATCATAAAATCTACGTTCATCTGGAAAGTTATACACTCCTATACATCGAAAAGTAAAAAAAAGGTTAGGTAAGTGTGGAAGAAAGAAAGAGAGAGAAGATAAAGATAAGTGAGAGGGAGAGAGAGAAAGAGAGGGAAATAGTTTAATTTGCTGTTAATTCAGTGGGTTCCATACTTCTTAAAATATTTACAGTATTGTGACTTAAACAATGAAAATTGATAGGAGAATTTTTTTTAATTCAGTGTTTAAATACTCTAAAATGAGAAACTTAACTCAAACACTTCTAAATGAAATTCACTACTAAACTTTTTTTTTTTTTTTTGGTTTACAGTTTTCGATGTTTAAATATTAAAAAATTTTGTTTGAAATCCTTTACCAAACAAGCCTCTGTTTCAATTCAAACCGACCGGAGAGAGGGAGAGAAAGGGAGAGGTAATTAGAAGTAAGGCCCAAAAACTATAACAGGCCCCAATACACAAAACGTTGCCTACCTCACCAAAAAGCCCACAACATCCTCGCTGACACAACATCCTACGCGCCTATACGACTTAACTGTCCAAGTCTCTGGAAACGCCACGTTCCAAACCCAAACTGTAATAGCAGAGACAAAGTTCGCACTTTTTCTTTCTTTCTTCTTATTCTTCAAAGTTGTTTACTTTTGTCAGTGTGCTTGCTTGAGTTTCAGGGCAATGGGAGATGAAGTGCGATCAAACGGAAATGTCAGTCAAAGTAGTGGCAACAGCGATGATCAGAGTCATGCTACCGTAATAGACATATACTCTCTGAGTAACTACTATTTTGGATCCAAAGAAGTCATACCCTTTAAGGATGAGACCTTGGCTGATCGTGTTCAGAGGATGAAATCCAAGTATACCCATCCATTCACTCTCACTCACTATGTGTACCCAATTGGGTTTGCTTTGATTTGGATTACTTTATTGGTTATTTATTTATTTTTGTTTAATTTGTCTAGCTATGCTGCTCATGGGTTAAGGACTTGTGTGCAAGCTGTTATTCTGGTTAGTCATTTAGTCTTTATCAAATTGTCATGATGATATTATATTATTTATTATTATTATTTTTCTGGTTTGCAAATTCCAAGTTTTCTGTTAAATTTTATCATAAAGTGTTTGTGTGTTAATTCCTAATTTCTTTGTTTTTATGTTTGTGAATGACTATAAATTGTTGTAATATGAGGATGCCAATTTTGCTTGTCATGGGATTAGAGGTTAAGAAATTAGTATGTGTTTATTGATTAGTGACCCCAGCTCTTTTTAGTGCTGGTTACAGTACTTGTTAAGCATGATATTGGTTCTGCCGGAAACTTGTTGTTTATTATGTAAGTAAAATGGCTGAGAATATATGAATCGTGAAACATCCACATCATCTACTGATATGGCACTCTAAAAGTGTGACTACAAGCAACTCTTCATAAAATTTGTGTGTTATTTATAACTGCTTATCATTGAGTGCACAAACTACTGGCCATTGATTAGGGTTGATTGGATTGAAATTGCAAAATCTGCTTGAATATAATAAAAATTGCATTAGATAACTGTTTATGAATCATTGAAAGTGTTTATGGATGTTGCTAAATTTGACATTGAAGACACAGAATTATCAGTTGGTGGTGTGGAGGACAAAAGAAATTTTTTCATTTGTATTAGTTGGAAGCAAATTGCAAAAGCAATGTGAGTGAATCATTTGAATTACAATTTCATTCCAATGTATAAGCAAGCAAATATGGGTCAAAGGAAGAGACTAACTGTCTATATGAGTTGTTTTATTCGCTATAAGGAGCCAAGGCAGAAGAGTTTTAAAATCTTGGTTGGGATGGCAGCTATATCTTGAGGTGGGGCTGGTGGCCTAATTCCACTTTATCTATGCTTTCTTACATATTGAGGCTCTTTTTAAACATGCACAGGCGGATTTTTTTAATAAAACATGTTTGTTGGGAGAAGGCCCACATTGAGGCCTCAATAAGATGCAATACTATATGGATTTGATTGAAGAATTTAATGGTTTGTATGATAGAACTCTAAATTATAAAGACCATAATATATATTTATCATCAAGGAAATTTCTATACATGATTTATCTTTTATTATTCAGCTTTTTGTTCTTTTGAGGAGGGGGTCAGGGATATGGAAAATTGATATCTTTTATGTGGAAATTTTTAATTATCCAAGAGGTTTCTCCTAAAATAGTATGATTTGTGTAACATTTAGTGAGATATTCTGGCATGTTAGACTATACTGAAAAGATGCATCTTTTCAGGTTGAGTTGTTCAAACATCCACATTTGTTGCTGTTGCAAGTAAGGAATTCCATCTTTAAGCTTCCTGGTGGCCGCTTGAGACTGGGTGAATCAGGTAGATGGACAGATTGTCATACATCAAATAGGAAAGGTGAATCATGTTCAGTCACGGGTTATTTTTCTAAGGGTTTGCTGAACTGGGAACCTTTTGAATTGAATGTACAGATATTGATGGATTGAGACGTAAGCTGTCAAGAAAGCTTTCTGCCGATGAAAGTGGTGATGGGATTGGATGGGAGGTATCAGAAAGGTCCTTTCAGTTTATCGCTTTCCTATCAGTATTCTCATTGCAATATGTTAATATGAATATTGTATTTGATAGGTGGGAGAATGCCTTGGGATGTGGTGGAAGCCTGACTTTGAAACATTAGTGTATCCATACTTGCCACCTAATGTAAAATGTCCTAAGGTAGTTGGTCTGCTTTAAACCACTCTGGGTTTGGATGTCTTTGGAAATTTACTTCTTATGATTTTATTGTTTGTAGGAGTGCACGAAACTCTTTCTTGTGAGGTTGCCAGATAGTCGGAAGTTTATCGTACCCAAAAACCTTAAATTGCTCGCAGTTCCTCTATGCCAGATTCATGAAAATCACAAGGTATTGAACTCCATATTCCTTCTAAAGATTGATTGATAATTTCCCATGAAGATTGAATCAACATTGTGATTCACATTATATTTGAGAAAATTCCAGCTTGTTATTTGTTGCATTCAATTCCTTTTTTTAATTTCTTAGCACTTTTTTGACTGAGGAACATTTTCAAATTTCAATAATTGACCTTCTTTCAGTGTATTTTGATGACCTTGCATCACCAACTTGTATTAAGATTCCATCTAAAAAGCATTTCATTGTTGCATTGCAGACATATGGACCAATCATATCAGGCGTGCCACAGCTGTTATCTAAATTTTCATTCAACATCATTGAATCTTGAAGTTAATCCATTCATCATAACAGAGTGATCTATTTGGTATGTCAGGATGGATGTGTGTGACAGTTTTTTTTTTTTTTTTCTAATTCTTTTTACTGTGGCATTAATTTTATGCAATAAGGACAAATACTTGTATATATTTTAATTTTCTATGGGTAATCTGAGGTGACTAAATTGTAATGTTGAACACAGCAATATAAATGTTATTTTAATTTTTGGGTGTGAAATTTTTTTCTTTGAATACATAAATCCTTCAATTAATGAGAGTGATTAACTGTAATAGCTTTAGTACTTCTGATAAATTATATCCACAAAAAAGGTACTTATGAGAAATCTATTTTAATTATAGCAACATGGTAAAACGTTGGTGAAAACATACTCTTTATTGGCAAAGGATGTTATTGGCAATAGATTGGTTATTCTATTGGAATCATGTTTACAATGCTTAGATAAGGAAGCATTGAGTGGTGAGAGACTAGGTAAGAGTAGATGGCTTTGAACTCCACTCCATGTGTATAAGCTTGTGTGCACATTTGGTGCACAATTTAATTTGTTTATCTGACTTTGCTACCATGACTGATACCTATATTCAAGCATTTCTAGTATTGCTTGTACTGTACCAATGACTGGACTGAAAATAGATGTTTCTATGGTTTCCGTAGAAGGCCAGGAGCAGAAAAGCTGTGTCTCATGGTTGCAGGTGTGATAATCGCAGGCACTTAAATCATAAAGTTCTTGTTGTGTATGCATTTCTTGGTTTGTGGCTTCATTAGGGAGAGAATGAGGAAAACTGTTTCCAGATATTGACTTCTTTTCTTGCAACCAAACGTGTTTTTTTTTTTTTTTTTTTCTTCTCCTTTTTTTCAACAAAACATGGGTTTCTTCTACCTCTCTGTGTGCATATCCATGTTTGCTATTTTCCCTTTTGTGAACTTCTTTCCCCTCGCTTTCTCCCAAGAGTGTGTGTAGTCAATATTTTGAAGGATGTTTTGTGGGTCACATCATTCAAAGCAGGTGCTGATAATGGTGATTAGGATTGAGAGTGAAGTAATAGATGGATGTAATAGTGGGGGTAAATGCGGACAATGATGCTACAGCTTTGATGGTATTGCACAGTTTTGTAATAGTGGGGGTGATAGGCTGATGCTAGTGGTTGTGGCTGTCCTTATATTGGCAGCATTCTGTTTTGAGAGAATGATTTTCAGTCTCGTTTCTCTTTCATTTCTACTTCTTTCTGATGGCAAAGAAGTTCTACACTACCCTCCAAAACTTGCCCATCAAAGTTTATTTTTCCTTGATAAGTTTTTCTTATTAGATAGTATAATTGTGATACTATGCTTTACCTTTGATATGAACGGCTCCCATTGTGTCAGTCGTTTGCTCCGTAGAATTGCAACTTGCTGATTTAGGAAGGTCAAGGTCAAGAGTGACCACATCATTCTGATTAAATGGTCATTCAAGTGAAATGATCTCCCTCAAAAAAAATAAATAAATAATTGGAATGATGAAATCGGTTTTATACATTTAAAATTCAATCTATATAATAATGTCTCTAATAATTATTTTAATTTGCTCCAATGCATAGCTTAAAATTGTTTTTGGCCACAAACTTATATGTCATAGAGCCGAAACTTTTCAAATCAGGATTTTGTATCCGCTGCATTATTATGTTCAAAAAGGCTAGTATCTTAATTATTTTTAGATTAATGCTACGGTTACAAATTATTTTACAATATTTTTACAAACAATTGAGGTGATCAATTTTTTATTAATTTTTATTTAGCCCACCGTTAACATTAACTTTTCTTTTATTAATAATTAGTTATCACAATTATGTAAAAAATTTTATAAAATAATTTATATTTTTAACATTATTCTTATTTTTATTGGCAATTCGTTCCTATCCATTTTAAGGATAATCATTACAGCAATAAAGTAAATGTTTTTAAACCCAAAGTAACATGATCTTTATTGCACGTTTCTTCAGCCTATATAATATGCAGCCTATGTCAGGCTAGAAAGAGAGATAAAGAGATGAGAAACATTTTTCCATATATATTTTCAGGTAATAGAAAAACTGTTCTTATATATTTCCATATATAAATTGACGTAATTTGCTTTTCTTGTGTAAGATTAATTAAATTTTAATTTATGTGAATTTTAATAATTTATAATGTATGATACGTTAATGTAATGAAATTTAATTTATTTATCAATTATTTTTCTTAGGGGACAACAAGTACTACCACACATGCATCCAAATTTGACTGTATGTTTGCGTTGTGTCCTGTCCACCAACTTGGAGAGCCACGCTTTGTCTTTACCAGTTGCCACAGTACCGGACTTTTATTTTTCATCGTCTTGTCTTTGGTGCCGACATGCATAGACGCATGGGAACTTCAGGGTCTATTTAGGCAACCAGAAAAGATGGCTGCAAAATTGCTAAGGAAATGTTAACGACGCCGTTAAGGATGATTTATTGTGGGGTTTATCTATTAAAAAATCAGTAGAAATTAATGAAATAACTGAAAATAGTCTTTAGTGGCAAGTGAAACTCAAAAAATTGGTTTTATTGACTCTATATCTTATAAAATTGGTAAAAAAAATCTAACAAAAAGTTGAATTTATTGATATAAAGTTGTTTATACTTGTGGGGGCAGTGGGGCTATATTACTTGGTTGTACATACTACATACTCGCCGGATTGGTTTGTATCACAGTACCATGCTATTTGCTATGCTTGTAATAGATGTATCTATTCTTTATTGGGGTTATAGTTCTTACTTCTTACTTAGCTGACTCTTCCTATAAATGTACATAAAGAGTGGATTGTCAATTCAAAACTCACTTGGTTTATGTTGATCAATTCAATTCAATTCAAAGCTCGCTTGGTTTATGTTGATCAATCCACCATCCACCAGTGACAAAGTTGATCTTTCACACTCTCTAGATGCCTAAGAGTTATAGACTAATACAAATTATTTGTACCACTTTTTGTGTTCTACTTTATGTTTCATTAATCACAACTTTTTATGTATTTAATTGTATTCTATTTTAAGTTTTGGCTATTCAATAAGAAAAGCTAAACAAATACATGATAAGTTATGATAGGTAAAACATAAATTGGAACATAAAAAATAAGATAGAAAATTAATATTCATCATACACACTGCATGGACCATTTGATAATACTGGCTTGCCACCTAGTTTGTCTAAAAGTCTAGTGCTTGTTACTGTTCTGGGCCAATGTTTTGGAAGCTTGAGGAAATTACAGTTGGTGTTTCTCGTAAGTGTCACTTCTACATGGGTCCCCGTTTTTCTCTTTTTGTGCAGTACAATTGATCAACTTCAGCTGCTATTCCTTTCATTGAAAATGTGACACTTGAACATGGTGGAACCAATCATATAATCCCCATGTCTTTCAGAAATACTCCTGCTTGTTCAATATGCTAAATGATTAATATCGTTAAAACTTTTTACCATTCAAATTGACAATTATGTATATAATTATATAGCTCCTGCAATGCAAAGTTTTCTAAATGGTTTATTTTGCATAAGTAGAAAACCAATATAAAGTAAAAACTATGACAGGACAGAACAGGAATGGAGTGGAAAATTCAAAAGCGTAGTATTGGCTTTGGATAAGCATCTAGTGTCAGCATCAAAGAGTCATGATACGCAAACAGATGTAATGTTAGAGTGTTGTGCATCGCACTATAATGTTTGTTCCTATGATTTTCCTTTTTCTCTCTTTCTTCAAGCAATCCGAAAAGTTTGATTCACAGACATAAATTTATGTTTAGGGCCGAAGAGGTTCATGAATCAGTTAGTCAAAAACACGTGCACATGTCTAATAATTTTCATTGGCACCACTTTCCCATCAAACAAAACCCAAGTGTGAACGAATACCTCTCACGATCTAGGAAGTTGCCGACTGACTTTGGTGGTCAAGTCCGAGGGACCAGCCGCTAACTATTATTTTTCTTCAAAAACAAATGACAAGCAAAATTTAGTCATTTGTATATAGTGTTAAGACTATGTTTGTTATAGTTGAGGGAAGGAAAGAGAAAGGAAAAGAGGAAGGTAAGGGAAAGAGAGAGGAAAAGGGGAAAGAAAAGTTTTTCTTTTGGGTTGTTAGGATAATTTAGGAAGGAAAGGGAGTAAGAAATAATCTTTATTTTTGTTTTTATTTTTTTTAATAAACTTCAATATTTATCAATATTTTTGTTTGGTTTACAAGTATAAGGGAAAGAAAAATGTGTGTTTTTACATTTGTGCCCCTTAAAAAATTAAATAGTAAAATACTTGTAACTTATGAGAAGTATTTTAGTAATTTCATAATATAAGTTAAAAGTTTTGACATTTCTCTTCCCCTTTCCCTCTCTTTTCACCCAATTTGGGCTGATAGCAAAATGTTGGGCTCCACAAAAAAATTTCCCTCCAAATTAATCCATTTTCTCTCCCCTCATGCAACCAATCTAAGGAAATTAATGTTATATTTGCTTTGCTGTAAAATGTTTTACAGAAAACATTCAACAATTTACAGTGTTTGTTTTAATGTAAAATTTGATTAAACTTGAAAATATTTTTCGTTGGTTGAAAAATCTTTTGTAAAATGTTGTAAAACTTTTTATTATTAAAATTTTGGTAAAACATTTGATAAAAATACACAATGACTCTTTCACCCATCTGGTGGTTGGGTCACCAGATCTAGTGGTCTGGTGATCAGAGTCAATAGTCCAGTAGCCATTGCTGGCAGTCCAGTTGCCGGACCTGCACCTCCAACAGCTAAGTTGTCAGTTTTGGCGGTTTGCATTTGGAAATTTTTATATTTTACAGTAAAACAAACAAAGTTTAAATATTTTCCTTCGTATCCTACATTTATTATGGCTCACCTACTGCCAGTTATATTAAATGCAAGGTGACAGAGCCTTCCCCCTTGCAACCATAGTGAAGGTGCCCATCACTTAGTTCCTCTTAAGCATTATAAAGGGATAACATGATGTCAGATTTACCTCTTAAGCATTATAAAGGGATAACATGATTTCAGATTGACCCCATAACAATATGGGGAATTAAATACCTACTGCAACTGGAAGAACTCTATATAAACTCCAAAGAGAAATATATACATTCCATCATCTCAACACCTTGTCATTTTCTTTACTTTGTTAACTTCTTTACTAACTAGACCGTCAAGCGTACCTCCGACCAACCCTACCGATTGGCTTTTGGCCTAGTGAGTAAGACTTTCTTATTGTAGATTTCTAACTAGTGAGACCTTGAACATCTAATGTTTATGTTCATTGGAATCCTTATTATGATTCTATTAAGCATTCCACACACCTACAAATATAAAAGAAAATGCAAAAACAATGTTCTATAATTAATAAATTTTAAAAACACAATCTTGCCTTTAAAAACTATACACGAAAAGATGTTCACTCTAATATTTTAAAAAAATGTATATTACAAATTACACCCTTAAAATTTGAGAGTGTTTGAATTTTATATTCTATAGTTTTAGAATTTGGATTTTACCCCCTGAAGTTTAAGAGTGTTTGGATTTTATACCCTAACGTTTTAGAATTGAGATTTTACCTCCTAAATTTTAAGAGTGTTTAGATTTTATTCCTTAAAATTTGGGATGTTTGAATTTTACACTTCAAAATTTCAAAATTTGAAAATGTAAACATATAGTTATCCTAAAAAAAAAAATTGCCATTCTCTTTGAGTGAAAATAAGCTAATCCAAAACTACAAATTTGACAATTGTAATTTCATAGGTAAAATATAAAGATGAGGAAAATCACCTAGAAATTTCACAAACCCACCAACCATCCACCGGTGACAAACTGGATTTTCCACTTCCACCATTGCGGTATTGCCTCATAGCTGGAGATAAAATGCTCGCCTTTTGCCAACCCAAAAGTAGGGATGGCAATTTAGATCCGCCCCGCGGATACCCGTCCGGCCCGACCCTAATGGGTCGGATTTTACCCGGCCCGATAAAGAATAGGGTCGGGTATGAGTTTTTTTTAAAAAAAAAAAAAACCCGAAGCGGGTTCGGGTCGGGTTCGGGTTTTATAAAAAAAATCCGAAACTCGACTCGAAACCCACCCCGGATAAAAACCCGGTTATGTTAAATAACTAAACCCCGCTTATATATATATATATATATAATATCATTGAGCATTTGAGATTTGTAACTCTAACTTCCTAAATGGCTTGAATGGGCTTGAATTTAGGAAAAAAATTTAATGGGCTTCAAATTTTATTTTATTTTTTTGTTGGGCTAGATTTGGGCCTAAGAAGATAAAAGGGGCCCGCGGGGCCCGTGGGGCTCGGCGGGGCGGGTATGGGCCCCAGGAAAAAAAAACCCGATTATTAATCAGGTCGGGTCAGGGTTTCAGGTTTTGGTCTGCGGGTCGGGTCCGGGTATGCAAAAACCCGGTCCGAACCTGACCCGTTGCCATTCCTACCCAAAAGCAAAGAATAGAGAGAGAGAGAGAGAGAGAGGGAGAGAAAACAAGACTGCGTGGTACATTGGTAGTTTGGTACTAGATTCTCTGCCTCCTAGTTTGTTTCTGTCTAAAATTCTATATGCAAAAAATAAGAGTCTGTACTCTGTAGTCGTATTTTTAATGACCACAGGCACAGATTGCATTTCTCACTACTGTCACTTCTTCATGGGTCCCTTTCTTTTCCTTTTTGAGCAAATTAAATAAGATCAATTAGTATTTTCTTTGAATGAACATAGACAATCGAACATGGTGGAATCAACTTTTGTGTTTTTAAAGTTGATACTTGATACTATTCATATAGCACGAGGAAAGAAAAGTTGTCTAAAGTATCATTTTATTCCTTAAAATGTTGAGTTTGTTTTTATTTAAGTGATTTGTGTTTTATTCTAGTTTCATATTAGTCATGTCATTAATTTCCATTAATGATTTAGTGACACCTAACATTATAGAGGAAATGTATCTTGCTGGACAGTACTTATCTAGTACTTAAAGGTCAAATTAAACTTATATGAGTGACATGTTTCAATGGATAACATTTATCTGACAATTAACAATCTTATTACTAATACAAATTGATGACATATCCAATATTGAAAGCTCGGATTGTGCTAAAACACAATAGTTTGTTCATACTCCCAAATAAAAATTATGGCTAAATTGTTTTTACTCTAACTTAAACAAAGTGCAGAACAAGAGTAAATGTGCGTAACGAACCGATAACACTACCCTAAGCCATATTCATCAATCATCAACAACAAAATGAAAGCTTAAAGAGTAGGGAAGAGAAATGCAAATACAAGATAACACCAAGACGTGTTATCGAAGAGGAAATCAAAGAACTCAATGAAAAACCTCTCCGCGACCCTCCAAGCCAAAATCGATTCACTAGAAAATAAAGTTGGAGTACACGAATAATAAAAGACCCTCCAAGTCTAATCTACCCCATGTACTTGAGCCCTCTAAGCTCCTGCTACCAATGGACTTCTCGGAGTCATTTCTTCTCTAGCTTTTGGATCCTGCAATTCAGCACGATTGCATCCACCAACAAATGACTCCTTCCAATGCTTCCCAATAGCACCAAAATCTCACTTAACACTCAGAATGGGTGTGGTAAGTGTTTGGGCTAACAACCTCTCAAGGATCTAGAGATTGAGAGGTTGGAGTTGAGGAAAATCACAAAGAAATGTGTAGATTATTGTGGGTACGACAATCTCTAACTCTCAAGTGTATTTGCTAGGGTTTTCTCTCTAAAAAACACTCATTACAATTCGTGGGTAATGAGGGTATTTATAGTGTGTGTAAAGAATTTGGTAAAACAATTTAACTTTTTGCCAAACAGAGAGTTTCACGAGTACTTTGTGGGATGGCCCTTCTTGCAAAACACTCGCGAACTTGACAGCTTGGCGTGACTCTTTAGCTTCCAATCATGTGCTACACATGTGGCCTTTTCGCGAGTTGCTTCTCGCGAGCTACTCGCAAGCTAGTTGCGACTTCCACTAATTCACCTTTTGAAACTTGATTTTTCACCAATCTCTCACACTTATCCCTTACAAATAAACTCATATACATACAGGGAACATGATTGAAGAAATTACAATCAAATTGGCATAAATTAAAGCCAAAACAAGTTAGTTAGAAATCATAACTTTTCAAATATGAAAATGAAATCAAATATGAAGGGTCAAAATTCTTAAACATATATGAGCCAAAATTAAAATAACTCTATTAAGTCTTGAGTCTCTAGACATTAGGTTGGCAAATCATGAGCAAACGAGCCTTGTATGTAGTTTTAGAAGCATTTTGTACACTATTAAGACATCTACCCAAAATCTACAAGTCATTGTGCAAGTTTCAACATTTTGACAACTTTTGATAACTGTTCAATCACTTGAACAGACAACTTGCAACTTTTCGATAGATCGAGCTTAAGTTGGATTGGTTGAACTATGAAAGATCAAATTCATGGATTTAGCCTTGTCAGCTCATCTTGTCACAAGGGCTTAGTTCTTTTTAGCCTGTGGTATAAAAGAAAACCCCAATGGACATGCCAAAATTTTGGAGACTTTTAGAGAGAACATCTTAAGGTTGTGCCACCCACTCTCAAAATCGGCTACTAATGATCTAAGCTTAAAGCATATTTAGATCCAAAGTGTTTAAAGTTGTTGCATATTCCAAAACATCAGTAATAGACCAAAATCTTTAACTGGGTACTTAATTTTCTATCCAGTGGATTTAGTTTTGTCTTGGGGTTTTTAGGTCAAACCATACTAGTGGTTTTTTACGATTTTTTTTTTTTTCCCTTTAGTTTCCCCTGCATCACCATATTGTCGTGTTCCCTATATCCACTATTTTTATTTGCAGGGGTGGCCCCCCAAATTTTTTCATTTTCATCTAGAGTAGCTAAACAAATTACATGGGCCCTTCCTAAAATGAATATCCTGCCCTCCCAAATTTTTCCCAAACTTCTTTAAGTTCTTTTAGTCCAATAGACATTTATTATTATATTGAAATAAAACAAAAATTGGCCCAAAACAATATGCAAGGTAGTAGGGTGTTGCTAATTTATTTGGTTTAGTTGTATCTCAGCAAAAAAAAATATTTGGTTTAGTTGTATGTTTATACTTTTGTTTAATTTGTTTATTCAATTTTTTATCCAAAGGGTCATTATTTAATTAATGGTGTATTTATATTTCATGCAAAATTGAATTTTATATGATAATTTATTATATCTTTCTCCCAAGTTAGTTCCTGATTTTTTTGAAATGTTTTTTTTTTTTTTTGGATTTGAAATTAGGCTCTAAATAATGAGTAAATGACAAATAATTGATGCATTCTTTAAGAAAAAAAATATCAATCATTTAGAACTTAGGACACTTGTAGAAACAACTGTTAATACTTCAATACTCGATGAGCGTCCTTCCAAATGTTCAAAAATTCAATCCAAAGAGATAGACTATGATCTAAGATCATGTGAACATATATATAAATTCCCTATGAACAACCAAGATGAAATTCAACGTGCTTATCTCATAGTCGGTTAAAGATATAGAGTATCCATACAAAGAACCGGATAAACAGTGTCATAGTTTTCAAGCTTCGTGGTTTAAATCACATTCAAATTTATCAGAATACTCACCTTCAATCATGCAATCTATTGTCTACCCTGCAATCTATTATATTTAGTATATTGCTACTACAAATTGACCCCTCAAATAATAATTCCTAGCTACGCTCCTGGTTACCCAATATTAGTGATTGATTGCATTAACCAAGGACCATTCATAACATGATTAAGAAACTACTTGTACTTAGAACTTGATTAACAAGGGTTAAAAATTTAACCAACTCACACTTTAAGAATTAAAAGTATAGTTTAGCAAATAAATTTCTTACGGTCAATGTATGTCTAAAAATTAAGAGAAACATGAAATGACAAGTGTGGAAAAAGAAAAGCATAGTTTGGACTTTGGATAATCATCGCATCAATGTATATCTAACATTGTTGTTTTTATTTTATTTTTATGGAAGTATATCTTTTTTTTATGGAAGTATGTCTAACATTGTTTTACACAAACAAATACATGTTGATTGCATCTTGGAATAATGTTCGTCACCTTCCGTCGTTTCCTTTCTCGTGGTCCGCTCCATACGTTTGATTGAATGACGTAAATTTATGTATTTTACTGAGCGGAAGGGATTATATGTTATGAAATTCAAATAGATATTTCTACCAAAATAAATAAATTCAAATAGATATAAATACTAGTCAAATCACGTGCCCCATTTTTTTTATGGGAAGTTGCTAAATTTTCTAACCAAACAATCTAATCCTAGTGTGAACGAAGCCCTGTCACGATCTGGGAAATTTCTTAGTGACCTTGATGGTCAAGTCCGACGCTCAACCCTCTTAGTATTACATCAAAGTATACAAAATTAATATATTCACACAAAAATAATAATAGGAATTAAAAAAAGTGTAAAGCTGTTTTTTGCTTCACCTTTCTAGAATAAAAACACTCCTCCCCGATAATATAAAATAACAAGAACATTAGTTTTTTTAATTAAAAAAAAAACTTTCAACACCAATCCCACGCTTAAAAACCATACACCAGATAATATGTTCATATTACTATTTAAAATAAATTTTAAACACAAGGACATTATTATTAATAATAAAATACATTTTCAACACACACCATCCCAATTCCCAACCATACACCAGATAATATGGTCACTTTAATATTTTAAAATAATATGTTCATTCACACACACAAAATCATTCACAACCCTTCACTATTTTCATATTTAGTATGTATTTGGATACTATTTATTTTGTTGAAAACTGAAAACAATAAAAAATATTTTTTGATTACTGTTCATTAATGAAATCATTGTGCATTGGCCTAATCACCTGTCAAGAGGTGCTGGATTAAAAAAAACAAACAAACAAAAACGCAAACACAAACGCAAACGCAAACGCAGAAATTATAATTCCTACCAAACACGTACTTAATATATGGTGTAGAAGGCTTATGATGGCAGTTGGAGACTGACGTGGAAGCTTGGATTAATGGCTTTTACCAGCTTGGCCACAACATCTTAAAGGCTTAAGACTAGCCAATTTCATAAAGGCCAAATCTCCATAAATTTAAAAAAAAAAAAAAAAAAAAAAAGGTTTATGCATATCCTTATTAGTTCCAAATTTTGTGTTTGTGAATCCCTCCTAAGGGATAACTCCTTAAATAAAGGAAGATGGTATTTGAATCCCAAGAATTTCATAATAATTCAATCTCTAACTGCCTTATAAATAACTATATCTCTAAACCATAAGTAATTCTTAAGTATTTCTGAAACACGGAGAATAGTTTCTCACATTTATGATGAGATCCACCATAAATTTAAGACAAATGAGCGCAATTTCTCCATACTTCAAAAGTATTTAAGAATTTTTCCTAACTTTAGATGATATGAAAACATCCTTAGCTTTTGAGATATTCCTTTGCACTCGAGTTTGTTACTGACTTAAGCATCAGAGGATTCTCCCACCTTCCGACAAGGGGTTTTTTTTTTTTTTTGCTGCAGGTGTTCACATGTTGAGTATAACTATTAATCAAATTGCATCCTCAATATCAATTTTCATGATTTTGAAAGTCACACATATCCATTCTATTGTACAATATTATACAATTTTAAAGAGAAAATAATTTGGTGATATCCTCTTTTAACCTAACAAATAATAATATTAAACAAAATGATAAAATATATACTACAAAACATTATGAAATAAAATTATCTAAATAAAAAACATATAAAAATAAAATAAGAGTCACCTTCTACAATTAAATTACCCATATAACTACTAATACAGTGAAGAAAAATGGGATTTATTATTTAAAAAAGAATATGTGAAATATATGATTGATCCTTAATATTGGGTTAGGTTTTACTTTAGTCCTTGAAATTTGAAAACTTATTTTTTAGTACTAAAATTTCTGCAAATGTATGTATTTTTGTTAACGTAAATAAGCAAATATTCTCTCCATAACATACCGCTGGAAACTTCGTCTTCTTTTTAGAGGAATAATGTTGTAAATTTAATATTAATACACAGTGTCACGTGGCTTTATAAATTTGTGCCACAACAAGATTAATGATAGCAAGGCTATAAATAACTAACTTTGTATGTTTGCAAAATTGTGAAGACTAAAAAAAGAATTTTTAAAATTTCAGGGATTAAGATAGTACTTGATTGAGCTGTGCATTTGTATCAAAACCTCATTTCATCTCTCTTGTGTGTATAATTGTTTTTCAAAAAGAGAAAAGAAAAAATTGTACTTGATCCAAAATTTAGAATTGATAATATATTTTTGCCTAAAAGGAAAGGCAAGAAGACAACATTTGCTTATTTGAGAAAGGAATTGTCTCTATTTCATGATTTAGACTAATATTACAAATTTTAAAGATGAATATAATGCTACATCATTAAAAATTTTAAATGATGTAACATCACATATTTTGTTGAACAAACAATTACCAAAATTTAGCCCCAAAATTTCGAGTCTCAACTACTTACTTAAATACATAAAATAAATGAAGTCCTTTCATGGTTTAGGTTAATTATTATGAGTCTTAATCTAAAAAAAATTATAAATTTTAAAAAAATTTCCAAAGACTGAATAGAACCTAAAAGTCTACCTAAGATCATGTTATTATAGCTTTAAAAGATGTGATCACTATTAAATGCAAGAAATAAGATGTGAATAAAGGGATACATGACTTTTAATTCATACGAAAATTATGTTTTTTCTTTTTCCTTAAAACATATGATACATCAATGAATGCTCGATTGCACAAATAAAGAAAAAATGGAACAAATTCCACCAAATTAAAAGTTGGTATTACCATTTTTTTTTTTAAAAGGCTCAACCTTAATCTATGCTTATTGGACAGGCTCTTTAAATTTTTGGTCCAAGTCTTTGAATTTTCACGTGAAGTAGTAGGAATTCCATTTTGCATATTTGGGTAATCTAACATGCAATGTGCCGTGAGTGGATTAGAGGACAAGAAAAGCAAGAAAAGAAAGAAAGAAAGACTTTAAAAAAAAAAAAAAAGTGGAAGTAGAAAAAAACAGGAGGCGCGGCTAAAGGTAAACAAAACAACACTATATAGTTAATACAATACAGAATACTGAGAGAGAAGAAAAGTAAACGGAAGTAAAGTCAGTGTGTATTTATTTTCTTTGCTTTCTTGCTGGTTTCATAGGTGTTAATGGTGTTGGTGGTGACTGCCAACCAATACTTTTTATATATGCTTCGTACTATCCCAACTCCAAAACTATACTTTTTTTTATTTTTTTTATTTAATTTAATTCTCTCAGAACTCTCTCACATTATAAGACTCTCTCTCACAAACCCTCACTCTTCTTCTTCTGCTCTGTTTTGCTCTGTTCACAAAAACAACAAAAGAAGAAGTTGGAAGTAGAAGAAAGCAAAAGCAGAGATAGAAATGAAGAAGGGGAGCTTAATTCCTAACCTCAAGCTTTCTCTCCCTCCTCCTGATGAGATTTCCTTTTCCACGTTCCTGTAACTCTCTCTCTCTCTCTCTTCCACTTTGTAAAGTTTGTTTTTTTTTTGGAAGTCTTTTTTTTGTTTTTTTTTGTTGAGTAATTGGGGTTGTGGAAAATTGGTAGGACTCAAAGCGGAACGTTTATGGTTGACGATCTACTGGTGAATAGAGATGGGGTTCGAATTGTTACTCAAAGCGAAGTTGAAGCTGTAAGATTCATATATATATTTCAAATTTTCAATTTGGGTTTCTGGAAGTACTTAATTTGAAGAAAATTTTTTATCAGCTTTCAATTGAGAACAACTGGGTCCTCTGGTTTAGATCGGTATTTTGAATTATTTATATTTTGTTCTCTGAATTTTAGCTTCTCTATGTTCAAATCAACAACAAAATTTTGAATCTTGAAGTTTGCAGTGTTAGGAGCATTGAGGGGTTTTGGTTTATTGGATCCCAAATAGTTAAAATTTCAGGCTTTAATTGAATTTTCATTTTTTTTTTTTTTTTAATTTAAATTGGGAGGCCAAGTTAAGTGATTATAAAAATGCTGAAGACTTTAGCACTGGCTTCTCAAAGCTTGTTGTGCCCCTCTCCGGTGAGAAGTTGTTAGTTGAATATTCAAAACCTTCACAAAGCACTAATAACCCTGTTGAATCCATGGTTATACTAGTTTGTGATAGCTTGAAGCTTTATAATGAAAGGCTGATTTTTTTTGGCTCATTCTGATTTGTGGAAAGTTACAAAATTTTCATTGAAAACTGAACCTTGCATTGTCTTGTCTTCAAAGGGGACCAGGTGAGCTGTAGCTTGCTTAGTTGCCTCAAAGAATTGGTATGCTTTGGTTTTTGTGATACCCCACATGGTTAGAAAGAAATCGATCGTGGCTTGCTTTGGAATATACTTAGTAATCTGACTATTGGGCTAAAGAAAAATGAGATCCACCCACCGAATGTCATTTACTCATTTATTGAAATTTTATCTGCATTTCTAACTCGTCAAATGATGGATTTAATATATGTTATGCCCTGAGTAATTTCCTCCATGATAGGTTTTATAATCTTGACTATGTTCTGACTTCTCTATGTTTTTTTAAGAATACCTTGTAATTTGTTTTATGTGTATGCCTATGTGCTCAGCCACCCCCTATCAAGCCATCAGACGACCAGTTGAGTTTAGCAGATCTAGACACAATTAAAGTGATCGGAAAAGGAAATGGAGGAATTGTGCAATTGGTGCAACACAAATGGACTGGCCAGTTTTTTGCATTGAAGGTAGTGCAAAATTTAACACTATTTTACATTAATCACGCATTTTCTTACTTCATTCTTTTTAAAAATTTTAGTCATATATCTTCTGATGTGTGCTTTAACAAAGTCAGTGTCTTTATCATTTTCCTGTAGTTCTAATTTCAAGCAGTATTAATACGACTGTCATAGTTTTACAAGTCTCGTCTTCACAAGATAACATATTGAGCATTATCACAGCTATGGCATTGGGCATCAATAACTTAAAAACCTTGTTTAGTTGGGAGTAGAAGATAGATCAAAGAGTTCTTGAAGCCGTATCTATTTCAGTCATAATCTGACTCTGGTCTTTACATCATTCATCCCCTTTTTTTCGAGTCAAAATATCATCTTTCACTTCTTATTACATTTTGACATTTAAAACCACATTTTTAAGATGAGTGAGGTTGAGAGCTTCTATATGTTTCTACCACCTGATGTAATCCATTTGGATTGCTTTTTAAAAGATATCAGTGCAAGATTATTTTATCAGAATTTAAGGGAAACAATTTGATAGTTCTTATAGTCCTTAAAAGAGCTATTTAGTTTTCCCTCGAAATTTTAACAGGTTAAGTTTCAAATCGTGCTATTAACTCAGGCAAAAAAATACTTCCATGCGGAATTGTTTATCTCTAAGCTTTCAGATATTCAATCCAACTAGCATTTGTTCACAATTTACTATTTACATATCTCTCCATGCTTTAACATTAGTTCTTATGAATTCTCCCATATCCAGGTAATTCAAATGAATATTGAGGAGTCTTATCGCAAGCTAATTGCTCAGGAATTGAAAATAAATCAGTCAGCACAATGTCCGTATGTTGTTGTCTGTTACCAGTCTTTCTATAATAATGGCGTCATTTCAATCATATTAGAGTACATGGATGGTGGATCTCTATTAGATTTTCTGAAAAAGGTCAAAACAATTCCAGAGCCATATCTTGCTGCCATCTGTAAGCAGGTGGGAAATTTGAATATCACATACTTATATGAAATTTTATCTATAGCAAATATTAATTCAAGCATGTAAATTCCTGTTCTTCCTTTTTATTCTTTGATGCAGGTGCTGAAGGGTTTGCTGTATCTTCATCATGAAAAACACATTATCCACAGGGATTTAAAACCTTCTAATTTGTTGATAAATCATAGAGGGGAGGTCAAGATTACTGACTTTGGTGTGAGTGCAATAATGGATAGCACTTCTGGCCAGGCTAATACTTTTCTTGGCACATACAACTATATGTCTGTGAGTAATTTAAGAAATCTTATAAATTTCGTACTTATCTCTTGTTTGTCACTGTTTTCTTTTTGGTAGCTGCTAATAAGTGTCTATTTTGCTATATATGACATTTGCCATGTGTTTATGTGCAATGTGTTTTATAGCCAGAGAGAATTGTTGGAGGCAAATATAACTCCAAAAGTGACATTTGGAGCTTGGGATTAGTATTACTTGAGTGTGCAACAGGCCAGTTCCCATATTCACCATCAGAGCAGAGTGAAGGATGGGCTAACTTTTATGAGCTCATGGAAGCTATTGTCGAGAAACCGCCACCTTCTGCACCTTCTGATCACTTTTCTCAAGAATTCAGCTCATTTATTTCTGCATGGTAAAGATTAAATTTTGCTTGTTTAAGTATTTAAGTTATAAGAGTCAAATAGACTTCATTATTCTTCATTATAGGTTCAAGATTCATTGGGTGTGTGTGTAACCTACCAATAGTTGGCTAACATATTTGACATCTGGTTGTTTTATTTTTATCCTGTATGTTTGCAACTTCTGATCTCATGAGGTTATATCCCCATCTTGGGGATCTTTTGTTTATTTTAGTGTACAGAAAGAACCAAAAGATAGACCGTCAGCACATGAACTTATGGTATGGATAAACCCTGCAATTCTATTCCAGCTTTATAGTTAATGTTGAGCAAATAAAGTAGGATGTTTGTTTAGTGATATTCTAAATCTGATGCTATTTTACTCTTTTGAAACACAGACCCACCCTTTCATTGCCATGTATGAAGACTTGGACATTGATCTCTCATCTTACTTCACCAGTGCAGGATCTCCACTTGCAACCCTATAAAACTTGTATGGTATGTCCAAGTCTCGATTTTCAATGCTGAACTTGAAAGCATAAATCTCTTGCTATTCTGTAATAAGTTTATATTTAACCTTTGGTAGAGTTCCCACTTGCAAAAATACTATCATATGAAACTGAGATTTGAAAGTACAGCTTGCCAGAAATTTTGAAGACATGGTGAATGATTTTTAGTATTCAGTGCAACTGAAATAAAGTGGTTTCTTGAGCTTATGCCGGCAAGCACTAAGGTAGATCTCTAAAGATTGGCAGTCGGGGTATCGCAATCCAGAAGAGTCGGAATCTGGAGAGAAAATGTATCATAAGGTTGGGTTTTATGTTGACAAGGAAAGGCAGCGTATGTGCAATGATACAAGGAATAGGACTTATTGTTAAACATATAGAAATAATAATTGTATGAAATTATCCTTGAGGAACTTGCCAAGATTTGTTTAGTTGCCTGCCTAGAGTTGCAAATGCATCAGACTTATTGTTTGAATATTGCAATTTTACCATGTTCTAGTGACTTTTTTTCATGAATGTGCATTTGCAAACAAATATAAATAAATAAATAAATATATCTATATATAGCCTCTTCTCCAGACTTTTGGTTTGGGGGTGGGCTAGGATGTCGAAACACTTGATACGTTTGAGACACTTCTGCATGTGTCTCAACCATGTCATTTAATTTTTTTTTTTTTTTTTAAATGGACATAGCTGGGACATGAGTACAAGAGGAATTGAATACCATTTCATAAAACAAAAGGAGCATCCATGCTCTGCATAGTAATAGTGCATTTGAAAATTAATAAATATATTTATTCTTTGTTGGTATTCTAATTTCTAAACATTCCTCAATAGTTAAAGATTTGCTTTATTATCCATTATTACTCTTAATTTGATGTACGACACTACATGAAACATAAATGCTTAATAATATATAGAAAATATAAATATAAATATATGTAATAATTATTTAATAGATGTGTTTTGCCATATCCCTGTCCTATTTTTTCAAAAACTGTCATCTGTTACCCATATTTGTGTCCATGCTTCTTAGGTGATGGGGTTTTTTTTTTTTTAGGGTGTTGGAGGGATCATTATTTGTTTAACTCTGAGAGCTTTTCGTACAAACCTTAGTGCAAGCAAAATTTCGATAGTCTTAACTTGGTTTGGGCTTCGGATAGATTGTGGTGGAATTTGATTCCTGGACAATTTTCCTACTTGCTGCAAGAAAAAACTAAAACATAGGGCAATTGAATTACAAATTAAGTCCCTGCCTGGACAACAATGTGGCTGTACGAGTATATATTCAGATCAAGATGACAATAAAAACTGCAAATACTCGTTATTAATTTATTACCTAAACCAGCTCAGGAAGGAGGTGCATGCCAAATCTAATTAAAATGTACTCTGTAGTCTGTATTGCAGCTTTCAGTATACAAAACTGAAAACTCTATCGTATCACGATCAGCCCATGTAAGAATTGAAGGGCTAGACCATATTACTGATCTATTATCTCATATCTCAAATATTCCAGTAGATAGGTGAACTTCCTATTAGAGTTTTCTCTTAATCTTCCTTTGAGCTTTCAAGTCTACCACAATGACAGTGATGTTGTCTTTACTTCCCTTTTGGAGAGCAAGCCTTGAAAGGTACTCTGCTGCAGCTTGAGCTGCAGGATCAACACCATCATTCCTTTCTGCGGGTAGGGTATTACCATGCTTTTTGTGCCACGCAAGGATCCGCTTTCTTGCAATATCACAAACCTCCTCGTTTGTCATGACATCCCATAAACCATCACTGGCCAAAACCAGGCACTCGTCTTCCTTCGACCGGGGAACAAACATCACTTCTGGATCCGGAATGACCCATGGTTTCATGTAATTATCACCTGAGGACGATAGAGCGAATCAGAAGTCAGATTGATCACCTTCATTGGCATGGAATTAGGACATTTAAATCAAAATGGTATAGCATGTTCTCTATATAAATTAGGAGGATCTCTAGAGGTTTTCTGATTGGGAAGTTAATTAATTAACTCAAACCAAATGTTCTTGTGCATGAATAATAGTTTCAGTGTTAGTGGCAACTAAAATATAGGAAGCTAGCTATCAGCTCAGAAAATGCTGGAATAGCCTACATGAAAAGGAACTCTTGTTAAACTGAGCAATGTTATGGCATCAACAAGATGTCATTATGATACTGACACTAAGTATGTGTATGTGGCCATGCATGTGTATACAATGGGATCCCTATATGGTTGTCTTTGGTGTGACGAGATCATTGTTCGCATTCTACAGCTAGTTCATATACTTTTTTTTTGCCAGTCATTCACTCTTACATGTTTATTTCTAGTTTTGAACTCATAATAATAATCAGACAACTAAGATATTTATAGTTGACTTCTTTGATCTAATAGTATAGAGAATGTGACTGACACTAAATATATATTTAGATTTATAATATTTAATTTAAACAATAAAATGGATCAATTTCAAACGAGATGATCATTTTCCTGAGATCAAGGATCAAAGATGCATACCAATGGACCTGGACATTGCAAGAACACCAAAAACACGGGATCCTCTCCATTCTATGACCCTGCCTCCCGCAGCTTCTATCCTTGCAAGTTCATCATCTCTATTTGGCTGAAAACAGCATAAAGGTAACTAGAAAGATTAATATCTCAGGGAGGGACTTTCTTGACCAAGTGCAAAACCGCAAAGACATGCCTTACTTTGTGATCTACTGACAATGGAATAACCAATTTTCCACGAGACAAAACTGCTCTTGAATCCCCACAATTTGCAACTATTAGGTGGGTTGAACACAAAATGGCAACCACAGCAGTAGAACCAACAGTTTCAGGGGCAATAGGTATTTGATTAGCCTCAGAGTTGCTTCCACTGTTGCCACGGTGAACTCCCCCAATCTCTTCATCAACTTTGACAAAACAATTGAGGAAGGCTTTCTTCCACAGCTCCTGACAACTAATCCCAGTACATCCATCGGACAAGCTCGCTTTGGAAATTTCTATCTCCTCAGTCAAAGCCATATGTAGACGTTCGTGGCAATAATTTGCAACCTATATAAGTAAAGCCCCTCCAATGAAATCAATAAACTTGAACACATGTATAATCTAATGAGAAATTAGAAGAAAAGTGGGCATAACCATACCTGACAGCCGCCATGACCATCATAGACACCAAAGAAATGGGCAGTTAAAGGACTTGAATGATGATTCATGCTATTAGGAACATGTTCATCCGACAGCATTCTAGCAGGAATATGCAAGAATCGGGGTACAACCACGACATCATCCTCCATCTGTGGCCTCATTCCACACATGGATGTGAAACCCCAAAGGGGATGGGAATCCAGTTCAAATATATTTTTGCTACTTGTTCTACATATCTTCTTTTCCTGCAGCACCCCAGGCTCAGAAGGAGCAGTAAATAACTTTGGATCAGATCCATTACATCCACTGCCTTCCTTACTCTCAAGATCCAACACCATTGCAAAAGGATCTTGTGCATGCTCCAACTCAACATTTGATTCTTTCAATTTGGACTTGTCAACAATCTCAAAATTCATCACAGTTGTACTTACCTCAGAACTATTCCCATCTAATGACATGAGCACATCTTCCTGGCTTCTCCAATCAACTGTCTTACAATCAATCTTATCACCTCCATTTTTAGTAACGAAATTTGACACAGTGGTTCCTCCTCCTTCCCTGTTCTCTGCTTCGGCAGATTGTGATACTATACTAATTCTACTTTGTGGAATGTTACTACCACAATCTTCTTTTCCACCTGAAATTGACGCATAAGATGGATTTGGCTTTGTTGTAGGTTTTGACAACAAGAAGGTTGTGTTTGCAAGAAACTTGAGCCCATTGATTTCCTTGTGGGTTGTTATCAATGAATCATTACAGATCATATTATCTAGCCTAAATGGAAAGGAAATGGGTGGAGACATCTCCTTCATGATTCCCTTTTGCCTTGTTACAATAAAATTTCAGACTTTCCTAACCCTTTAGAATCACATAAACTACGCTTCTTCTATTCTCATATAGGTTGGATTCAGCGAAACATATGATGGTTTCAGTGTGTATGAATTGACTTGATTGGAAATATCCCTATACTCAACAAAAAGAAAATAAAAGAATTTCCTATAATCTGAGATAAAAATAACCCAGATGCTTGAGCAAAGTGAAGGAGCTAAGGATGAATGAAATTAAAATTGTAAGATAAAAGGATTTGAATTTCCATTTTGTGAGATTCAAAGAATATACTGAAACTACGTGCTAGAAATAGATACCTGTAGACCCTATTAAACCTTTCCAGTTCTGTACGCTTCTCTATTTAACACCATCAACCAGAAGGAGACAAAAGACTAAAATTATGATACAAAATCGTTCTTTCTACCACTTCAACCAACCCTTTGATCCATCGACAAAAAAAAAAAAAAAAAAAAAAAGTGAACCTAATTAGACAGTGAAGCCTAGAAAAAACACAGGTCCAAATAAGTTACCTGAATTTGAGGCAACCCATTTTAGTTAGTTTCATGCTTCAACTAAAACACCTTCTATTAATCTTAGTGCAACAAAAAAACAAAAAACAAGTCACCACTTACTTTGTCATTCACATCTCTAGAGACCTCTCATTCTAGAGTTTCTCAAAACAGTATCAACTCAACTATCAAGTATCAAGAATATACTAGTATTTGCTGAAACATTATCAACGTATACTTTCCAAAAACAATGAAACACAGACTAAAGCAAGAATGGATGTGTGAGTTGCTTTGCTTACTGTTTCAAAATACTGATATTAAAGCATGAAAAAGAAGTGGACAAAGACAAGAAGAGGAACCTTCTCATAAAACATACAAATTACGATTACTTTTTTTCTTTTCTTTTTTAAAAGATTTTTTTTTCTTTTTTTTGGTAAAAGATATTATTATTTTTTAAATCATACAAATCACGAATTCACGATTACGTTAGACTATTATATAAAATAAAAAAATAAAAAACCAGAAATAATACACGTGTCCAACAGACAGTCATATCTTTGTTAGAAAAATAAAGTAGTTAACCCCTGTTGGCACATTTTAATTAGACAGATGTGAACCCAATCAACCATGCACAAGTGGACTTTTAAAAGAAAGGAAAAAAATCTTTGAGCAAATAATTTAAGTAACTAGATGATGTCTTAGCTGATGCGCGGGCAATTTTACAATTTTATTTGAAATAATTTTTATGTATATTAAGATCTACATATAATATTTACTTTATGATATAATGTTTATGTTTGCCTACAATATTGATGAATCTTTGAAAACTTTATTTTCTTAATTCATATTTTATTTTTAAAAAAAATTGTATAACATTATAAGACTATAACATATTATAATATTTACCGTTAAAAATAGATTTTATTTTTTAAACTGATTAAATGATTTTGAAATCTTTAAATAAGAATTTAAAGCATAAAATGCTTTTATATCCTTATATAAATTTAAACAACCTCCTAAACACTTCCTTAATCACTCTATTCTCACAACTAAATATGGAAATTAACCTTAGATTCTCAAAATATATATATATATATATATATGGAAACCTTAATCACAAAATCCAATTCATTATCTCAATGAAATTGAGGGAATCATTTTTAAGTATCAACATAAAGAGAACATGATTAAATAAATAAAAAATTTGCTAAAAACACATTCAATTATCAAAATTTAATTGTCTTTAGTTGGGTTTCTGTATACTTTTTTTTTTAAAGCAAAAAATACTTTGAAATCATCATTGATTTTTATTTTTATCACTATGGCTTATATCAAAGAAAATAGCAGTAAAAAAAAAAAAAAACTACAAAGAAACATACAAATTATGAGTTCTAACATTTAAAAAAAAAAAAAAAAAAGCTAACTTCATAAATAATCAATTAGAATTTTTCTTTTTCTTTTTTCTTTAGTACTAAAACTAAATATATTTATGACTTTTCCAAAAAAAATATTCCAAACACCTAAAGACTGAAAGCGAATCACAGCTTTCACAAAATCCTCAACGTCCAACTTCAATATCAAAACCGTAAGCTACCATCACTAAATAAAAAACGCAACCCCCCTTCCTTAGTCATAATCTACTCATATAGATTATGATCAAATGGTACTGCAATGTTGGAGTTATGTAGGTATCGTTGAAAGGTTGAAGGTAAATGACATCATTTTTTTTTTTCCTAAGTGCATATTTAAGATGGGGTTGCATAAAAGGCTGTGGGCATATGTATATATAAAGGAGTAGAAGTTAAAAGGTTGAATGGAAATGTAAATAATTTTTTTTATGTGAGAGAGAGGAAAAGGCTTGAAATAATAAACCAAATGAAATAAATAGTAGTCTCAAAACATTGAATAAAAAATGTAACAAAAAGTAGTCTTGAAACATTGAATCAAAGAAAATAAAGAGTATTTATTTTTAAATTTATTCTTATCTCTAATGTGTTTTAAGAGTATTTTTAATTATTTTCATAGAGTATGCCACATGGCAGAATCTCATGCCCTCTCTCATGAGGTCTCTGCTTTTATATATATATATATAATATTGATATTGATGATTAGTTCCCCAATTATATTGAATCATATTATTTATTGATTAATGTAACACAATTATATGCATATAATATTGTCTTATTAGCCTTTGTAATTTCTTATTTATGGTTACTATTTTTTAAGATTATATGGTTGAATTTAATGGAAGAATCTAAAATATTACACATTAATTATTTATTGTCTTTTCTGATGAATAAAAATCTAACAACCTCAATAAAAGATTTGGCTTTATTTTTCTTTGAGGTTCCTTCCATCATAATGGCAAAAAAAAATTCAGCTAAACAGGTATATTCCATGACAATCACAGTTATTCTTATTTTTTTTATATATATTTAGATCAATTATACTAGTACATCTTACATGATTAAAATTTAATACTTATTTTTCAGATTTATTAATTTTAATTACATGAATCAAGAATAATCTAACGCACTAATTTTCATGGAAGATTCAACCTCCTACGTTAGTGTCATGAGGTTGTGACATCTGTGTAGAATCAATCATAAAATATATCAAATATTATATATGAAAGACAATATAGCATACATGGGGGAGACCTTAAAGCATCCACAATGATTTTTTCAATCCTATCTTATTTTACCATCCTAAAAAACTACTTTATCAATTTATACAATACCATTTTACAATACTCCAACATCTCAACTTTTATTTTACAATACTACACATTAAAATAATATAATATAAAATAAAATAAAAATAATATAAATACATTTCTCACTTCTCTCTCTGATCTCTATTTCTCTTTCTCTCTCAACCACCTACCTCCGCTGAGCAAAATCCAACCAAAATCAAAATCCACCGCCCTAAAGCAATGCCACCACCATCAAACCAAAACCAAACGATCAAACTCATTCAAAAAACATCACCATCGGAGCCACAACCCTAAAGCAACGCCACCACATCAAACCAAAACCGATCAACAGATCCACCGATTCAAACTCACCAATCAACCGATCCAAACCCACCATCAACCGATCCCAACCCACCAATCCAAACCTAGCCCACCGATCCAACCTCCAAACCCAACCCGCCAATCCAAACCCAGCCTACCAATCCACGCCGATCCAACCTCCAAAATCAAAAACTCAACACCAATGCAAGCTTTGAACGAGAGAGATGTGAGAGAGGGAGTGAGGAGGGAGCAGTTGTAACTTGTGAGAGACAGAGAGAGGAAGTGAGAGTTAGAATGAGAGAGAGATGAGAGACCGTGGAGAGAGAAAACACATAAAATAATTATATATTTTTTATCATTGAACTACAATGCGATCGCACGGTAGCACAATTGTATTATTTATTTTTATTATTATTATTATTATTATTTTACAATAGTTACATTTTACAACATCTAATGGAGTGGGCATTTTAGGCTTGAATTGTAAAATAGGCCTACATTTTAGATTTGCCTAATTCGTTGCTGATGCTACAAGATAGTTTGATTTTTTTTTTTTAATGAAAGATATTTTCAATTTTTAAAATGTAATGCAGAAAATATCTGAGACAGGTAGAGATTCAAAAGTCACTGTCAATATGTTTTGAAATTCAGGGAGTCGGTGACCAAAGTGACGTGATAAAGTAAGAGTGGGAGTTTTAGGGGAGATGAACAAAATATATCATTTGTTTTTGATCTTGTTGTAACAAGTGTATAGTAAGACTTTTAAGCCTCGTTTATTCCCTCAAAAGATAGGCCGTTTTGATGGGATAAGTATTGTAAGCTCTTATGAGTCTTACTTCCCCTCCCCTGTGTGTTAACTTCTAATCTAACTAAACTTTCTCAAAAAAAAAAAAAAAACTTCCCAAGTAAAAAGAAAACTATCTTTTGTGATTCTTTTCCTCACAAATTTTCATGCTAAAAAGCCTGCACCAACCTCAATCCTCTTGTTTCTCGCCACATGTTCAACCGACCTTTTTGCATGGTTTTCTTAACCCAAACATTATCCAACAGATCGAGGTCTTAAAAAGTCTAGTCACAGCTCACAACAAAATTTTACAATATTTTCAATGATAGAAAAAGTTATTGAATGTATTAAAGGTGCTGATTTAAAAAATATTTTTTAAAAAAATTTATAGAAAATTTATAATATATTTTATAATTCTTTTATATTTTCTAAAAAGCGATGTTATAATTTTTTTAAAATAATTTATTAATAATTACTCTAAGAGTATCTGTTAATATGACATTTTATGATATCTTTGTTTTTAAGTTATAACCATTTGTATCTGAGTTTGTAAAATTAAAATTTTAAAGAAAAAAAACTTATTTTAAGTTTTTAACACCCTAAAATGCTTATTTACCTACCTTAACATGCATTATTTTATAACTCATGCTACATCTTATTTCTTATTTTTCACATCAATACTATTAATTTAATTACTCTCTCTCTCTCTCTCTCTCTCTCTCTCTCTCTCTCATCCAACACTTTCTCTTCCACAACAACCAACAAATTCATTCGCCAAAAACCACAAAACTCAAAAAACCCACCACCACCAGCAACAAATCGCCATATTGGAACAAAACCTTGCAAACTTACCATCATAGCAACTACCATACCCACAACCACCATGACCCAAACCTAAATCGAAACAAATCGCAACTACCGTGACATAGCCACATACCCTCCACAACCACTGCGACCCAAACCGAAACAAACCACATACCCTAACCACAACCATGACCCAAACCCAACAATCTCCAACACAAACACAAATCTCCACCACGACCCACAACCTCCTCCACAAATGCCAATCTTCATGCAAATTTGAGAGAGAAAAAGAGTCCAAGATTAATTAAGAGAGAGAGAGAGAGAGGGAGGGAGTAAAAACCAAATTATTCAATGACAAAAAAAGTAGGACTTCCTACAGTGAATGAACTCTTACTAGTAAAAGTTCATCGTAGCAAAGTTGTTAAAAGTTAGTACGAAATACAATACAAAAAGATGGAGTAGGAACCTACAATGAAATATAATAGCACTACAACTCTACAAGAGTAATAAGAAGTAAAGAACAATAAGGTGTTATGGGATGTGAGCATCCTAACTATAGATTTGACTTCTATCTCAATAAAGATCTTACTGATATAGAGGTTATAAGTTAAACAAAGTCCATCTCAAAGTCCTAAAAGTTTCGTCACCATAGAGTGTGTGAGGCTTATTGTGAGAGACCGAGCCCTTGATCAGGGATAGACCCAAGAATTCAAGCTAAGGGGGCCGGAGACAAATATATAAAAATCATTGTTTCTTAATATATTAAGATGCAATCATTTACCAACAAAAACAAAATACACAAAACATTATTGTCTCTTAATACATTATCTATGAAAAAGGAACTTGACGTTCTTTTAAATCTTCAAAATCATCTATGACTGAATCCAAACTAAATGTCAAAATTATATCCTTTTCAATGTATAACATCAGAGAGTCTGTCAAAAAATCATTTTTCATTTTGTCACGAAGGTTAGTTTTGACAACTTTCATAGCTGAAAATGCACGCTCTGTAGTTGCAGTAGAAACCAGAAGAGTAAGCACAAGTCTCACCATTATAAAAACAAATTTGTAGTGTTCTAAGTTTCCAGTTCTCACTAACCATTGACACAACTCGGATAAACTTTTCAATTTTTTGAGCTTTGGATCCTAAACTACATTATGCTCATAATGATAAAGTTCCTTCTCCAACACTTGTTTGTCATAATATGTGAAATCTTGTAAATAGAACTTCTTTACCAACAAACAAAGATCACTAATTCTGAAAGAATTTAATGCCTCTCAAGGTTCTAAAACTAAGCTAAGTCTAAGTAACTCCATTGCATCCTCACTAAACCGATGATTCAGTTCCTGCAGTTGAGAATTTATTGCAGCTTAAAAAATATTAACTCGATAATGATGCTTAACTGTAAAGTTATCTTGTTGTTTATGAGCTCGGCCTCGCCTCCCATCATAACAATTCATATCTAGGACATCTATGCAATGCTTCTCACAAAATGATATCACAGTAGCAATTAAGTCATCCTATCCATCATCTCTAAATTTTTGGATAAGAGCTTTAGTAGATGAAACCAAATGCATGGAATTTAAAATGTCTTGAGATTGGCTTTGCAAAGCTTGACAAAGTTTATTAGTGATCTCTATAGTTTCCTGCTCAAGATGCAAGATGAAGACAAATTCAAATGAAGTTAAACCATCATAAGCCGACTTTACTTTTGCCCAATGTTCACCATCACTTGCATCATCAATTATACTTAGTAAAACTTCACATGTTGGAGTAAACATCCTTAATAAACTAGAAACTGATATAAAATGTGAAACCCAACGTGTTTCTACAAGCCGTTGTAAAGTACCAATTTGATTAAATACACTTCTAGTCTCAAGGTCTTCAAGATCAATCAAACGTACTATTTCATTAGCATTAGCAACTTTCAATTTCTCATTACGCTTGCATGAAGCATTAACAGTTTTAATTACCAAAATCAATTTTAGAAAAAACCCGCTAATGGGAACAACTTGTTTTGATGCTTTTACTAATGCCAATTGAAAACGATGTGCAAAACAATAAATTTAGTAAGCATATGAGCAATCATTCAAAATCAAAGCTTGTAATCCATTCCACATACCTCGCATGTTGCTTGCTCCATCATATCCTTGCCCTTGAATATTTTGTATATCTAAGCAATGCTGAGATAACAAAGAATAGATCCCCTTCTTTAGAGTCAAAGCCGTAGTGTCAACAACATGAATAAGCCCAAAAAAAATGTTCTTTCACAAAGCCTTTTGTATCAACATATCTAAAAACCACAGTCATTTGCTCTTTCATGGACTCATCATGAGCTTCATCAACCATTATGCAAAACTTTGCATCATCAATTTCTTCCCGAATGGCCTTCTTCACTTTGGCTAGGAAAACATGTAGAATTTCCTTTTGAATTCTAGGTGATGTGTAGGTTGCATTTTTGGGAGATTTTTCTATTATTTCAGCAACTTTTTCATTCCAAAAAGTCACAATATCCAATGATTCAAGAAAGTTCCCACGATTAGATGAACTAAAGCTTTCATCTCGACCTCTAAAAGATATAGCTTGAAAGGCAAGATGTCGGGCAATATAAATTGAGGCCTTCAATTGCAACCATTATTAGCAATTTGTTCTTTAGTGAAATGATCAATCACCTTTTGTAAATGTTGCGATTGGTTCATCAAATCCTTACACATATGCTCTCAACTCTACGAGCCGAGTTAGGATCTTTGCCTATATGACTTTGAAAATAACAATTTTTGCCCCCAACTTTTTTCCAATTTCCAAATCCACTAATGGCGAATGCATTTTGTCCCATAAGCCCATTTGGCTTATGAAAGATAAAGCAAGGTAAACAATAAGCTGCATCTTTTGTTGAAGAATATTCAAGCAATGTTGAATGGTATCCAAACCAAGAAGCTTGAAAGCTACAATTGTGTTCTCCGCTTTTTTGTATTTTTCTAGACAAGGTAGGTGGGGACCATTTTTAATGAAAGCCCGTCGAATTTTGTCACGTTGATTAACATGATATTTCCATATTTCTTTACGTATTTCGAGATCATAATCCAAAGAATCAATATCACCCTTATGAAATTTTGTTTGAGGGATATGGTCATTTTCTGGAATTGGAATATCAACATTTTCTGAAATTGGAACATCAACATTTTCTGGAATCGGGGAATGAATATTTTCTAGAATTGGAATATCGGCATTTTCCAGAATTGGAATAACAACATTAGTTGTTGGCAATACTACATTGACTTTTGAAGAATTTGAATCTTTTCTTTTGAAAAAATCAAACATTGTAGTTGATGTTCTCATGATGTACAAATAAAATAAGAATTATATATATTATCTCACAAACAAACTAATTGTTGTTTCTAAGTATAGAAAATATTATAATCTAAGTAATATGCATGATGCATTTAATTATAAATTTAGTATTTCTCGCTACTTTTCAATTTATAAATTTATCTAATTTCAAATTATTAATTATAGTATTATGAGTTAACAATAGGTGCAAGTGAATCACTGTTATATTAATAAATTTGTGTGACAATTTATTATATTATATGATTTATCTTTGTCTTTTGTCTTTTGTCTTTGTATCTTTACCTTCTTCTTTTTATTTTTCTATCACTCACCTAGTCACCCAGTCCCACTACTGACACTATAAACTTATTATGCACTACCAACAAACACTTTACCATTTTTATTACTTGAAAGTTGAATCACTTTTCCTTTTGTTGTGACTTGTCCCTATTTTATTGCCCAACTACCACATAACAAACAGTCAAACACTGATATTTTCTCTAATCTCTAGAGACTCCACTCTCTCTCTCTCTCTCTCTCTCTCTCTCTCTCTCTATATATATATAATATAAGAGAGATAGTCACAAACACAGAGTCACAATTCACAAAGACACAAACACAGAGTCACAGAGCCAAAAAGCCACCAAAAAAAAATAACACAAGCACAAATGCACTCATCAGTAAAAACACAAACACCACAAGCACAAATTCTAAGATTTTGAAGGATAGATTAAATAGTTGTGTGTGAAGTGTGAAGGTTGGAGCATATCAAAGCCAATAGCAGCGTCACGACAAGATGGGTGTCGCGTGGGTCTGCAAGATGGGTCTCGCATGGAATGGTGGCGACGTCACGATCACACCTCGCGATTTGGCGGCTTCACTCACGGTGTGGGCAACAGCAAAATCTCTTTGTCTTGCCTCTTAGCCTTAGGTTTTCTTTTCTTTTCTTTTCTTTTTTGTTTTTCCTTTTGGAGACTGGAGTCTTCGGACTGCTCATTGCTAGGTTTACATTTTTGGGCTTACCTCTTTTCTTTTTTCTTTTTTTTACATGTGGGCTAGCTGGCTGGGTTAATGCCTTAATGGTTTACAATTTTAGAGGGGGCCCAAGCTACAAAGTAAAGGGGGCCCAAGTCTTTTTTTTTTTTTTTTGAAAATCAACCTACTAAAAAAAATTTGGGCCAGGGGAGGCCCGGGCCCCCACCTGTGTCCATCCCTAGCCCTAACCTATTTTGAATTGATGGGTTTGGGCCAAACCCATGTGAATGGGTGAGTTCACGTTGGTGCCTCTCAAAATGGAGGTTCAATTGATTACGTTTCTCACCTAGATTAGGGGCTTTACAATAGAGTCGTCATTTATTTAATTATTGGAAAAAATAAGAAAACTACAATTGAAAAATTCATCATTTTATTGATTTGAGAATGAATGTACATTGATCATAGGAAATTACATAGCTTTGGTCCTAGATACAATCCTTTTTTTTTTTTTTTTGGTAGAAAAGGAAATTTCATTAAACTAAGAAAGCAAAAGTATAGAACATCGTCTAATAGAGTATAGACCATTAAGATCAAAGTTAAAGCTAGTCTTTAAGTCCACAAGCAGACTGTTAAACAAAATAAAATCATCTCTTTGAATAGCACATTTCCTGGCCAAGCCGTCCGTGCATCTATTAACTTCACAATAGTAGTGGGTGAAGTGAATGTGGCAGAATCTAGTGCTCAGCTGCCTGCAATCATCCAAGAGAGAAGATTGACTCACGTTAGTCAAAAGAGGATTTGTTAGAGCATCAACAATAATCTTAGCATCTAACTCAACTTCTACATTAATAAATTTTTCTCTAAACAAAAATTAAGCCCATCCCATAATGCCCATAGCTCTACTAAGTAACTAGTTGTTTTCCCGATTTTTCTCGAAAAGCCAATAACCCAATTCTCATGCTCATCTCGCACAACACCGCCACCACCTGCAATCCCAAGATTTCCTAAGGATGATCCGTTGGTGTTCAATTTCAACCAACCTTGATACGGTCTCTCCCACCTTATGTGTTTCTCAATTGGTCTGGTTGAATTCCTAGGACCTAGACCACATAGAAAGAACTCTAAGGTTCTATGTCTAATCTCCACAGCTATAGTGTGGTGAGATTTCTTGTTTTGGAAGACCCAAGAATTTTGTTTCAACCAAATTAACCAAATGGCAAAAAGGAAAGTGTATCTCCATGGAATTTGGTTTGGAGGAGTGGCGTGATTTGCTCTGCCATTTTTGTCCAACCACTAAAGAAGCTCACTTCTCTAAAAGGATGGATTTGAACGGCTCTCTACCTAGTTGGTGCCAAATCGGCCTAATTACTGTACAGTCACAGAGGGCATGGATGATGGTTTCTAGAGCTAGCTGACATAAGGGGCAAAGAATGCCCGAATCCACCCCTCTAGCATATAGACAGGACTTCACTCCAATGCTTTGATGGTAGCATTTCCAGAAGAATAATTGAATCTTTGGGAGGATGTTAGTCTTCCAAATCCATTGCCTTTCAAAGATTCGAGCATTTTCTAAACCCACGACCAGAACATAGGCACTTTGGAGGCTGAACATACCATTAGAGGTCCCTGCCCAAGCAAGCCTATACCTACTTCTTGCGGCAATGATTCCCAGCACAACATCTTGAGGAAAGAACATGGATATAGAATCCTACCTCCAACCACTAGCCGAAACAACATCTTTAACTTCTAACTGGTATTACTCCCTTGTTAGAGGGCATTGCAATAAATTCCGAAGGGGTCCTTGATCTGACCATGTGTCAAACCAAAAATTAAGAGTGTTTTCTCTTCCAATAGCCCACATAGCACCTCTTTGGAAGACATCCTTTCCTTTCTTGATGGCTATCCAAGCTCAAGAGAAAGGGAGCTTGTCATTGTTGATAGAACCAAGCCTTCGGTGATTACAATACTTTTTCTTTAGAACCCAAGTCCATAGTGCCTCAGTCTTGATGTTGAAGCGCCAATTCAGTTAGGCCAAAAGGGTTGTATTCCTTCCCTTAGTTTTTTGGAGTCCTAAACCCCCCCAACTTTTTTGGGTTTTGTTACCTTATCCCATTCTATCCAGTGCAATTTTTTCGACATGTCAGTTGAGCCCCACAGGAAATTACGGTTGACTCTATCAATACCCTCCAGCACTTTCCCCGATAGTTGAGCACATTGCATAACATATGCGGGGATGGTAGATGAGGAGGATTGGATAAGATTAGCCATACCGGCCATGGACAACAAGTTTGCTTTCCACCTTGCAAGTTTCTGCTTTACTCAATCCAAAACAAAATTAAAGTTTTGGCTGAAGACCCCCTGGTGCTTTATAGGAATGCCCAAGTATTTCCCCAGAGAGGGAGTGGACTAAAAGCTGAGGATATCGTAAAAAGATTCCCTTGTGTCGCTGTCAACATTTGGGGAGAAAAAGACCCTTGTCTTCATTTCACTGACCAATTGGCTTGATCTGTCGCAAAAAAGATCCAGCACATCTCTAATAGTGGAGCAATTCACCTAGTTTGCCTTGGCAAAAAGGACTATGTCAATAGCAAACATGAGGTAGGAGAATGCTGGTCCAATCTTAGATGACTTGATAGGAGTCCAGAGCTTCTCACTGCACTTTTCCTTAATCAACTAACCCAAGAAATCCATACAAATTATAAAAAAATATGGCAATAGGGGATCACCCTACCTGATGCCTCTAGAAGGATAAAATCTCTCCAAGGTTCCCCCATTTAACAAAATGGAGGTGGAAACAGAAGTAACACAACTCATAATTAATTGAATTATGTCCTAGGGCAGGTTAATCCTCATGTGCATTTCTCTGATGAAGCTCCACTCAAGCTTGTCATAGGCCTTCTCAAGGTCAATTTTGATCGTCATGTACCCTTCTTTGCTTTTTGCCTTACTAATAGTATGAATTAGTTCTTGAACTATAATCGCATTGTCAATTCCTTTCCTATTTGGCACAAAAGCTATTTGGAGCAGACTAATCACTTGATTCAGTTAAGGTCTCAACCTCGCCACTATGATTTTAGTGACAATCTTATATACAGAATTGCACAAGTTGATAGGCCTATAATTATTAAGCGATTCCGGACCTTGCACTTTAGGGATAAAGGCAATATGCATCCTGTTCAGATAATCAGGAACCACCTTGTCCTTGAAAAAATTTTGAACTTCTTTGACTACAGAGTCCCCAACTATCAGCCAGAATTTTTGGAAGAAGCCCGCATGAAGGCCATCTAGACCAGGGGCCTTAAAAGCTTTCTTGGACCAAAGAGCAACCCTTATCTCACCAACCGACACTTCATAATATAAACTGTCATAAACTTCATTTGGAAGCATTGCCTGCCATTGAGAGATTGGAGGAGCAATTCGGGGGGACAAGGTTTTGGAGGTGGAGTAGATTTCTTCAAAACCCTTCTGAATAAAATCCGCTATATCTCTTTCCTCTAAAATCCTCCTCCATTCTTTTTTTTTATAGCTATGATTCTGTTTCTTTTCCTTTTGACTAAGGTGGACAGATGAAAAAAATGAAGTGTTGTGATCTCCTTAAACAGTCCAGTTGATCCGAGACTTTAGGGCCTAGAGCTCATGTTCCTGATCCAAGACTTGATCAAGCTCCAACTGTAATTTGTTTTCCAACTGTAGAAGAGAGGAGGAAGGACTATTAGCTATTGCTCATTAGATGCCACTTAGTCTAGCCATGATTCTTCTTTTCTTAGCAAACACATTTTCGAAATGTTCCTTTTTCCAAATGGTGGCTTTTTTGGCAAAGTTTTCCACGGCCTCAGCTTAGTTTGGACCTGCCTGCCAGGAAGAAGAGACAACACTAGGGAAGGATGTATCTGAGAGCCAAAAGCTTTGGAAGACAAAAGGCTGAGATCGTTGAATAGGTCTTCTTGGACTCGATTCTAGAATGACTGGGTAGCGATCAGAGTGACACCTGGTGAGATGAGTGACTTGTGCTTCAGGCTACCGTTTGATGGAGCGATCCACATCAAGACCATTGGGTATGAGAGAGGTATGTGGTTGCTATGGAACTCGGATAGAGTTGAAATCACCCATCTTGCAAATACTGAGTAGGAGATCCACGTGGTGGTAAAAGTACGTCCTCTAGACATCAACTGGCTTCCCTCTGCTGTCTATGCAAGCCCGAGAATAGCTGAAAGGCGTATTCTCTGGAATAATCTCATTTCTATATCTGAATTAAATAACATGCCTTGGATGTTAGCTGGTGATTTCAATGAACCTCTTGTATATAGTGATATATATGGAGGGAGGGCTATAAGTATTAATAACTCCCTACAATTCAAAGAATGTCTAAACAAGTGTAACATGGTGGACTTGGGGTTCTCGGGACCATGATTCACATGGACTAACAAAAGAGAAATTAGTGGGCCTATACAAGAACGCATAATCAGATTCTTTGTCACCTCGGAGTGGTGGTATCTCTACCTAGAAGTTCAAGATACAATCTAATATAAAGTACACAACTTTGTTTCCTAGTTAAAATTTAGAGAATGAAAATTACATGGAGTTTTGATCTACTAATCCTTTATTTAAGTTTGAAGGCTATATTACAAAATGGGTAGGTGTTGATTGAATCCTATCCTGAAGTTGTTGCTCTCTTTGTATCTCGTGACTCTTTGTAGTCTTTTTACGAATGAAATGTCCCTCCTCTTGATTATTTTTTTTTTTTTTAAACCTGGATTATGAGTAGTTTGGGCCTGACCATTGTTCTAGGCCCAGCTTGGTCTTAAAGTCCAGGTCCGAACCAGTATTTTATGACATAGTAGAGGCTCAAAGCTGGTCCAAACCTGGCCCGGACCATGATTGGGTCAAATAAATACCAGTTAAAAAAATGGGAATAGTATGCAAATTGCGAAGGTAATAAAGCATTGGAAAAGTGAGCGAGGAGAAACAAAACAAAAACAAACAAACAGAGGTTTGAGAGCATTCTTTAGGTTGTTTAAAGCACCTTGAGAACAAGGGTGGTGTTGCTTACACGAACCCTCACATTAATTAGACTTATTTATAGCAATATAGCATGACAAACATATGTATTTTTTGATAGGTATAGCTTCATATGTAGTAAAAAGAAAAATTAAATACTTGCGTCTTTGTTGCTGTGACCACAGATTTTTTTTATTCAATTTCTAGTTCATTTTATTTATTCATTTATTTTGCTAGGTAAATAGGAAGGAAAAGAGAGGTGATATTTGAACCCAAGACACAACGGACACATCATTGCAATACCACTGCTAGAGTTCTACTTTTTTTTTTTGGGAAGTGGACTCTTACTAATGTTAAATGCTTTAAAGCCAATTTCTTTCCGAAAACGAATACTATTTCTTAGCCTACATTACTAAATTTCTTTTCACATTTTTATTACATTATTGCTCTTACTCATTTTTTATCATTTTTGAACACAAAGTACACCAAAGAAATTGGTTCTAACCCATATCCAAAAAAAAAAAAAAATGGTTCTAACCGCCAACATATCCAAGCACAACACTTGTTCGTGCAGCATAAAAAACTCGATGACACTCGTTCACAAAAATGTTTTCACAATCAGGCAATTGGCTCACTTCATCCTGCTTGTTGATATAGTGATAGTGATTTTGTTTTTGTTTTCGCCAGTTATCGAGGGAGAGAACTAGTGGGGTTAGTGCAAAATCACTGCAAGAGGTGCTAGAGCCTAGAACCACTGACCACCCCCAGAACCCCAAGCTGCCTTAGGATCCGTTTGGATGGAGGGAGGAAGGAAGGGAAGTAGAGTAGAGTTGGTTAAAAATAGGCTAATTTTAGACCAAATCTACTCTACTTTATTCTACTCTACATCCCTTCCCTTCAATCCAAACGGACCATTAATCTGTGAAAGTGAAAGCTTTTATAGTATACACCATACTTTATCTCTACGACTATATCCCATTGCTTGATAAATTGCAATCACAATCGCAATCACAATCAACTACAAGCAGGATGAGCACATGCATCCGTGGAGGTAATCTATGCCTATCATTACACCAAAACAACAAAATTACTACCTTTATCATCTTCACATAAATTCAGCACTCTTGAATTTGTTCAATCTATAAAACATATTTGATAAATTACTAAAATTTATTGAAGGCAGCAAATTTATATTTTCTTAGCCAACAAGCTGAGACATACATAGGGTCCTCGTACAAACGAGACACAGAACTAAGGCACACCAACAAAAATAAAGCATTTGATCTGACTGCTTAAAAGCCAACTCATTTTGGTAAGGGGCAGATATACAGCTCTGCATTATAAAGTTCAAAAATTACCTACCAGCATAAATGGAAAATGAGAGCAGAGTAAAATACTTCAATATCCTGTGTCATGCAGTGGTTTTGAGATCTCAACTGCATTAACAACATAAAACTGTAATTATGAAATGACTAGGAAAATTTATGTTTTCAATTGGCAAGGCTTAAGAGCCAAACTACATGAGGCCTGTAAATGAACTGTGCTAAGCAAGCTCGGCTCGGTTTGAACATTTTTATTTTTATTTTTTTTTTACATTCATTTATTTAGTAAACAGCAAAACTTGAGCCTAGGTTTAGGCTTGACGACATGACTATTAAATGAGCTAAGCTCAAATATAAATAATGTGTTCATGAGACTAGATTTAAACATATAGAATATTATCTCCTCAAATAAAAAAGAATATTATATATTTATATGTATAAATATATAATAGGCACTAATATAGACTCAAAATTGGATTATGTAAGTTTGTCCACAAGTTCATAAGATACTAAAATATTATTTGTAATTTGTTGATAATATATATAGTCCATTTCGTAGTAAAAATAATATATAATTTTTAACAAAATGTTTTTTTTAATACAATAGATGGTTGGTAATGGTGAATCTAATTTTCATAAGTTTTTAATCGAAAATAATTTTATCTAATTTCTGCAAATAATTTAATTTCAACTATAATTTAGTTATTAATTATTGGCATAGATTTGTGAAAATGTAAAAAAAAATTAGCGGTGGTGTTTACTATATATTTACTATATATTGAAAAATAATAAGTTAATCAAGTAGCTCACAAACAAGCTCAAACTAGTTAGACAATAAAAAGGAATGAAACTTTAATGTGCAATATAGATTAATGATGAGCTCAAACTCAACTTGTGTTCCAAAAAAAAAAAAAATCTATCTTGAACTTTTAATTTTCTAAATAATTGGCTTGGCTCAGCTCACCTCATTTATAGCACTAAAGGCTAGCCTCGTGAGCATCAATGCCATGTGCCAAGTCATCCTCATGTAAAATTAAATCATAGAATGAATCTTTTAAGGAAAAACAGATAAAATCATTAAAACAAATGAAAAACTTGATTCTGTCAACCAAAGGCCAGGGCTTAAGCTAAAAGACATACCTCAGCCATACACAACTGCGTGCAAATTAATCAGGACTAAGGAAAAGGACACACTGGCAAATCATTCCAGGTTAAAAATAAATCCTGCCAAGAAATCCAAGGTAGATGACTAATTCCTGACCATGCTCCCTGCAACCACCATGAGCTTAAGTTCAAAAATAAAATCCCTCAAGTCATCATCATTTAAAATGGTATATGGGGACTTCTGCCACTGAGCATGACCACCTACCCTTAAGAAATGATATCACAAAATTATAGCTTATGAATAGTCCATATATACAGTGTATGACTTTCAAAGAATAACAACAGAACAAAGATTGGTAAGAAAGATCTTACCATCTGCTAGCCTGAGAGATTACAAAAAATCAGAAACCTGAAAATACAGCAAAAGTATGAAGTAAAAGAGCAAACAACAATTTGTTTGATGAAAACTTGGACCTTGATTATATCCAGATCACTACTTAATGAATTCTACTTTCTCAAAGAAAAATCCTTGATGCACAAAACCTAGAATAAGATTAATGCATTAACACAGCATCAACAGTAACAGACAAAAGGGTCAAATTGTCCATAGGGAATCATAAACAGAAAGGCATGGAAAGAAGAAAATACCTCAAATTTGAGTAAGCCAGCCAGCAGATAATAGAATAAAAAGCTGATTTTATTAGAAATATAAAATGTATGTACAAGAGGCGTTGTTCTCTCCTTTGTGACAGCTACAGCCAGATACAGTGTTTGCTAAGATATAATTTCTAGGACATACTAACTTGTACCTTGAACAAAAATTTACAGTCGAAGTCACCAACTTAATACAGGAGCAAAATCCAAAACATCCGAAAGGTTCACTCGAAAATCAACTTGTGCAGGAGTCTACAAAAGAATTTATATAACCTAATTGTGAACCGGACAGCCGAATGACCATCCCTGTAACGGGTCATTTCTTGACAACAGCAACTTTGTTTTGTTTGTCAATGGTATAATGAACAAGACTATACAAAGAAAGCAACTTCAAACTATCATATTTAAATCTGAAAGGTCATCCATTGGAATTTCAAGGCCCATGAAGTCATCATCTTGCAAACCATCTTCATCAATGTTCAGCCATGAACCCAGATCCTGCTCCTGATCATCGAGATCATCAGGCACGCCTAATACATCCATTCCCGGTAACTGTAGATTGGATAAATCAAGAGACTCAGAGTCATCCAATACATCCAAGCCAAACTCATCTTTTGCCTTGACATTGCCACTCTTAGTAAGTTCATTTGACTTTGATACTGAAGGCAACACTGGTTTAGGTTGATCTGACATCTTGCCAACAAGACCATTTACAGACGCAGATAGCTGAGTTGTTTTCTTAGGCTTTGTTTTAGATTTCCTTTCCAGCTTAACATTGGCTAAAGCTGGACGACCTATTTTAGTATTCCCATTTCTAGATATGATCTCTCTGCTGTGTCCCTTTCCATCCCTGTCCCTCTCACTTCTCTTTCCTTTGGCACTACTTGATAGAGAACTACCAATGCCTGATGGGGAACTTGAGGTACCTATAGTACCACCGACATCATCGAGCAATAATTCCCTCTTCTTCACCCTATTTGACCATGTATCTTCTCTACTAGTAGTTTGTTCGGATAAGTGATTCACAGGTGGAAGCACATCCAAGGAGTTAATATCGTGGTTGTCAGCATTTTGACTAAATTGTGAAGGGCTTTTCTGTGAACTCAAGGAACCTGCAAAAGAAACAAAAGATAACAGCCCACAACTGAATCACATCACACTAACACAACAAAAAAGACGGAATAAATCAGAAGGCTGCAAATCCCCACAAAGAACTTTTCCCAAGGGATCATACTGGATGCAAAAAATAAATGTTCAAAGATATAGGGAGCATTAAGCAGATCACAATTATTTTTCCCATAAGGCAGCAGAGAAAATACCAGAAAACCTACCTTCCATAGAACGGATGGAGGCATATGGTTTGGTTGATTCACCCTCTGTGGTAGAATCGGCTGGACGTGCACCATTAACATTGGAGGACCTAGAAAGAAACATATCCTTAAATAAGGGCTCGCTGAAGCAACTCTTTCCTGTATCTTCAAATTGATGACATCGTTCTAATGTCCGTTTAACAAATGCCAATGCAGCATGCTTGGCCACTTTGTTACTGGAACTCTTCCCACCAGTGCCATGAGGACCCCAACATGTCTATAAAACAACAACTGTATTAAATTCCAATCCACCACATATGCAAATAAACTTTCAGAAATAGAATTCCAGCAGCATTTCACCATGTGATAGCCTCAGACATGATAATCAGATGAGGCAAAAACAATTTCCCAAGACAATCTAGATGCCCTCAATCAGAATAATGTTAAATTGAAAAAAGAGAGAAAAGAAAGAACTCATGAAATCAAACAGTAAAGAAATTGCAGGAAAAACATATAATGAAAATCAAGATGAATTCACACACACAGAGATCAATGCAGACAGGGAGCACACTTAAATAGTCATCCACCATGGTCAGAATTTTTGGATCAAAAGCTGTTGGTGCAAACTTAGAGACACTCTCCATTTGATATAACAACTTTGCAACTAACAGCAATTCCTATAATTTGCAATATTTTAGATTTTTTTTTTTTTAATTTATCCCACAGACAGAATATCTAAAGAGAAACAAAAGAAGAAATCCTCCATAGAACCATGTGTTTACAGACCTTAACTGCCAATTTTTTTTTCACAAGTTGGTTGACGTATGCAGTTTTCTCATAAATTTGTTACAACTTACAAGTACCACTCCTTAATTGAGTCTAAGCAAAGTCTAACCATAACAAGACTTCCAGCAATACACCATGATCCAGTAGGCCTTGTAACTAGGACTTTTAGGGTCCGTTTGGTTAGAGGAGTGGAAAAGTAGGAGGATAGAAGAAATTTAGTTTTCTCTCATTTGTGTTTAGTTGAGAGAATGGAAAAATTGCGAGATGGAAAACTTATTTGTTTGGTTGAAAAGAAAAATGAGAGAATGGAAAATGAAGTTAGTATAAATTTACAATTATGTCCCCCATTAAATAAAACAAAAAAGTAACTAATTTTTTATTTAAAAAATTGTGTATGGACACTTCAATTTTTATTTATTTATTAAATAGCACAAGCCAAAGCAAGATGAGCACAAAAAAGAAAAAAAAAATTACTGAGCAGCCAAGAAAAGCAAAAAAAAAAAATAGTAGAGAAAACAGAAGAAAAAAAAAAGCAAATGGCAAGAACATGCCCAGAAGAATAAGAAGAAGAAAAAGAAAAAAAAAAAAAAAAAAAAAAAAAAGGCAAGAACGCAGCCCCAAAAAAAAATTTTGGCAAGAACAACGCCCATGTCCACTGTGCACATGGGCATTTTGGTCAGCCCAAATTGAGCTTTTCTCCCCTTCCTAGTTTTCTCCCCATTTTGGGGAGAAAACTTTTTGGTGGGCCCGGGGAGAAAACACCCCGGCCCCACCACTTATTTTCCCTCCCCCCCCTCCCAACCAAACAACCACTTAAAATGCTATCTCTCCACTTTTCTCTTCTAAACACACCCTTAAGGATGGGGCAACATGGCCATAGGTCTTAGCTCCATATCTTATCAAGAATAACAAAGAAAAAGAAAATCCCGTTGCTTAACACTTGTACACTGGCCCAAGATTCCTCATTAATAGATTTAAATCCACTTAAGAGCCACAATAGAAACAGGTAACAACTTGGACAAAAACCATAAGGTTTTGACCCATTTCACTGGACATGGTTTTCAATAATAGTTGTCTATAATGACAATCAAACATGAAGCAAGATTTATGGCCTGTTTGGGAGTTTAGAGAGGAAGGAGAGTAGAGGGGAGTAGAGAGGAGGGGAGTAGTGGGGAGGAGAGTAGAGGAAAATGATTACCCTCCACCTTGTTTGGATGTTTTTATAATTAGTAAGGGGAAGGGAGTAATTAGCCATTCCCCTTATTTTTAACATTGTAATTTTATAAATATAATAAGGATAAATTAGGTAATTTACTTTATCAATAATTTTATGTGCTCTACTCTCCCTCCAAATCTCTCCAATTTGGGGGAATTAAAAATGAGGGGTTGGAGGTAGTTGAAACCCCTTCAAACTCCTCCAAACCCCTCCCCCTCCTTCCTTAAAAAACTCCCAAACAAGATAATTGAATTACTCCCCTTCCCTCTACTCTACTCTCCATCTTTTTTTAAACATCCAAACAGGCCATTAAGCTTTAAGGGTTCCTTGAGACCTAGAATATACTGCATTTTTCACTTTCCCAATCCTTTTTTTATTATTTAATTGATGCACCCCCCCCCTTTCTCTCTCTCTATCTCTCTCTCTCTTAACAGTAGAGATTTTCAACTTAAAGAGAGCAAGGAGGTTTTTTTTTTTGGGGGGGGGGGGGGGGTGTTTGAGGAGAGGTAATCAACAATATTATCCCTCTAAAGAAACACTAAATGGAAACTGATAAGATCATCCTTAGTCGATAATTTTAGGAAACCCTTCCAGTTGTTGATGTTATGTACTTAACAAACATGGACCTGAAGAATTGAGGTGCTCAAACCATTACTATCTCCTATTTTCCTCTTCTTTGTTCTGTATGGTCCAGCATTACACCTACTCTGCTTCCTGGCCCTCAATGGAGTAGTTACAAGAAGCTTTAGGGGCTGCTAATATCAATTTTGCTACAGTTTTATTTTTTTATTTTTTTTTGTCCATCTTTTTTCCTTTTTCCTTTTTCACTGTGTCATTTTAGCTCTTGGTTATGCCCTACCAAAGTCATATAAATATTTTCAAACAAGGAACATGGGAGCTAATTCCAAATTAAAGACAAAAGAGGGGAATACAGAATACTGAACATTAAGAAGATTACCATATACTTCTCATAGGCCATTCTCACAAGTCTGTCAAGGGCACGTTGTTCAAACTCCCTACACAAGAATAGAATGTTTTGTTTGCACCATGATGAACAAAAGCTTAGGTTAAACATAGCATGGAAGATTTTCAGAAAATAAAGCATTAAATCTTACTTTTCTTGAAGATCTTTCATGGCTGAGGAAGACTTCAACAGTCTATCTAGCAAGTCTTTCTTCTTGGAAAACTAGCGCATCAGCAAACACATTCATATGATGAGAATCTTATAAAAAGAATCTAGCTCATTGTAAGATGGAAAGTTCAACTATAAATAATGTCATGATACATGCGAAATGAATATTCATTTTCCATTTCCAACTCCATTTTTTTCCCATTATAAATACATTTACTTGAATTTTTTTTCAACTAAATTAGGCATGGACATATATCCACTACATAGACTAATCCATACTAACCATGAGCGGACAGGAGGTTGTAAATGAACACAATAAAGAAGGGTGAGCATAAAGGCTTTTGTGATGGTTCAAATAAGGAGAGTGATCCACTATCACCACTTTTATTTGTTCTAGTGATGGAGGTGTTGAGTACGATACTCTCAAAAGCTGTAGAAGGGCGGTTTATTCAGGGGGAGGAAGGGAAAGTGAGCCTCTGATGATTTCACTTCTCTTGCTTGCAGATGACACAGTGATTCGGTGTGGGAATGATCTAGAAGAGATTGGCTATTTGGAGTTCTGTAGTGTTTTAAAACTCTCTTTGGGTTAAAAATTAATTTAAGCAAATCCGAAATTGTTCCCACTGGAGAAGTTCCAACAATATCAGTCTTGGCTGAGATTCTTGGTTGTAAGATATTGACTCTACCTATGAAATAATTGGGACTACCATTGGGGACTAGTTATAAGTTCAAAGCAATATGGGACCCAATTCTGGAAAAGATGGAAAGGAAGTTGGATGCTAGGAAGAAGCTTTATTTTCCAACTTCATTTCACTTAAGGGTAAACTCTCCAACAACTTACCCACTTATTTCCTTAGGAGATGAGGTTAAGTTTTCCTAAGTGAATTGGACGACAATCTATAAGCCAATTCAATACAGTGGACTGGGAATCCGAAGCCTCATGTGATTTAACAGTGCTTTGCTGGGAAAAAAGTTGTGGTGGGTATCCTACAGGCTATGGATATTGATACATTATGGAAAACCATGGTGGCTACAAGATTTGGCAATATATTGGGAGGGTGGACTTCAGGGGTCTTAAAGGTCTCTTTTGGAAACATATTCGAAATGGGTGGGGGAAATTCACTGCTTTTATTCGGATTGAGGTCAGTAGTGGCTAGACTTATGGTGTGGGGATGTCATTCTTAAGGAGGCCTTTCCGGCATGTCGAATAACTCAGAATAAAGAGGCTTCTGTAACAGACCATATGAATTGGACTAATAGTGTTGTGCATTGGGATGTTTTGTTTATCTGGGTTGTTCATGATTAGAAGTTGGGGATTCTACAATCATTTTTGGCTCTTCTCAAGTCCGCCAAGGTTACTAGGGATAGGGAAGACCAGATGTGCTGGATCCATTAGGAGTGGTGTTTTTGCAGTCAGGTCATATTATCAGGCTATTACTCCTGGTAGTTCACAAAACATTTCGTGGAAAAGTATTTGGAAGGTCAAGGTTCCTACTAAAAGTAATTTTTTTCACTTGGACAGCAGCTAGGGGGAGAATTCTATAAATAATCTTCAGAGGCCTCATATTTGTACTGTCAAGTGATGTTGCACGTGCAAGAAACAGTGGGGAGACTACAGACCATTTCCTTCTTCATTGTGCTTGCGCACAATTTACTCTCTTTGGTTTTGTATGTTTGGTATACAATGGGATTTGCTCAGGAGGGTAGTGGATTTTCAGGCTTGCCAGAAAGGGAGTTATGGTCAACATTGTTTTGTGGATATACGGGATGGTCATTCCCTTATGTGCTATGTGGACTATTTGGCAGGAAGAAACCAGCCTACTTTTGAAGGGGTAAAACATTCATTTTTGGAGCTAAAATAGTTTTTTGTACCACCTATGTATGGTGAAGGCTGCATTCAGTGGTCAATCATTTTCCCCCTTGGAGGAACTTCTAATCTATGTGATTTCCGATAAATATTGTGGTATCCCTAGTACACTACCTGTGTACAAGGGGAGCCTGACTGTTTCGAATACTTGATAAAATTTACCTAAAAAAATAAAAAAGGTACCAAATACCTGTCCTTGGGACTTCTCTTCTAATCTACTGATTTCGTCACTGATTCCTTCATCCTCAATCTGTGCCATGTCAGGCTGAATAACAAAGAACATGCAATCAACATACTACAGTTAAAACACCTCAATAACAAAGGTAAAAGAGCATGATATAAAGCATTCCAGCATAACTAGGAAAAAAGAAAACCCCAGAGCCCCTAGGCCCCCTACACCATCACACCCCCCCAAACAACACAAAAAATCAGACAGAGAGCAGAAGCTTCAAGGGGACATATCAGAACAGAGTAGAAGCTTAAGGGGACAGCTTTTTCATAATGATACAGAAATCAAACATTTGATATATATATATAAGCAGCCAATAACTGTCAAAATAATTTCTGAGATCATATTTAATAAATAAAAAATACCCACCATCTAATGGAACAAAAGAGAATGTAAAATTAGTACTAGAGTGCTGGTAGAAGTGAACTTACCACAGGTTCTGGAAAAATACCAAGACTTTGAATCTCCAGGAGAAGTTTGTCATTTATATGCATATTATCATACTGATATTCTGAACAGCCCAAGCTAGGCATCAATGTTTGATCTGAATGTAAACCATTTGGAGAATGACCAAAGTTTGAGTTCATCCCCGTGTTCAGGAAGCCCACCATATCACTTTCGGGTTCATCGTGCTCCATCTTACCAGCTATCCTATAGCCGTTAAAAGCAGTAGGCCCAGCAAACTGAAAGTTAATTAATGACTGGTGGTTCAAACTATTTGATTCCAAATCTCCATCCATCTCATACGCACTAAATTTTAGGACTTCAATTCCATTACTACAATCCTCCTCAGAAATGAGAGCTGCTATGAGTCTCTGACATAAAGGAATCACACTATGATCCCCTGTACCTGGTACTAACTGTTCTGCAAGAAGTTCGATGCTTCTTGCTTCAGTAGCAGGCTCCATCTCTCTCTCATGTTCAATAAACCCAAATCCATTAGGAACAGTACTGCAGCCATTAACATTAGAATGAACTGGGCTTGATGTAGGAACCAAGTAATCAAGCTTTCCCTGACAAATTAAACGAAAAAAAAAAAAAATATATATATATATATATTATAATTGCTCTTAAATATGAAAGGATTTTAACTAAGAAAACTACGACACTCCAAACTATATATAGATAGACAGATAAAGACCATACCTTAATTTGCACTATTCAGAAACCACAAAAATTTTAAAACATTATACTCCAAACTACATGAAAAAACTTTTTAAAAAAACTTTAAGTGACCAAGAAATATGACACTGGCTTAAAAAAACAGTACTTAAACATGTAGCTAGTAAGCTTCAAATTCATTATAAAAAGTTTTTAAAAAAAAAATGTGTTTCAATTCTCAATATTAGGTTCAAGGCTCTAAGAGTTGATACTCACGGACTTAATAATACAACCTTAGTGCAGTGATACAACTTCATATAATAAAACAAATAAACAAAAGAATAAATAGTAAACTATAAAAAATAAAAAAATAATAAATAAAGAAGATGGGGAAGGGAGAAGATAAAAGGACAAAAACAGTAAAATACAAGATAGAAAAACATGAAGAACTCCAAATTGGCAAAAACAAAATCACTTATATGCACGTAACCATTTTTCTTTATGTCATTTGAATATCCTATGATTAACAAAGACTGCATCCACAAATCTGAATAGAGCAAGTAAATCTGCCAAAGCAACTACAATGTAAAGAATTCTTTTTGTCTGATTTTAGGGTAAATATCAGGTTGCTTGTTAATTAATTAAAACAACAAATGGATTTCTGATCCAATAAATCATAGAAACGAACACTAAAACCTGATAAGTTTCCACCAAGTCAAAGAGATAACTTGTTATATGAAATGCAATTATGCTGCCAACTTTACCTATACCACTTTTTTTTAACACAGTGAAAACAAAGTCCACAAGATATGATTATATATCTGATATAAAATTAGCAATAAAAAGGGTGGGCCATTACTTGTTGCTTTAAGAAAGCAATGTCAGCATCAGATATAAATCCAAAAAGTGACTCCATCTGCTTCCAAAAGGGGCTGGAAAAGGCACGAGCTGCAGCGACAATCAAATCAATTAACCCACAACTACAAGTATTTTGGCAACAAGATGAATGCAAAATTTTCAGTGAGAACAATACCAGGATTAATGACAGCAGTTGCCGCAGCCAATAGCTCCTCATGCCCGTCATCTGACCCAACTAAATAAAATAAAACCAAAAGTGATTAAGCGGAAAATAAATAAATAACCACAGAAACTTAAGGGTTTACAAATGTTCTCTTAAACAGTTGTAGTTCAACTACCGAGAAAATCTGCTGCATTGATCGCTGTATGCTTTTGACGAGCATACGGCTTACGGTCAGAAAGTTTTCTCGTTGGTGGACGACCTGCCTTGCTGAATGAAAGATTTCATAAAACTATTAGACATCAATCCAAGTGGCCCAATATTGTTAGACAACAAATTTGGGAGAAATTTATTAGACAACCAGAATAAAAGATATTCGATGAAAATGTCTAACCTTTCAGTCTTATCAAGACCAAGCCTGGCACTCCTAAGCTGTTTTGCTGTTCCAACATTACCAGGCTTCTCAACTGTCATTGGCATGAGAGATCTTGTGGAAGTAAAACCACGCCCAGTTCTCCCTTGTCTTCGAACACTATCTCCAATTTCTTCCCCAGTAATTGGCTTGTTCTTTCTTGACGGCAGGACCAAAGCGGACACCTTTTGTACATTCTGCCCAACCTTCTCATCTATCTCATCAGACTTTTTGCACTTATCCCTGGATTTAGTTTCCACAGCCCCTGACTCCTCACTTTCAGATAAGGCGGCTGAAGACAAGGTTTCACCTTTTAATTTCACTTGTTGAGGAGAACTGCCAGGCATGCGTCTAGCAAATCCCAACCCAATGTCATTACCAACAACATCAGATCCAGTATCCAGAGCAGGAGTTTCATCATTACTCGAAACTATAGGAACAAGATTTTTTCTTCTTGCAGTACGGGAGATCTTCTGTGGCCTCTGACCAGCCCAATGGGCTACAGGTGGGGATGAAGACTGTGTTGAGGCCATTCGTTTGCGATTATTGGATCCAACAGCAGCAGGGGGCTTGTTTGTGCAATTAGATAGTTCCCAGTCATTAGGAACATTCGCTCTCTGGACAACAGGGGACAACTTTGGTGCAACACCAGAACCTGATCTTGGAGCCCGAACAGATGCATTCATTTTCGCATTCGAAGTAGGACTAGCTGAATTAAAATCATCACGAATTGTCCTGAGCATTGCACAATGCAAAGAAAATGAAAATTATTATTAAGAAAACAAAAAACGAAAGAGTCAAAGAAAAGGGGGCTTTCAATATCAAACTAAAGGCTCCTCCAACTGAAAAGAATGGAACAGAAGCCTCCAAAGAAGACAATTATTTTCATAAGAAACAATTGCAATTATAATATGGTCAAGAAGACAAAGTGACAAAAATTCAAGAAAATAAGGATGCTATACATACTTATTAATAGCTCTAATGTTCACCCTTTCCTTATCTGAACCAATAGGACGATCTCTCCTATCATTGATCAAGGGACTATTGTCGGCATCAGTCCTAGGGACAGATGAACGCATGCCAAAGCCAGTCTGTTGAGAGTTACCATCTGATTTTCCAACTCCAACAACTCCATTAGGGACTCCTGGCCTATATAAAGACACTTTTCAATATTACCTCTCAAATAAAGAATTATTAATGATAAAACTTACCAAAAAAAACGAGTTATAAATGATAATTATTAAAATTAAAATTAATTAAAGTTTGTTTCATAAAATGACAGTTAATTCCTCCCCCCCAAAAAAGAGACTTAAATGTTCAAAGAAATGTCACTTGAAACAGATGCCCTTACATCTAAGTTTCCCCTACACTTACTTAATTCTTTGTGATAGGGTAGCCTTTTCCCCTCTATACTACAAGGCTAAATGCTCAAGAAAAGTACTCTTTCATTCTTCACAATTCAAATTATGGGCTTGATTCTAATTAAAACTTGCAGAAAGTTAACCAATCAGCATTGCTAGGCCAAAAAAGAAAATACACAATATCTAAACAGAGATTTGTATCCTTAACATCAAGTGCTTTCACCTTTTAAACAGTATGTGAATATGATATAATAGACAAAGTGTCAGTTTCTGGATATTTTGAAATATAAAAATGAATATTGTAAGTTCAAAATTGCAAATATATTTTCCTGTACTTCATTAAACTTTGAGTCCTATAAACCAAATATGCATCCATAAGGCAATAGTTGCGTGCCTCATGCAATGAGGTGAAACCAAAGGTGTACTAACCATTAATATCACGCATTGAGGTGTTTTCCTTAACTTTTTACCTTGAGTGTAGCCTATATAAGGATAATACAGCATTGAATGATGACACAGAAAAAATAATAAATGACTTTGAATAAAAAAGAATGAAACCCAAAAAAAAAATATTTACCATTTATGCATGTCTTTACTTGCCCTCTTGCCTAGCTAATTCATTACTACTTTAACAAGATGCTAATTTGTACTTCCTTACTACTCTCAATGTTAGCAGTAAACCTATCTGTTAAACCATAAAAATTAAGAATAACATCCAACTAAACCTACATGGTGTAAAAACCTCAGATGCATAAAGCAGAAACTTTACCCCTTTTAAAAGTTTATATCTCCTAAGAAGAATTAAAAGTATGTACTATTTATTGAGGAATATACAGAAAGGAAAAAAAAAAAAAAAAAAAAGATAATAGAAGAGAGAAACAATGCAATTACAGTATAAGGAACATCATCTTTATCAACAATCATATCTAGCCCCCACAATATTTTTTAAGTGGAGGCTTCAACTTATGGACACAAGTTTATCGGCCATGAACAGCATTCTTTAGTTTTTATGCTATTCAGTAAAGGCTCTTAATGATTACAGAGGACACCTGTATCCTACAAAGTGCTACTTGTTACCAAATTTCTCTCAGGGAAAAAATAAATAAATAAAAAATACAACAAAATGGCAACTAAAAGAACCTGCATTGCCAACCTGCATTGCCAAGCGGGTACTCTTAACAGATGTAATTATTAGAATAGTCACTATGAGATGTATGAATACTAGTAAGAAGTCAAACCTGAAACCATGGGATTCATTACTCAACCTCGACCGGGCATCAGCAACAGGTCTTTGCTGTATTCCCTGTTTAGGTTCCCGGTAACCATCAATTGGTTTAGTTGACGTTGTACTTGGAGAAACATCTGGCTTAATACCAGAACGCTTCTTCTTCATTTTTGTCTTTTCCCAACCATCAACACCAATATTTAATGATCGATCCTCAGCCTGAACTGCACCACTAGTTGCAAGCCTTAGCATTTCTCTGTCCCTATCTATAGCCCCAGATGGCCTGACAATGGCATTACTCTGCACATCCATCTAGATTTATCAGAGTCTATGTCAGACACCTCTTAGAGGAATAATAACTCAGGCAATGGGCATGTCACGCAAAACTTTAGGTAGACCAAATAAAAACATATAGAGCAAGAAAATCCAGCATGCCACCAAATGCATAATATAATATAAGAACAATAACCTGAACAGGTGCACAAACACATACATATAATGTAAGAAACTACAAAGTAAATAAGTTACCTGCTAGAACTGAAATGAATAATATAAACAACAATAAATACCATATCATCTCACACAATCTAGAGAAGAAAAAAAAAAGTTCAAACTAAGTAATAACTGTAAAGGGAAAATTTAACTGAAAGAGAGCTTTCACATTATATGGCAGTAATGTATATATACATAAACACAGTTGTCAAAATGTGAATCATATTATGAATCAGTTTTATTTTATTTTTTTCATGTATCATATCGTGTATCGTAAGATACACAAACACCTAAAAAAAGTATAAATATACATACATACATACATATATATATATATATAACGTATATTCATTATAAATTTTGAATATATTTTCAACTAATGACTAATTTAATTATTAATTATGTAATAATATTTATCAAAACTAACTAAACAAATCAAATTAAAATGTGTTTATAACATCCATGTTCAAATTGATTTGTAATATATAACATATGAGCTAAAATAATAATTTTTTTCTCATCATATTCGTCATCTTTCCCAATCAATTCCATCTAATTCAATGGTATCATCATTTTGCAAAATTATTTCTTCATTGACATTTTCTTCCTTATCATCAACATTTACTATTTTTTCATTTTCTTTTGTTTTAATTATTATTTTTATATCAAGGCATTCTAGCTTCTTAACAGACAACTCAAAAATGAAAATCTAAGAGAAACTTAGAACTTTAAAATAGAAGAACAATCTGGGGAACCCCAAATCTGAGACCAATCAAAAAGAGTAAGAGCAAACAAATCCTTCAAACGATCCAAGGAGCTCTCCCTATCTTCAAAAGTAAGACTATTCCACTCCTTCAAAACTTATAACAAACATAAGATATAACAAAAATAAAAACTAATTATATTTTCATTTAATACCTTATTCATGGAACAGAAATGCAAATATGAAAGTGAAGTGTCAAGTGAGTAGTCCAAATTTTTATTACGCTCAATCAAATAGCCCAATAATTTTATGTTAAAAACAATTCTAACTTGTTAACTTGAATTAAAGAATAAATTTTAACAGAAAACTGTATTGTGCGATTTTACAATATGACACAATTCATACAATGTATTGTACAATTCATGAGCATGTTCAATACTTATCAACGAAACGATACAGTACTTTTTCACTCAATACGATACATATCGAGTATTGTAAGATACTAAAAATTATGAAAAAACTTAAAAAATCATGCTATCCACAAGAACTGTAATGTTATATGGTGATCGTCAAAAGGCAGCAACAAACAGAAATCAAAACATAATAAGGAAAAACTTAGGTGCAGTTCCATAAGTGTGGTACATTAGATTCCCCAATTTAATTCAAACACATGATTGCGTTGACCCATAAAAAAAAAATAGTGTCATCTTTTCCAAGGACAATTAAATTCAACTCATCTATGTGTTTAAATTTAATTGGGAAACCTAATGTACTACACCTAAGGTATTGTGACTAAGTTTTACCCAAAAATAATCCAAAAACCAATATGATAATTATAACAATTGTTGCAAGTTAATTAAATGAGACATTCATCCAAATTAACATACCCTCACATCCAGCAAAGAAGTTCGAGTGCGCTTGTTTGGGACAGCATTTTTAGTCCTTTCTTCAGGTTTTTGCTGCTCAAGTTCAAAACCACTGGCGATGGCATGACTCTGAATTCCAATCTTACCTACATTTGTCCCCAAGACGGACCGATCATTTGATAACACACTAGACCGGTCATTAGAGAAACCATCTGATCGGGATCTCTTCTTTGATGGTATGCTTGGGAAAAATTTGTTAAATACAGATAAGGCTTCATTGAAAATTTTCATACGTTCCCTGTTAAATATTACAATGTTATAACTAGTTACAACTCCGATCTAAAATGCAAAGTATATAAAAACTACCTCGCCTTGACAGAGCATTCACGAAGACCAGTCTTTGCTCGTTTGATTTCGTCTGCTAATGGGGATGGTAGCAGCTTGCCTTTCGAATAAGCAGATGGAGAATCATCTGGTGAAATGCCAAGTGCAACACTAACATGTCGTTTAAACTCCACTTGGCGCATAGACTTATAATCTGCAACCACTGTCTTCGGATCAAAACGCATGCATTGGAAGAAGCTCAGCACGTCTCCTTGTGTCACTGTGGAACTGCTTCTAGACATGTTTGGAAGAGATGACAGAATTGGATTCTCCATGTTCTCACGAAAGCTGCCCGATCTATCCAATTGAGCAGCTATGTGGGATCCACGCTGCCCACTGGTGTATAATGGTCTATCCGGGCTACTAGAAGGCAAATCAAACTTGCTAGATGTTGCCATTGCATTAATTTCCACACATCCACTGTGTCACAAACCCAGAAAACACAGTGGTGCATGACAATTTGAGATAATATAGCACATAAAGGCTGAATTTATGCTACTAACAATGACCAGCTGATCCAGACAGTTCTCCTGCAATGGAGAAACCATATGCAAATTACATAACATATGTAGAGGCTTCACATCTTATGTTCCTTAATGCTTGTAACACATATATAACTTGAAATTACAAGTAGATTGAAGGTCCAGACGAATCACTAATAGTTCGTGACAAAACATGTTTGAGCATGCACATGTGTGCATCTCTTTGTGGATACATACAATAAAATAAACCAATATGCATGAACTATAGAACTCTAAAATCTATAATATTCACGCATTTTCACACTTTTGAGATCCAAAACAGAAGGTACTATAACATCCTCCATAGAGAAAAGATTATTTTTTTGTACAGATGAACAACTTTGTCAATAAAGTGGATGGATGAAGCCCCCACAAAATGAAACTGCTATTTATTAATTTGTTTCAGTTGGTGTTACCTCTAGCTTCTACAAATTCATTTCTTCTATATTTTCTTGTACTGCCACCTGTTCGTCTCAACGCACTCTATGCTTTTTGGTAAGTAAGATTTAGTCCCAAGGAGAGGAGAAGGGGAGATTTGAACTAATGACCTCCGCTTCATGAGGCGTGGTCCCCAGTCAATTATGCTATCACTTGGGATTACACTCTTTGCTGTACGTTTTTTTCTTTAAGCATGTCATTTCCTTGGTCAAGGAAATTTAATTGCATCTCTCCATTGTTCTGACTAACTAGTATCCATGAATTGCAAAGCCTCATGATCTAAGTATCTCCCAAAATTATCAATTAGGATCAGAATGTTTATGCTCCAGTGATTTCATAGTCTTTGCAAGCTTTTTTGAAGATTTTGCCAATCAAAGTAAGCCAAGATATCTTTAGGAGAAAAAAAAATTAACAAGCTACTGGTCAAAAACCAAGTATAAATGTCCTAATATTTCCTTATCCTCAGTGAGGAACAAGAAAAAAGTGACATGAATTACAATCTTCCTTGAAAACTTAAGCAACTAGCCCCTGCTAAAATTACACGCAGAGAAGTGTTCAATCATTAATGCAACGGGTTGTCATAATTATAAATTTCAATTAAGACTAATATAATCCATTTTTAAATGCAACATAATACATAATCAAGTTCAGACACAAGGACTTACATGCTGCATTAACAACAAAGTGAATCAACAACCTGGACTCCAACCTTGAACTGTTTTATAATAATTAAGATTGCCAATTTACAACCCATGCCCCCTCCCGAGTAAGGACTGCATAGAGAGAGCAAGAATAACAAACAATTGTGCATTTGATTAACATCAGTCACAAAAAAATCAACTTTGCTAATACTCAGGAATAAGGATCCTCCCCCATTTACTTGTGAAATTAATGGATTCCATTTTATGATGAAGACTTAGCTGTCACAATACTAAAGGTGTAAATAATGCAACATCATTTAACATCAGATATTATCCTTTAGATAGTCGATTGAGATTTTACATGACGTGACATCAGATAAACTTTTAGATTTGTCAAAATTACACTTTATCCTAAAATGGGCAGAAAAGCAAAATGGCTTTCTTAAATAGAGTAGTTAGTAAACTAAGTTTATATAATAAATAAATAAAAATAAAATTTTTAAAAGGGACATATATGATATTGCCCACACCCAAACAATGGCTGAAATTTTACTTGCACATGAAATAAACTTACATGGTAAAACTGTCACGACTGACATAGCTGGTCATACTCTTTTAATTTAAGGTAAAAATTATTGGATTAAGATCCTTTCGTTCGTATGGATCTACTTCACGGTTTCAAATTAAATATTACAAATCTAAACGTATATCTAGACCACCTCATTTAAACGTCATCACTTTTTAAATGACGTAACAGCATGCACACTGTTAGACCCAATTAGAAAGAAACAAATTATAAATAAATATGTGTGTGTGTGTGTGTGTGAACAAAAATGGACTCTCCATTTCACTTGAAATGAAGACGATCCATGTCCAAAATTACCACCATTGAAACATTAATTTCAAAAGCAACTTTCCAAAATCACTTGAATAACTTTCTGTAAATACCAGCCAGTAGGGGTAACAATTTTTTCAAATTACATTCCTCTGTATAAAAATAATATTTCTAAAAAAAAAAACCCACTCTTTTATTTTGTCTGTTATTTCTCTGAAGTTCACTTTCTCAGTTAAATTATTCACCATTAAATTTTCCACCAATGACACAACATAAATTTTCCTCTATTATATCATTCTAATTAAAAATAATTAAAATAAATAAAAAAACACACACACACAAATTAAATATACTGACACATAAATTTGGCTACTATAAGCTTAAAATTACTGTTTCTTCTTAATTATTCGATTTGTGTCTCAATCTCAGTTCATCAAACATAACCTAAGAGAAAACTCGCAAACAAAAAAGGAAACCCTAGAAGTTGAATCACAAGCTAAAACCCAGAAAAGGAAACCAAAATCCATCTTCAATTACCCAAAAATAAAAAAAATAAAAACTTAGAGCAAACCACAAAAAATAAAACCCTAGAAATTAAATCAGCATAGATTTTTTTAAAATAAATTAAAAATAAAAAATAAAAATAAAAAAAGAAAATTGTATACCTTTTGAATTGTGGTATCAGTGTAGGTGCTCGCTACGATTGAGAGATTTAGGGAAAATTTAAGAGTTAATTTAGGTTTTGAATTTGGTATTTTTGAGGTTTGTTTTATGAGTTGGAGTTCGAAATCGAAGGTTCGTACAAACAAGCCATGGAGGACGAAGCACCCTGTGTTTTGATCGGCAATGAATTTGGGCTGTGTCCGAATTGCCGTTTTTGCCCATGTTTTGTTTTCTTTCGGATTTTTTAGCTACTTTTTAAGTAGGGGTATTTTGGGAATAACATTAAAAGTGTTGAGCCGGCTTAAATGAAATCCAGCTTCAAGTTTATACTACCAAATCAATTTTTTTTTTTTTTTTTTTTGTATTTTTTAAGGTTGTATGTAGTAAGAGAAATGATTGTCTGGTATTATTCCGTTTGATTAAAACAAAACAAAACAAAATAGAGTGAAATGATTGTTCGATTTGTAACAATATGAGCAATTATTGATGTTAATTAAATTCTTTTAAAAAATTCACATTAATTAAGGATGTTTTCAACTATTCATTATGGTAGAAATTTAGTATTCACGACATTTTTGTTGGTTTTTGATAAATTCCCGAGATTTATAATTTTTGTGAATATCTCTATTTAGAATTTTAACTTCTTGATTTTAGTTCCGAAATATTTCTTCTAACATATTTTGTTTTCTTGATAATTATTATATTGTAATGAGGTATGTGTACATTATATTGTTGTGATAAGTACTTGAAAATTTTGTTTAGCAATGACTAAAAGCATTGGTTTTCATATTTAAAAGGTATAGCTCAACTTCCTTCTAAAAAGAAAAAAAATACAGTTCACTATATGATACTGCGATTACTAAATGAGTATATATATATAAATTTATTTTAAACATATGATATACATCTAAATATACCCTCTTACAAATTTATAATTGATATGACTTAATATTGTCACTATTAAAAAAAAAACCTTAAATTTTCATGGAGTAAAAGAATCAAAAGTGGTGGTTTGATTATGAGTAATAGTGATAGAGGTCACGTGGTTTTGTGCAATAGACAACAAAAACTGGTTTTGATGGTAGTCATGAACTTTTTGATTTCCAAATAAGTCTATATACAAGGCAATACTCGTGGAAATGGCAGTTTAAAATGTTTGTTCCTTTGCATGATGATAAAAAATAAGAATAACGGTACAACAATGCCAATAATAAATAACGTGAAAAAACTTCTAACTCATTAGACCTAGTTGGTTGACTTTTAAACACATGGTCCTTACTTGTAAAATCGTAACAACTAACATGCAAAGTAACACATTAAAAAAACAGTACTTTTAGGATTATGTCACTTGCTATATTTGTTGTCACAGCTTGCTAAAATGATCATTTTTTTTTTTTTTGGAGAGAAAGTTTTAATTTATAGCATTTGATAATAACTTTTTATTATTAAATCAAGACACCAATCGATTTTTTATGTAAGCAAGGAATGAATCTCAAATCTCTTATTCAATCATCAAAAGCTTTACCAATTAAGCTAACTTGAACCCACAAGTGATCAATTATGAATAGTGAACAATCATTTTTATATAAACTAATCACTTTTTCTTCACCAACAACACTAGACATCATAGTTGTGACAAAAATTATGTCCCTAATTCCTCTTGACAAAAAAGAAAGGGCTAATAATAATAATAATAATAATTAGTGGCAAAGTCAAGATTTGACTTCAAAGAGCAAAATTTATAGTTAATATACGTGTCTCCATACATTTGCAGACATATATAGAAACAAGTACATAACGCACGAACACAACGCATACACATCTATATAATACTTAAGAACAATCATAATAATAAAATGATGCTTATGCCAATAAAAAGCAGTATTTTATGTTAGAAAATCCATTAAAAAATAGCATATTTATTATATTTTATTTATTTGGTAGGATTTTTATATATTAATAAAAATCATGTTGTAATTATTTCATATTCAAAATTCCACTTATAATTCTCATGCAATAACTTATATTAAGCATTCACATCCGATATTGCAAATGATATATAGGGAGATTTTAGCATCAAAGCACAAAACATACCCATTACCCGGCCTTATACTTGTAAAAAATTTTACAACAGTGCTATAGTACCGTCTTACTTATATGACAATATTGTAGCAAGCTTCTATGAGTTTAAATTATATTTTATTTTCTCTCTCTTGTTCTCTCTCTTTTTCATTTCTCTTTGTCTTTCTTCTCTTCTCTCTCTTGTGTTTGTTCTGCAATTGCTCTCTCCTCTCCTTAAACCCAAAACCACCCTTTTCTCAAACCCAAAACCAAACCCCGTGTGGTGGTGGTAGCGACAGAGGTAGGCGTGGGCATAGGAGTTTTGGCGTAGGTCCTCCAATACAACATCGTCTAACTTGTGTGGTGGCAGTGTCGGTTGTGTGGCAGTGGTGGCGAAGTGGGTCTGGGTCGGTGGTTTTGGGGTGGTCTGTGATGGTGAGGTTGATCTGAGTTTATGGTGTGGGTTTATTGGTTGATCTGGGTTTGTAATATTTTATGATGTAGGTTGATCTAGGTTATGGGGTGATGTGTGATGTGGCATGGTGGTGGCAATGGAAGTGAGTATTCGATGGCAGTGGGTAGTGGGATTTTGATTTGTGTGGGAGTGGGTTTTGGGTCAGTGAGTGGTGGCGGCATGGTGGGTTTGGGTTAGAGAAATGAATAGTGTATGGCCTCATGGAGCTCTTAAAGCTTGTCTTTCTCATGCTTTGAACTTTGAAGCAATTCCTTGCACAAAGACTCATTTCTGGCGGTGGTTGCTATAGTGGTGGTGGTGTGGGGTTTGGTTTTTGGTTTTGTTTGGGTTTGAGTTTTAGATTTTTTGTGATTTGCGGGGTTGATTTGGGTGATTTTGGTAAGGATTTGTTGTGATTTTACTGGGGTGGCAAGTGGTGCAGCAGTGGTGTTGTTATTGTCGGCGATGGTAGGTTGTGTTGTTGATTCCAATGGTGGCAGGTTATGTTGTTGATGATTAGCAGATGGTGAGGTGGTTTGGTTTGGATGGTCGTTGTGTTAGGCTTTGGGATTGTTCACGGTGGTGAGAGAGAGAGGGGGAGGAAGAGAGGCAAAAATTAGAGAGAAAGGAGAGATATTGTTTTGGGTTATATATTTTATTGTGTAGATATATTATTTTAATGAATATAAAAGTTGGGATGTTGAGTGTGTTGTAAAATGATATTGTATAATAGATAAAGTAGCTTTTGAGATAGTAAAATAGAATAGTTTGAAAATACAAGATGCGAATGCTCTAATTAGGTAAAAATCTCAAGTGTAGCTTATGTCAGTTTTGTTACTTATAAAATGATATAATTATTACAATTTAAAACCAAATAATAACTGTGGAAGGCATAGAGTACTAGTGTTATTGAGCTCGGTATGAGGAGTATGAAGGCCCAAGTGATAATTAGCTTGATCCAAGTAGACCTAAATGACCCAGAAAAGGGTTTTTTTGCCGAAGAGTTGGATAGCTCGAGGACGACTCTCAAATAAGCACCATGCAAGAAATGTGAGATGAAGACCACACGAGTCTGGAATGTGGGTGCTGAGGGAGGCAATAGTGACCAGTATGGATAAGGAGGAAGGGAAGCTTCCTAAAGAAGCATTCATCAACTCTACATTGAATACATTGCACCAACCATACCAGCCACATTAATGGGTGAATGACATCTGAACAGTGTTAACACAGCCTGTAATCTACCTAGCATGGCCTCAAAATGGAGGATGGGATAAGTATCCTAAAAGAGGATCCCTAGTGAACAAGGATCAGATCCTCAATTCTAGAAAGAAAATAATTACCTTTGTAATCCTTCAAGTGTAAAAGGCTCCTCGACCATTCCGGGAAAGATAAATTTAACTTCTTACCCTTAATAAACCTGGTTAAACCCAATCTTTCTACCTTTACTTTATTTTTTTGACATAATCTTTCATTTAGGAGTGTAGTGTTGGTCTAAAAACCCATATCTACAAATTAATTGTAGTGTCCTTGATCCAAGCCTAATCATTAATTGGGCCTCAAATTTCTACCCCATACAGTAACCATTTATGCACCCAATTCCACTTATAATTCTCCTGGAATGACTTTTATTAATTAGTAAAATTTCAAGTACAATTTATGTTGGTCTTGTTACTCATAAAATGATTAAATTATTACATTTATGATTAAATCATTATAGTTTAAAATCAAATAGTAACCATTTGTGCATGTACTTTATGTTAGCAAATAAGGGTGTCCAGACCCAACCATGGCTTGAAAAACCGACCAACCTACTCAACGTCGAGCCAATTTCAGCCTGAACCGAAGCTCCAGTTGGTCGGTGGCGGGTTTCTGATTCCAAGAATTGACGCCGACAGGTAGAAGGGTAGGTTTGCTTCTCCAAAACCAAAGCACCTGAACCGAACCGAAGCTATATAAAAAATACAACCAAATTTGGCAAAATCAAGTTAGATCCGGTGAGATCTTGACTCGATCTAGCAAGATCTCGACCGAGATCAATGGGATTTGAATCTAGCCAAATCCCATCAATTTTTAGAGAAAAAATAGATTTCTGTGAAAAAATGCAAATTCTAGCGACATTTTTCAGATTTTGACAACCAACCAAACTGACCGACGCTTACCCTCACCTGAAACCGACTTGACCAATTAATGTCGACAATCGGTTTTGGGTTCCTCCGCCCCCCACTTGACGCCAATGGGTCAAGTCCGAGTTGGGTCCAAAACTGACCCAGCCCATCCTGTGGACAGGCCTATTAGCAAATAATGTGCATGAACTTTAGAGTTTAATTTTAAATTGATATAAAATTATGGATTTTGTTATATTATTGTTTCCAAATTTTATTGCTTACTCATTTTCTTATGCAAAAAAATTCATAACATAAAAAAAAAGAGTTCTTAACACTTTTGAAAGGTAATATTTTTTCTCTTCAATTAAAAGTTAAAACATTTATTTCTTATGTTCCACTCTTATTTTGTGTGTGTGTGTGTGTGCACATGAGTGCGCTCACGTGAGTGCGTGTGTATTTGCATTAATACGAAAATGTATGTACATGTATTAATCACTTTGGAACATAATTTAAAAATAACATGATCTTAGATTTCTTTCTCCAAAAATTCAACTTGAACCACATAAAGTTCAAAATATATGATCGTCATATGTATACACTATAAAAAATGGGGGTTTAGGTGGAGCCAGGGGTAATCCCCCCCCCCCCCCTATTGTCCAGGCTCCGCCCTTGCCATAAGATAATAATAACAACAATATCCGTGTCTTGATGATACTTACAATTAATTAATCCTTGTCTTTTTCTAATTACATAAGTATTTAATAGTTGATTAATTTAAGTATTATTCAAGAATAAATATGTTATATGTAAATAACAAGAATCATTATAGTACAAGAGTTTGAAGCCTTTTATTGCCCTTGACTCTCTCTTTTTTGGAGATATTTTCCTTGATACTTTTTGGCTTTCAAAAATAAAATATTGTAGTGCATGAGCTTGCTTACTGGAAGGTTTTTGGTTAAGTGTTTTTGTTTACTTTGGACTTTGGACACATTAGGATTTAATTAGGTCAAGAGCATTATAGCTCAATTGATACCCCTAATCTTTCTAAAAGAGATATCCATAATTCAACCCTCCCTGTTTCATTATAATTATTAAATTATATATAAATAAAAAATAAAACTCAATCAAAAAAAATTTCTTTTAAGCCTTAAATCCAGCTGGCTCCCACTAGTATAGCCTCCAATCTAGGGTAGAGATTGACATTAGGCAAACACCCAACCCTCAAGAAAAGAGAGGGGGGGGGGGGGGGGACACAATGCAGTGGAGTGAATTCACAATGTACAAAATTGTATATAAAAAAAAAAATCATCATTTCATGAAACTTTTCTAGATCAATAAACTAACAAAGATATTTTTTTAAAAACCAAAGATGTCATTTATATAGCTCATTAATTATGGCAATAAGGCAACATCTCATATTAGACATTGTTCTTGCAATATAATCAATGAAGATCATATAATTCCTTTTTAATTCCAGTTTTTTATCTTTAATTGTAAGGGGTGTTCACCAAATCGCAAAAACTGCACCAAAACCGTCCTTAAAATAATATAACCGCACCGCAAGTAACAGTGCACCGCACCACACCACATGGTGTAGTACAATTAGCGGTTTTATAATAAGAAAACTGCACAAACTGCATCACACCCTCTCTATATATTAATATATTCATTTTTTAATATAAAATATATTATCAATAGGTTTTTATAGAAAAACATTCTCCCCTCTCCCCTTATGTGTGTGTGTTAAAATACTTAATATTCTAATATATATATATATATATATTATCAATAGTTTAAGAAACCTAGTTTTTTTTTTTTTTTTAAGTTTAATAACTTTAGCAAGTGTTGATTAGAAAAGTCAACCAAAAATAAAGAAAAATTAGCTCAATAAATTAAAAGTTAGCTCAAAATAAAAGAGGAAAATCAGTTTTGAGCTAAGCAGGAAAAACCCAAAATTTGAAAAATATATTGTTTTCAAACCACATCTTATACACGGTATTGCATATGTGACCACAAAAATGAGGTACGGTGCGGTTTTAGTTTTGGTTAAACTTTAAACCGCACTACACCGCACATGTGATCGCAAAATTAGATGCGATGCAGTTATGACTTTGGCTAAACTGCGTGGGTTAATAATAATCATACCCAACCCAACTCACATAGATCAAGTTAGACATGGGTTGTACAATTTTTTTTAATTACTATTATTATTATTATTATTAAATTGAATATTAGAACAACACTACCACAAAACTATTTTAAATTTTAACAGTGCTTCAAAGTTCAAGCTATCACATGAGATTAGAAGAGAACTTAGGATTTGGGTTTTATTTACGAAGAGATGACAAAAAGTAAATCACAAATTTGTATAATATTTTTTTTAAAATTTAAATATATATTAAATATAAGTAGATCAGGTCAAATTAGGTGAATTTGTAAATCTTATAATTCGAGCCTAACTTGACCAATTGCAAAAAAAATTTCACAACCCGACCTAACCCACCAACCCCTAAAAACAGACCCAACCCAATGGATTGGGTTGGAACGGGGTCTATTTTTGTGGGTAGGCGAATTGGCTACACGCCCCTACTTAGTTGCCCTAGGGTTGCCTAGGTTCAAAGAAGTGAAAGATATGAAAAAGCTATTTATTTGAAACCAAATTTGTATAAGAAACAGTAGATCGCCCCTACATATTACTAATTTTTTAAGGTATGCCAAATATTGCTAACAGATAAAAGACATTTGTCCACTTCAAGAGTTAAGACATTATTATTCAATTTTTGGAAGTAACAACTTGATTTCATATCTGCTCACCACAGCCCTAGGTTGTCATTTATACAATACCAGTTTTCAAATTTAGAATGTTTATCTTCAATACACCCATAAAGCATTTTACAGGCTCCTAGACTACAATGAAGTAGAACAAAACTTAAAAAGAAAAGAAAAAAAGCGCCAGCAACTGCCGCAAGAGAAGGCATAGTCCGCCAACCTGGGTAGTCAGGACCTGAACACGGTTTCAAGATACCTAATTGATACAAAAACTTTCCAATTATAACTACTACTAATGCTACCAGCCAACCCATTGAAGGGTATTCTTCAAGTTCCTCAACATTACTGTACACTTAAAAGTCCTGCAACATTGTGCCAGTTAACTCATTGATAATGCAGAAAAGAGCAAAACATGACTGAAAAATAAGCAGGATATACCCACCATCTTCGTAAGAGGGCCTGTCCATCTATTCCACAAGAATCAAGATGTTTTTTTCTTTTACATGGTAAGGGTCGGTTACTCTTCACTGTGACATGGAATCCCCAGATGCTGCAAGCAGCTTTGCATCCAAGTCGTCAGCAGCGTAGTCCACTGCAGAATCACCTGGCAAGGAACATTATCCATTAGAAAATTACTACTAGATATGATATACAAAAAGCACACTCAACAATGCCAGCACTGGACTAGGATCTATTACTGAGGATAGAGTCAGTTGATGTCCGCTTTGGTGATGTGCTCCTCTTCAAATCTGCAATCATGAAATTAATTGAATATCTTCTTGTTGGCCAAGACAGAGAAGGCTAAATACACAAGCAGGTCTACCAAAATTAGAGCGTTTGGATTGTCTACAAAGTACAGGTTGCAATATCATTTATCTTTGACACTTGCTATTGTTGACATTATCAGAAAAGGATTTCATTTGAAAAACCAGGTACAGATCTTAACCAAGATGGGGATGTCAAGTACTAACTTAATTGAAGAAAAATTGATAATCCAAGCATGCACCATTCTAAGCCAATAGACAAGCATCTTTAACCTTGTTAGTTAAAATTTAAGGGATAATAACACATTGAATTAATGTCCTCGTTTCAAACATTACAAGTTTGGCAAGCTCCACACCCAAAAAAAAAAACCCCTCCTCTTATACTGTACTTTCAGCAAATAACAATTAGTAAAACACATCCAAACACACTTTTTTTTTTTGAGAAACATCCAAACGCACACTAAATGTATAAGACTGCTAAATGTTGAGTCATATTAGATAAGCTTATAATTTAATAGCTTGTGTCTCATGGGCAGTGCACAAGCATCATATAGGCAGACAATGATTTTAAATTAGTTAATCATACTTGGAAAAAAAAAAATGTGACCACCAAGTTAAAAAGGTAGCAATGTAGTATCATGATATAATTTCGCTAATAGCTTTGTTTTATCAAGAAGGGAAAAAGAAGAGAGAGAAATTTATACTCAACTAGAACGAATTTACCATACCAAAAGTATTACGCAACCCTTTGACAGCATCAAAGTTCTTGTATGTATAGCCAACAAAATTAAGATCTTTAGGAGTCAAATGCATCTGCCAACAAAGTCATAGAACAAAAATAAGATGCCTAATGATAAGTACACAAAAGCATTAAATCAGAACATATTCAAGTAAGCATGACTCTTATATATATGTTATACATAAACTGGCCAAAATAAGTTCCTATGCAGATAGGCCTCGTCAGTGACAAAGTTATGATGTAGGCTAAGGAAGAGATGCACTGGAGCCTAAGGGCTGAATATATGTCCATCAAATAAGAACAGATGGTTTACAACTTTAGACCAAAATTCCGTGCCCCCAAGCTGCACACTAATTGTATGTGTCTTATTCTTCTCTCTCTCACTCCCCCCCTCCACCCCCACCCTCTTTCACTTGAAGAAGAATGGGTTCTTTTCTTTTTTTTGATAAGTAAGAATGATATATATCTACTGTATATAAGAAAATAACGTCAAAAGGAAATCTATATAAGGTAATATTTGATGGTGTAAAAAGCCAATATTTGAATAAGGCAATTTCACAAATTGGGGACCACACCAAACTAATTTTATGGAATCAATTTTAGGTTCTATTAGCACTATTTCAAGTTCTTGTCATAAGTAAAAGCATGGCTATGCTTTGTTCCATTAACATGGATGGGCTATTACCATATAAAACAGTCGCACACAATTGGGCCATCTAATTTCATAAGATAGTGCATCCTGACCTTGCATGTTCATGATGTTTGGACAACATAGTTGGAATGAATAGAGAACTTTGTTGGTTTATTTCCATGCTTTCCTTTTCATTAACTTCCTGGTACTCTTTTATTTATCTATTTATTCAAACTCACCCCCACTCCCATGCTTAAAAAGTCTAACGACTGTCCGTCATTGGCTGAAGTACATCTTATCTCTAGTTTTGGGTTTTTTATTTAAATCGAGAAATACTTAACAAGCATATGTATAAATTATTTTATATTTGCCAATAGGATTTTATCCTCCTTTTGTGCAAAAGATTGCATACCTTCCTCATAGGTCCAGATCCAGCTCTTGATTTTGTAGGAGGATTCACCTGTGCCACAATTAAAATTTTTGTCATGGCTACGGTACAAAAGGCATCATACTGAACATAAGCAAAGACCTAGAAAGATCCGTTTAAATAGAAGAAAGATTGCAATCAAATATCATAAACATGGTGACATTTTTCTATTATAAAAAAGCATGCAAACAAATAGGATCGATAAACTACCCCTCTTGTTCCCAAAGCTTAAGTGAATAAAAAAAGTGAGTTACTTAAACATTATTCTTGCACTCCCCCTCACATTTGGGCACAAACTTCCCCTTTATAAGTGGCACCTAACACATGGAATTTTTAACCTTTTAAATGGGAAGTAGAGCAAAGGCATGGTTCAAACTCAAGACCGCCCGCTTTGATATTATAAAAAAGTACCACTCCTTCCAAAAACTTAAGCTAAAAAGAAATGGTGGATTTAATCACTTAAAAATTACTCTTAGAAGGATGATAACCAGCTATTTTTTATCAAGTAAAGCTCAATTATAGCATTCAGATACCAAATCCATGAAGTACCCAACCAGCATGCACCCTGGTCCTAAATTTTAAAGATACTAGTAAGTTATTCGTGCGATGCACAGATAATGTTGTAATGTTTTATATAAGATGGTTTTGGAGAATGTTGTATATGTATTATAGCATAATTGTTATAGAACTTTATTAAAAATGAGTTCATCATAAAAATAAAAACCATTATAAATTACACATACATATCCATTATAATTATTCAATTAAAGTAACGAAAAATATATAAAAATATATAAAATTTTTTTTGGAGGAATATTATAGAATAAAAGTTGATATAGAATGTATCTTTCTCCTTAATTCTAAAACAAAACACACATACCAAACACTCATAGCCAATAACATCATTTACAAAACCCAAAAATCTACAAAGTCTGACCTTAGCATCAAAATCGCAATTGCTATTGTCACTCAATATAAAATGCAACCCTCCTTCCTTGGTTGTAGCCAACTCATACAGGTTACGATTAAATGAAACAACAATGTTAAAGCTAGGTAAGTGTTGTCAAAACATTTAAGGTAAATGACATCGTTTTTTGTTTGTGTGTATTTGACATGGGATGGCATGAAGGGCAATGGGTAGTTATATATAAAGGGGTAGAAGTGCAAGAGGTGAAAATGGTAAGTTAAAATGCAGAGTTTTGTGTGTATATGTGAGGGATGAAAAAGGTTGAAACATTGAACCAAGGATACAAAAAATATTTATTTTTTAATTAGAAAAGTCTTAAAACATTGAACCAAATGAAACAAAAACTCAATATTTAATTTGTTCTTAACTCTGATATGGCACTTGAGAATATTTTAATTCTTTTTGCATAAAACGAGCCACCTAGCAAAACCTCATACATACATACATACATACATATATATATATATATATATATATATATATATATATATATATATATATATCCAGGTTTAAAATCCTCTATGAAAAAAATTAAATATTCTCATTTAGAAAGAAAGAAAGAAAGCTTCATTACCTCGGTCCTCAGTACCTCTGTAAAGAATCCTTATCTTAATAAAATTTTAAAAAATAATAACAATAAAATCAAATCTACTCAAAAGTAGAATGTCAACTCCTTGTGTGACTATGGAGACAGCAAAAAGAATGGTGATTTCCTTTTTATGATCAATAATGGAAAATGCCTTATCTCATTTAACACATAACTACAAGAAACTGTTGCATTCAACAATTCAATTGAAAGTCAAACCCAACTACACAACCAATGGTCTCTTGCCAATGATCAAGGATGAATTTGCGACACATTACCTCATCGAATTTCATAAAATTTTGTGTATCAAGTTCCCCATTGACCTCTGGCTTAAATGCTGCCTCCATTTCATAGAGTTTGTCCCATACCACATCTTTGAACCAGGGATGAGCCTGGTAAAGGTACCATTGAATTTTTTTTTACAAGTTAGAACAATATTAGAATGAAAAGTTTTAAATATAATAGAGAGAGAGAGAGAGAGAGAGAGAGAGCATACTTTAATTTGGTCTGCCCCTCCAGTGCCAAGCCGATGTTCAACATCACAAAGCAATCTACAGATCAGATCCTTTGCTTCAGGTGTCAATCTTGCCTCATCTGGAAATTTTAAATGATGTTTCCAATGCACAATCTAACATATGTAAAGCAATATGTCAAGGAACTCATCACATATAACTTTAACTTTAAACTATTAACAACAGAAATAGGAATATGTTACAAACTTTACATATTAATTAATAGAGAATGACTTAATAAGGACTAGGGGAAAGACAAAATGACACAAAAAGGAAACGTGGGAAAATATCTAATCTATGGTTTTGTTAAGTAACTCTATGATTCACACTACCAAAACTCCACTATGTTGTGTTGCTAATAATGCAATTTCTTTGAAGTTTAAATTTAGTTAAATCCTCGTGCCCATTTTGTCTTGTCTTGAGTCTGAAAGGGTCATGTTCCTTTCCCTTCCCCCATATTACTGTACTCTACATATTAGTGAACCAGGCAAGATGTTTATTCACCTCTAACAAAAGAAGCATTGATAAAAAGCAACAAAAGCACATTCTCCTGAAACATCAATTATAGCACAGTACATTATTATAGAAAGTTAAATCTTCACTAGGCTTCATGTAAATTCCAAAGTCCGATTTTGATGCTAAGGTTGAGAAACTAAAAGTCTTTTGGTGTCACACCAGAGTTCTTCAAATCCAACCCACCAAAGGGATTTAAAAAGGAGAAAAACCACCTCTCATTGTGTAACCCATAGCCCAATGGCCTTCCAAGGGACGGCAAAGAGAAAATAGCTATTTATTTATCATTAACTATATCCAAGAAAAACTATATAAATCCATCTCAAGGTGATAATAAGCACTTGAATATTATTAAAAGAATTGATGAATGATTAAATTCACGATTTTCTATTAGCTTAAGTTTTTGCAAGTGTTCTACATTTATATGATTTGATTTTTTCCTTCAAAGAGGAGAGGAGATTAGGGCAGGGAGAGGACTTATGGTCAATGGCTAGCCCAGCCTTAGGACTGAAAAGTACAAAAGAAGGCATTAAATTAATAAAAAAATAAAACATGTCAGAATAAAGCAAGATGAAAAAATAAATAAGGCATATCAAATAGGATAACCTACAAGCTAATTAGACATCTTATGTTTCAGCTGAAAAGTTAAAATCAAAACAAGTGCTTTTGGCAAATTAACCTTTCTGCAAGCTGTTACTGGATCATCGGAATAAAATGGGGGATAGCCAACTAGCATCTCATACATTATTGCACCAAGCGACCACCTGCAACCAGGCAATTAGATAAGAATTCAGGGAAGGCTTAAACAAGGAACCACACTAGTTTACTTGTCAAAAAAAAAAAGGTATAACTTTAATCTCCATCTGTAAGTGTGAGTATTCCTCTATACTTCACAATAATTTGTCCCTATAATGATATAGAAGAGCCATCTTCAACCTCCAAAGCAAAAGCAACCATAAACGATATTTTCACTAAAAAAAAACTGTGATTGCATTATCCAATTCTTTTTAAAAAGTGCAGGAAACATTTTAGACCTAAACAAAATTTAAGGTATAAACTGAAGGTATAGAGCCCAAGAACCCAAACTAATTCTGCAATACTCTCAATCCCATCTTATGTTCTTCTAGTGCTTTTGCATACATCAAACTAGATGATTTCAGATGCTAAATTTCCACAAATCAGATTCAATTTTAATTTGGCATAATTATAAATTACTCTTTTGAAAACATGACTTTGTTTTTGGACATTTTAAGGTTATGTTTGATTCGGATATAATTGGGAGGATAGAATGGGAGGAAAGAAAACTAAGGAGAGATTGCCTTTTTCAACTGCTTAATTGGGTTGAAAATAGGGAAGAAAGGGAGGGTTTGGCCAGGTATTTTCCACATGGGCCCACCAATACAAATTTGACCAAATAGGTGGAGAAAAGATGATGGAAAATGGGGAAAGAAATTTTAATGATGCTTTTACCCATATCCAGATTACCGTTGCCAAACACCTGTCTTACCAAAAACCCTGTTTTTTTCCCTCATAAGATCCATTGCTAATAAAGTAGCAGAAAACTTAGTCATGTTGCTGATCCTTCTTCTCAGACTCAAGAAATCACTGTATAGTCTCATTTGAGGCAGAGCAAAACCAGAAGCGCAATCCAAATTGGAAACACCTGAAAACGGGTTGCACTCTAATCTAAACCTGGATCCATTAGGCAGAGATGGGGCCATAGAATGGTGAGCCGACTTCGTGCCCCCGCATTAAGCCAAAATCAACCTTTTGAAAGAAATGGTGCCATGGCCATATTGTCTTTCTGTTTCAGAGAGAGTTTTTTTTTTAGGTTGGTTTCTTTATTTTAATTTGTTGATAATATGAATAATATGAGGTTGGGAGAGGTGCTGTGAATGAGAAGTTGCCATTGGTTGTTTACTTGTTTTTGGTTTTATCCGACATATGAGAGTTTTCTTGTATGGGAGATGTGCCAGGTTCTTGGGTGTGTTTTTTTAGTTACAGTAAGTAAATTTTAATTATTGTTGAAGATCCTATAAATTACATAAAATTCTTTCCAACATTGACAGTTGAGATAGATATTGAAATAACAAATGAGAAGAGATAATTGGCAAAGGCAATGTAAGATCATGTTTTAAGTGCGGATTATTATTTGTTAACAAACGATAATTAAAGCAAGATAAAAAATGGTTAGCAGGGTAAAGATCATGGTTTCCTTCTTATTTTAGAAACAAAATGGATGGGTAAAGAATGAATCTTAAACTAATTTAGCTATTCATATTATTATAAAGGAAAAGATTAGTTCTTAATTCTTATATACTAATGGAAAAACTACACTTATGTAATAAGAGCATAGTAGTAAATTCATACAAACTACCTTTTCTATCTTCTTATTTTTCTATGATATTCATTTTCTATCTACCAACACGCATGAAGGATAAGAAGACTCTTTTCTTTCCTCCTACGTTGTGATCCTCTCTAAACTCTCCATCCTCCCAACCAAACAGGGCTTAAGTGCTATTTATACGCTGTTTTATAACAGGTGCATCCTAAGAAAAAATAGTCCAATTCCAATTATATCTGTTTTGCTTCTTACAACACACCTATACTGACAAATCATAATGTTTATCCTACCATTTTTCAACTACTATTGCAACTCAATAACGCAGCATTATGAAGTGAAACAGAATAACTATTGCATTCACTTAATAACATGAGAACAAAATTTTAACACCTAGAAAATGGACAGAGATCAATCACGTTGCATGAAATTCAAGAAAGTCATTTTTTATAAATAAACTGACCAGTCACATTCCACACCATATCCTTTCTTTAGCAATACTTCCGGAGCGATATAATCTGGAGTGCCAACTGTTGAATAAGCCTGTAATTTTAAAAAAAAAAAGAAAAAACATATATATAAGAAAGCATGAATGTTAAGACCTTCAAGAACATTATTCCTCATTAATCAACAGATACAATTAGATCTTCAATGGGTTATGAACTAATCCAATGGCCAAGATGATAAATAGTGTTCTGGGTGGTAAGGCATTGGAAATAACCAGTATGACCAAGTTTTTGTGGGTAGATACGAAGCCTCCCAAGGTCACTATGTTCCATGCCCCACTAAAACCATATTGTTTGTCTTATTTCAAAAACACTTCATTGGGCCACGGTTGCTCATGCACAGGCAATTGTTATTCTTCTTCTGATATTAAAATTGTATCTAGAAATTGTTAAAATTGAAATTGCAGGCATCTTTGTCTGTGCATAATTGAGTACAGAATACGGTGAAATGCCACATCAGTAAGACACTAAAAAATGGATATTTCCCTACCAATGTCCTCCTGTTCATCTGCCAATGCTGAAGTTGTTCAAGGGGGCTTTTCCACCGTCTCCCAGTTTTAGTATCTGAAAAGCATCCATCAATATCCATTGTATCATTCAAGTTCTCATCATCCAGGACTTCATTTTCATTTATAGAAGATAAATTGGAGCAGTCAAGTGGCTTGCAGAGGCCAAAATCAGAGAGCTTCATGTGACCATATTTATCCAACAAGAGGTTGTCAGGTTTTATATCTCTGTAAAAATCATGGTTGCAAATGCAAAGAGTAAGTCACAGATGTACCAAATTAGACTCTCCATTGGCTTATCTTTTATTGCTTAAAAGAAAAACTCTCCATTTCCTTACAATTTGGTAAAATGTCACCAAAATATACCGACCTGTGAACATAGTTATGTTTATGAATAGACTCTATGGCCAGAACACTTTGAGCAATGTAAAATCTAGCAACAATTTCAGTCAAAGTTTCTTCTCTCATGAGCAAAGTCATCATGTCACCACCAGGCAGATATTCCATAATTAGATACAAGAATTCAGCATCTTGAAAGGAATAGTAGAGTTTCACAATGAAGTGACTGGCGACTTCTGCAAGCAAATTTCTTTCGGCTCTAACATGTTCAACCTACATCGTGAATAGACAATCAGTGAGCATGAACAAATTATGCCAGTAATATGTGAAGATAATTTGAAGTAATTAGGGAAACATTGAAAAACAACTCTTTAATCATTTGATTAAAAAACAAGAAAATCGGAAGCTGCTTAAATGTTGAATTATTGAGTATTAATGATACTGATTCTTGAAATCAAACATTATCACTTCTCAATATGACAAAATCATACACCCACTTTACAGCAGAAAAGCAGCACCTAAAAGATCAGATGGCACCTTAAATTTTCATGAATTCTACTGTCTTCTGAATTTGAGAGAACAAACTAATTATTGACATTGAAAAAGAGAAAGTTATATCTCATAATAACCACTAGTTCTAATATATGTAGTAAGTTACAATCCATTTTTCTCTCCTAGAAAGCATGTATATAAAAGCAAGTGAAACAGAAAGAAAAACAGACCCTTTGCCAGGTCTTTTTTTTTTTTTGCCAACCCCGCATTTTACAGAGAAGGGACCATTTGGACAGTTCAACTATCTCTAAGATCACCAAGAGAATTTTAGAAAGGCCATTATTTAGAGCTTTATAGAACTCAAATTCTATTCCAAGGCACTCAAGAAAGTTACATGAGTAGAAGAAATACAGAACAAACATTTCATTTAGTAAATTTAACAGTAGGGAGGAAAAGATACAGTTAAAGCTTGGAGAATAACAAGGTGGTCATATATATTTAGTGGAAGAATAGTATTAAAGAGTATTACATTGAAGTTTAATAACACCTTTTAAAAGAATTCAAAACTTCTTCTTTTTTCAATAAAACTTTATTACCTTTATTAAATTAAACTTTTAATAATACCAGATCTCACCTGTCCTCTGCTAAGCATTTCTGACTTCTTTAACTTCTTCATGGCATAGATGTTGCCTGATTTCTTCTCTCGACACAGTCTAACCTGTAAAATAGTCATATAGAAGCATCAAACATTGAACAAAGCTAGAAAAATGTGCTTCCCACTACTCTCCTTCCCTCTACTCTCCTCTCTCTCAAAACTTCCAAACATAGCATTAGTCACCACAATTTTTTCAAGCTTCCCCAGTCAAATTGTAATTTAAATAGAGAGAAAATAATTTGTCAATTCTTACTATCCAAATTAGTGGATCTTTTTTCAAGTTTAAATAAGAAATCCTGGTCATTTTCATGGGAGTCTTTTTCTTTTTGGGATTTTTTTTTTCTTTTTGGGAAAAAAAAAATCCCATAAAATGATACTGAAATCCTGCAAGCTCAATGGAATCCATTGTTGGTTATATGTTTTTTTTGTAGATAAAAATTTATTGGAAAGAAAAGCGCAAAAGGGGTGCAGCAACCCTAGTACACGGGATGTATACAAAAGAAAATACAATATACAATAAAGGTTAACAAAAGTTCATGGTCTCCAAGAATTCAAGGAAATCCACAACTGAAAACGAATAAGAGGTCGAAGTCCATTCATAAGGTCTTCAAAAATAAGAACTTCAACTTCATTGAGTGTAACTCTTTTCTCATAAAGCAACGAGCATTTTTTTCTCTCTAAAGACACCACATTTAGCACAAAGGAGCTTTCCCGTTATATAATTGGAATTCCACTTCCAGGAAATGTTTATATCCTCACCAAGGATAGGAATTTACTCCTTTTTTCCACTATATGTTGGGACTACTTCAGCCCAAGTTCAATGCATTTACCCATCTCGATTAAAATTTTGGTTCCTTAACCTCTTCTTTCACCCAAACTCTTCTAGCAAATTAAACACCACAGCCTTCACCTTGATCTATAGTGCTGTCACACAAACCACCACCACCTCCATAAGCCAGTACTACACCACACCCTTCCAAATCATCCACCAGCATCATGCCTCAACTGACAAGTGCCAAGATGTGTCTACTCCTGGATCACCATAGCTTCCAATGATTGGTCATCCCACCTTCACTTATGCCATAATTGCCACTTTTATTAATGCTATCACTACCACCTCAACTGTATTACCACCAAGATTAGCACCAACACATCACTATCATCAAAAATATCTTTGACAATACCTTCATCACCACCAATAGTCCACCCTCAACTGTCACCACCACAAGACTCCCACCATGGCTGCCTCCACCTCCAACTTCGTTTCCCTTTAGATATTCCTTCACTAGTGGTGTAAAAAGATCTCCACTCCTGTAAATTATTACCTTAAAATTTACTTTGATTTTTTGTGTGGGATTGATTAATGAATAATTAATACTATTTCTAAAATAATTTTAATATATATAAAATGTACATTTTAAGTAATTTTAGACACCATCTGAGTTTAACACAATAATTCCCAGATATGAACCAAGCTTAACACTGAGAACTAATATTTCAGTAATGCTTTTTTTTTTGTTTATATATATATATATATATATATATATATATATTAATTAATAATATGGTACTGCAACAATGTTAAAGAAAATAATAACAAAAATCTTCACAGCAAAGCTTGTATGTGGTTTATAAAATATCTACATCTCTAACCTCTCCAAAGGCCCCTCTCCCAATGATGGTCAGAAGGTCAAAGTCATCCACACATATCTTGTGCCGTTTAAGTCGCATGTACTCAGTCTCTTTACGCTCCAAGTCCTTCAGTATATTGACTTGCTCCTCTTCTGAAACATCTGAAGATGCTAACTTCCTTTCCAGCACTGAGCGCCTGTAAATAATAAATTCAAAATAGGAAACATACTAAGATCAAACATTAAACTGCAAAGTTCATCATCTAATAAATACTAGTTTTGCTTAGAAAACAAGGACCAAAAAATTTCAGCATAGACAAAGAAATCACAAGGTTTGCAAAGTAATACCAGTCCGTGTACTTGTGCATATGTGCACATGCACATTTATGAAGAAAGAACACAAGAATAGCCAACAAACAAATTGCCTAGCAAGCATGAGAGACAGTTTGGAAATGAGGCATGAGGGTTATACGTGATGGCAAGAAGATAACAATGGTAAACAATTATAGAAAAGATACATGAATTCCCCAAAGCCCACGCCTATAAACCTATGACAAATGTGCCTTGTTCTTTGAGATACAAGCCATGAAGCTTGAATCTTATGCTTTTAGTCATTCTACATGTATTTCATATGTTGTTAAAACAAAGAGGCTCGTTTATCAAGCCAAAACTCAAAACTATTTAACCTTTTAAAAATAAAAATAAAAATCTTTTTGCAGTTACTCAATTTGTTCGCCATTACACTTCATCAATTACATTTTAATTAATTAAATTATGACAAACCCTTTACAGAACTTTTTCTGAATAAAGACAAGCTGATAATTACATAATGGGATTCAGAACCATTAATATACAGCTAAAAAATACATTCCTTCTAACCTTCTTTCAAAATATCCATTAGCATCCATATTCCCAGAGCTTTTAGACAGTTTGAACACACAAAATCACCAAGCGCAAACGTTTAACATTCAAAGTCCCACTTCAGACATGTAATTCGCCTATTACTTAATTAATGTGGTCCCCACTTCTACGGTTCTACCCAACAATAGCTAAACCACATTAATTCATAATTTCCTTATAAACCCATGCCCCCTTTTACCAATCAAAAATCCGACTTCAATAGCACATAAATGATAACCATAACAAAGCCATAAAACAAAACAAAAACACACACAACCCCCATCTCTTATTTCTTATAACATGCCAAGATGAAACCCACCTTCTCTCTTTTTATTGGCTAAGCCCACAAAAACATAACATATGACAATCCAAAAAAAAAAAAAACCATGTTCCAAAATGAACCAAACTATCAGTTTCATGTTCCAAAATGAACCAAATTATCACAACCCCATTGTCTAGAGTTACCTCTCCTTGCGTTCTTGGATGTGCTTCATCTGAGCCTTGTAGTGGCTCTCTATATACTGCTTAGCCGCAGCCACCCTCTCCATGGTTAGGCTGGACCCCACCTCCTCATCCTCCTTAGCCATGGTTCCCACGTTGTCCTGCTCTTCTCTCCCCACCTCAACCACATCATTCTCCATACCTCTCTCTCTCTCTCTCTCTCTCTCTCTCTAAAAATGGGTTTGGGTGTGTGTGAATTTTGATGATGGTGACAACGAAGCAAAGCCCCAGGAACGAACGAGACCTCAGAAAAATAGACAAAATTAAAAACTCGCTTTTTGTAATTTTCTCTTTCTTTCTACAGTTTCTTCTTTCAACGTCTATTTATCTATTGACACGTAGGTGTCTTTGATTGGTCAGTCCCATGAGTTCCTACAGTTGTGTCTGAGGACTCCTCCAGGTAGACACCAACACCTGGGATTTAACGTGGGACCACTATTTTTGGTATTCCAATCCAACGGTTTGGAACTCTCTCCCTCCCACCCCTTATTTTTTTTTTTTAAAAGGTGGTTAGACCCATTCATGAGGCTCACCGTGAGGTGTCTAAATCTTCTATACCATTTTTCTTGCTCCACTTTATATTCTATCAATAAAAATTTGCCACGTGTTTATTTAATTAATTAAATACTATCATTATTGACTTATTAATGCTACATTTATTAATTAATAGTAGTATTTAATTAATTAGGTAAACACGTGGCAAGTTTTTATTGGTGGAGTATAGAGTGGAGCAGAAAAAATGGGACAGAAGATTTGGACTCCACCGTGAGAGCTTGGAGCACTGCTACAAAACTACTTAAGTATTATGCGTATTTTTTATTGATTGTTAAATCAAAAGCAAAGTTTATGTATAATGTTTGAATTATGTACACATTGTATCAAGGTAAATGTATTTAAATACTTTTATTTTATATTTTTAATGTTGGTATTCAAATACATAGATCAACATGACCCAATCTGTTTAATAATTGTGTTAACTCCTCTTAATTTTAACACAATTCTTTTGTTAAGTAGATTGACACAACTAGGAATGTGCAGAAACTAACCAGAGTCGACCCAACTGTCTTGACTCTGGCACCGACCGATTGAGCTGAGGCCGGTGATCGAATGAAGAATCCCGCTCCAACGCTAGTGCGATGCTACCATTGGATCTACAAATTCGAAATTGATTTTCTTACCGAACAGACCAATACATGGTTTTATATATATATACACACTATATTAAGTAAGAAAACTATTATAACGGTGTCATTTGAATTAGTCTTTCACAACCGCTCAACTTCCTCAAAAGTCAGACCTTAGTCACTCTATCTCTCGCTCTCACCTCTTGCGGCTCGGCTGGCTCACCATTCACTACCAGCTACTGCCTACCGCTGGTAACTCACTTCTCTCTCTCTCTCTCTCTTTCTGTGAAAATGAAAAGCCTACCAAATTTTTATTTTCAGCATTTTAATTGTTAGGGAGACTAAGACTGAGAGAATTTTCTCACTCTTCAATCTTTCAAGGACAAGTAATAACTTTCAACATTTTGATTTTAATCTTTAGTAAGTTGCTTCATGGGTACACAATAACCGTTTTAATCTTTAGTAAGCATTTTTTTCTTAATCATCTTAGACACATAGTAAGCCAGTAACCACTTCGTGGGTCACGGGTGAGTGCATAAAATCAATGTAAAAAATGCTAGTATTTAGAAAATATTTAGATGATATATAGAAAAACATTTGTGACTTTAAAGCATGTATAGAATTTTTTTTTTTTTTGGTGTGAACAGGTTGACGTGTGAACTGTGAACAAGTTTTTGGACAAGTTCTTTCTATGTGTGAACAGGTTGATGTGTGAACTGTGATTAAGTATTTGTGAAAAATCAGTGGACATTTAGCTTGATGTGTGAACAAGTTTGTGTGAATAGTTCATCAAGTAAACATTTTACTTGAAATCCTGAACGTGTTGTGTATTGGGCTTGAAAGCCCAATTGTTTAAGAAAAAATACAAATAGTTATTTTAATATTTCAAACTAACTAAATTAATTAAACCGCATCGCTATAGATTGAAAAATTGACTCTAAGCGGTATGCATCAGTTCCAATTATGAGAAAAACCGATTCCTATCAGTTCAATGATAAATTTGGGAAAAAACCGAGCCAACCGAATCGTGCACACCTCTAGACACAACACAACTCATTTCAACTCATTAAATAAACAACTAAGAAAAATAAAGCAATTTTTTTTTTTTGGTAAAATGATGCCGCCTTATTTTTATTTAAAAAATGGTGTGGCATGATTTTATTAGATGAACTAAATGCATGTAACAAATTTATGTGACACTTAATAAAAAATATGGACAAAGAGGCTGCTAATGCAAACAAAATATTATTAGGAATGGTAGGATCACAACTTTTGTCATAGTTTACTCATATGACAAGTTGTAAGTGGTGGAGTTGAACCTACTATTTTTATTCCATCACTCACGATTTGTCTCGTGAGCAAATTATGGCAAAAATTATGATAAAAGTTGTGATTTTAGCATTACTTATAACTTTGGGAGTAAAATTTAAATTTTAAAACTTAAGGATGTGAAATTTTAAAACTTCCAAACTTTTGGTGTTAAGCCAACATTTTATAACCTAAAATTCACTATTGAATTTGAGGCTAAATCACCGGTCAAAAGGTGAGGAAACATTCACACCTAGGATATGTGCTTTGTAGTAGTTTTATTGGGTGAATGGGCCCCCTAACTCCTGTGGTGTACTCGTCATATAAAATACCGGTGTAAAGTAAACGTCATCCGTGAGATATACCAAAGAAAAATATTACTAGTTCTGTAGTTCACTGATTATATATGCTAAGAAACTTGATTCGCAAAATACAAAAACAAAAACTTAAAAGTTGTGTTTGAATAGTTGAATTTGAATTTGGATTTGAAATTTAAAATAAGGCATTTGAAATGTCTTGATTCCAAATTTATAAATTTTAAAATTCATTGTTTGAATGTGTTTTATATATATGATAATTTGAAATTATAAATTTTAAAATTTATTGAAGTATGGCTTTAAGGATTTCTAAACTTCCATGAGTTTATAAGTTGTTTCAAATCCAAGGATTTTAAGGTTTAAAATCCTTTATAAATTTGTCAAATTCAAATTCTTGATATTTTTTAAACTATCCAAATAAGGTATTTGAATTTTAATCATCCAAATCCTGCCATCCAAACATACCAGAATGGTAATTAGTAATTACTAATTATATATGATAGGTTTAAAATAGTAAATGATGTTAGGGAAGAAATTAATGAACTATAAAAAATTTCCATATATATATAACATCATGTTTAGTGTACGAAACTTCCACTTTTATAGAAAGATAAAGTTTGGCAATAAATTAGTTTATAATAAATGGCTGCAACTCCCGCTAAAATAATTAACATAGTTACAAATTTTGAAAATCTAAATATTGGATTGCATTCTCTTCATGTTTTTAATAGTTAACACACATGTAAAATTTCATGTCAATCAAATACTATTTACTATTTGATTTATAAACTTATTTTTTATGCAAATTTTATATTACAAAAACTAAAAAAATTAAAATTTGATTGATGACATAACTATAATAATATACGATCTTTTGAAAATTTTACAAACACAAAGAATATAAAAAGAAAATATAATCTAATACATGTTCAATAAAATTATATTGAGTGAAATTGTAGCTTTTATCGAATTTAAGAGAAATAATTAACAAATAATCTTACCTTTTTCTTTTTGTGAAGAGACAGATTTTTGTTGTATTTAAATATGAGCTTTGCAGTTTTTGATAAAAAGGAATTTGTCATCGGCTTATCACATCAAAGTCCGACCTCTTTTTTTTAAAAAGTTAATAAATTTTTTATTTTCAATTAAAATATGTGAGAAGGAATTTGATCATATAAAGTAATTCAAACATTTTTGCCCGAAGTAGCCTCTTAAAATGGGTAAATGGTTTTCACCTCTCTACATCGAGAGTACAATCGAAGATGGAGAGAAAATTAGGCAACGTGTGGGGACCCTTTCGTGAGCACATTTCCAAAAGATAATTCTAATTTTGAGGAGACTAGGAAATTTCCAAATTCAGTTGCAAGAAATGTTAATCAGTGGGTGGACTTTATAGCCAATAGAATGAGAACACAACATACACTAGTTCGAGAATATCTTTGGCGTCTATCTTTTTTGTATCAAATTTTTGAATGGGACGTGCCAAATTTTTGATTGGTACCCTAAAGACATGTGTCGCGTAGAAGGACCACTTATCTAAGTTATCTTTTAGTTGAATACAAATTCTTCCCCAATAATTAAAAAAACCAACAATATATTTTGTCTGTTTGTGATCTAATCTGATATAAGGCATGACATCATCCTTTTATTTTTTAAATAATGATCCTTTGGCAGTATTGTTATAATTTTAAAGAAGAATGGGAGGAATCTTGTGAAACTTTAGAACTTGGATTTCTAAATTTTACTTGACTTACAATTGAGAGAGAGAGAGAGAGATTTTATGGGGTGGAGATTAAAACAAAATAGAAATGAAAGATGTTCTAAATTTTAATGTTGTTGACAAACCATCCAAAAATGAGTACATAAGATGATAAGAAAACAAATCTACCTAACAAAAACATACAAGATCGTCATGTTTTATTTTAAATAACATGGTGTACATGAAATGTTAAACTGAATACAAATCTTATACTTCACTAATTATGATATAACTTTTTTTTTTTTTTTTTTTCTATTTTAAACTTTGATACATTTATAAGAAAAGTCAAATGAATACACTTCCAGTTATAATTAGTAGAACATAAAATAAAAAACAAAAAGTGGGACAGATCACAAATGATTTGTATTCACTTTGAAATACTAAACCTAATAGTTATTGCTTGTTACTTCTCTAGTTACTATTAACCAGATTATTGTCACTTTATTAAACGTTACTTATTATCACCATCTATGCTATATCCTCTGCAACTCAATCAGCTTTTAAGAAGGGGGATATGAGCTCAAGTCTGCAGCTGCTACTTCAAGGCAGGTCAAAGGCAAAAAATTCATTCCAAATTTTAAAACCAACTCGTTTGCACCTAAAAATCTAATTACAAAGCATAATGGAAAACCTCCATTTGATGACTTGGAATTGTTTCTGAACGCCCCTCTTTTGAGGGCAGACCTTATAAAATCGTGCAGAAAACCGAACTGGTGTCAGAAGAAAGATACACATTACACTGATTAACATACAACAAAAATTGTCTGAAATTCTTCTTAAGGCATAAGACATTGCTCATTTGCTCTTACAGAATCTTGAAATCTTCCATCTAGTTCTTATCATCCAAAAAGAGAGAGAATGAAAAGTCTTCCATGTAGTAGGGGTGACTGGTTCAACAAATCAACACATATGCATGGTTAACAGATGTAAAGACTGATAAATTGATAATTGAGTCAATCACTTTCGACTCTCGCCCCTATCAATGCCAAGAAAGGCTACCTTTAAAGTCAAATGACATAAAAAGAAACAATTTGGTTAGCTCAAACAACAAAACTAAAGGTCAAAGATAGTGAGACAAAAGAGAATATAATTACAATGCATCTGCAGAAAAAACGCGTTGCAATCAGACATAAAAGGTAGGACAGAGTTCTTGATAAATTCAGACATCATATGTGGAACTGTTACATCAGAAAAACAATGGGGCTCAGATGTTCCTTGACTAATAATTTTGTCAAACCTAGTTGTAGGGACCTGCAAAACTGCAATGCATTTCTCTTCTCTAATGGGGTGGGGTCCCATGGACATGAAGCAAATCTACATAAAAATTGATAAAAAGGAATTCTCTTCTACTTCTACAGTAACATCATGCGGATTAAAACAGAAAGAGATTGCATCGTTTATAACAAAAGCTATCAATCATTTATTTAGATGGCCAAAAATAATATACACAAAAACCCCATCCTTTTATTGTACAAATATGACTGACTACAAGAAGCCATAGCTAAAAAGAATGACAACAATCAAAGACAAAGCACAATACGTGAAACTCTAACTAACTATAGCTAACTATAATAATGATCAACTATAACGAGTGCCTGCTTGGCCATGATGTAACAAATCATGAGCAATCTGATCTCTAGCCTGTAGAGCATTCGCAGACCTCAAACCATTCTCAGCAACCATTTCATCATCAAAAATCTCATACCTCAGTTCTGGTTCCAGCCCTTCATTTCTCATCTCACAGATGTTATGCAACACACAACAAGCCCCAAGAACCACTGGCAAATCTTGGAGTTTCACCTCTGTTCTCTTCTGCAAGCAAGACCACCTTCCTTTCAACCTCGCAAATGCCTCCTTAGCAACCCTTTGAACCTCCCCAATCTTCTCATTGAAAGCATGCTGAGACCAAGTGAGGTTTTGGTGTGTATAAGGAACCAAAACCCAATCCGTCAATGGGTACCCAGAATTCCCAACAATCCAAACATCCTTCAAAAGCCCCATATTCCCTCTCTGACTCAAAGCAGACTTCTCCAACACCTGGTCATCAGACATTGAACCTGGATAGCCAATACAAACATCAGTGAACACACCTTTGGGATCAACAATCCCCTGAACCGTAATCGAATACGATGTCTTCTGATTCCTCTCCGTATGCCTCTTATTAAAATAAGAGGCCACGTTATTCTTGGGCGCTATAATAGGAACATGAGTAGTGTACATTGAACCACCAACGTTGGGTATCCCCGAAATCGATTTGAACTCTTCCTTATCAATCTCAATCTTATTCTCATCAGGCCAGTGAAGAAATTTCGACATCAGAACACCCTTGATAGCCGAACAAACCTCAAGAACAAGCTTGTGGCAAGTCGAAATGCCTAGCCCGAATCGCCTAGACACAAGCCTCAATGGCTCCCCAGTAGCCAATCTCCATATGCACACAGCAACACGCGTGCGGACAGGAATGGCATCACGCAGCATTGTGTTTTTCTTCATGACGACCGAATCCAGTTCATCACAGATCATTTGGAACGTCGCCTTGCTCATCCGAAAGGCGCGGCGAAACTCCTCATCAGGAAAATCCGGACTGCTAAACTGATCCCACCAGTCTTTAGACCTGTCCTTCACCCACAACCTGCGGTGGGGTGTCGCTGCAGAGCCCGGCTTCGGCGGAGAACTCGACGCGGAATTATCAGCTGCAGCTGCTGTTGCAACTGTTGAAGTAATAGCAAAAGCAGAGCGACGAGCTCGCTTGGCTTTTCTTGACTCATCAAATTGATCTAAATCAGAGTAATGACTTTGCATTTGGACATGGTAATCATCCATAGCTTGAGTCCTTTGGTTTTGGTTGAAATCAAAAAAGGCCTTGTCTTGCTGATCCTCCGTGAACCACAGCTCTTGCTCTTGCTTCTCCTCCTCATCAAGCAACATGATTGAAGCGAGTATATCCGTAAAACCGTTGCTCTTCTTTTTGGTTTCTTCGTCGTCGTCGTAGTAGTTGAAGTCTTCGCCTTTTCGTCGCCTTTTTTTATTGTTATTGTTGTTGCTGTTGTTGTTGCCGTTCACATTGACATTGTCCATCTCTTGAAACGAAGTTAAGAAATGCGATAAATCCTCCTGATTAAGAAATGGGAACGAGGAAATTTCCATAACAAGAGTGAGAAAACGGAGGAAATTGAAACAGTAGTATGAAAGTGTTTGAAGAAATGCCTGAATGAGAACACGAAAAATGGGCTTGAAAGTTTTTGTTGTTGTAGTTGTCGTTGAGGAGAAATGAAGACGGGGTTGGGGGTTTAAATATTTAAAACCAGTCGCAGGAAACGTGTAAGTAAGTGTGAACGCGGTGTGTGAAAGGCTTTGAGTCTTTGACGGTGACTTGACTTTTCTTTGTTTTAAAAATAATACGAAGAGATTAGATTGTTGTGGAGGCCTACGCGTTTGGTTTGCAGATGCTGATGGTATTGGTTTTTGTGATTGCGATTTGTTTTGTTTTGGCAGTGTTTTTAAGGGCTTTAAGCAACACGTTTATAAAAGGTGAAGGTTACGAAGAAACTTCATCTAGGGGAGGAAGGAAAGACAGTAGCAGCCAATAAACGAGTAGGGGAATTTAGGGAATATATGTACAAGAAAAGTAAAATATTTTTCAATAGTACTAGTTATTAGCTAACTTTTAGTTGGCAAATTGTGGAGGAAGTACCCTCCCACATAAATTATTTGTATTTTAGAAGCCTAGAAGTTTTCCTTGGAACTCTTTTTTTTTTTTTACTTGTTCTCCAATTCATGGAACTACTTGTAATTGACTTTTTCCTTTTTTTTTTTTTCTTTTTTTTTTGTTGTTGTCGTTTTAGACACTGCTTAATTGACTTTGTAGATAAATTGATTACGTTGTTGACTTCGATTTTAGTAGCACTTGAAGCACAAGTGGATTCTTCCACCAAATTATATGAGATTCATTGTTGATTAAGTATCTCAACACAATGATGATTTTTTTTTTTTTTTTTTTATCATTATGTAGTGGATTTTAATCATTTTGTTCCTCAAGAAAGTGGATTCCATACTCATGATTTTATTATAACTAGTGTGTAGCATTGTGCATATGTATGAGTATAATTAAAAATAATCACGATTATACCTTTTTTTTTTAAGATATTCAAATTATACATAGTACTAACTTACACTTTTTTAAACTGTACATTTCTAAAATATGTAATGGTTTCTCATTATATATATATATATATATATATAATTTATAATTTAATTGGATTTAGACTTTTTGATTTTTTCACCCAATAATTCACTTGCCACAAAAATTAAAAAAAAAAAGACACGTGGTGAGAAATTAGACTCCAATTGAAATCCAATTTAAAATCTAATTGCATTTGGACTGTTTAATTTTATACTCAATAATTCACTTGGCGCAAAATAAAAAATTATATGGGACACATGACGCAAAATTGAAAATCCAATTAAATTCTAATTGGATTTTCTTTGGCTTTGGATAATAATAATAAAAATAAATTATTGGAAATTCGCTCATATTCTTTTGTGAACTCTTGTTACCTATTTACGTTTACTTTGTTGCTTTTGTTTTTTGTTTCTGTTTTGTTTTTAATGTTTCCTGTGTGTGAAAAACATAATTATGAAACACATACCAACTTGGCTAGCCGGATATAGATGATACAGTGCTTGCCTTGACTTGATTCTTTTATTAGATTGTTGAAGTATATGACCCAATTAAATGTAATCAAAATTGATGAGTTCTTTGTAACACCTTCAACTTGGACAAGTTACTTCAATTTTAATAAATCTAGTTCAACCAATGACACTCACTAGTTTTTTTTTTTTTTTTTTGATACAGACACTCATTAGTTGAATAGGTAACTGAATGACCCAAAATTTACACCAAATCAAGTTTCGGTTTGGGTTAAGAACAATATGAAAAAGTCTCTTCATTATCAAATAAGGGATGCATTACTTATCAAATAAGTGGTTAACAATTATTGTCCACCGATAAATGGTTTGGTTGACCCAAGGGTCTTCTCATGTGGGGAGTGAAGGAGTGAAGGTCAGAAGAACATGGAATAAGCTTGTTTGAAGGGTAGTTTGATATTTATTTTGTGTTTAAATGATGCTCATATGTGAGAGTAGATGAATGTCTTTATGTTAAGTCTTATTGGATTCTTTTTATATAAAAAAAAAAGTATTATTGAATACGTACGTGAAGCTCGTTCAAAGTCATTTTAAAATATGTATTTATTTATATCAATAAATTATAATAAAAAAAGTATTATTGAATATATGAAGCTTATTTGAACACATGAGCTTCACGTATTTGCCAATTAATATAAAAGACTATTGGCTACCAAATTTATTCTTTTTATCAGTTGCAAGTTGTAACCGCGTTACAACATCTCGGGTTTTTTATATATAAAAAAAGTATTATTGAATACGTGAAGCTCGTTCAAAGTCTTTTTAAAATATGTATTTATTTATATCAATAAATTAAAAAAAAAAGTATTATTGAATATATGAAGCTTATTTGAACACATGAGCTTCATGTGTTTGCCAATTAATATAAAAGACTATTGGCTACCAAATTTATTCTTTTTATCAGTTGCAAGTTTTAACCGCGTTACCACATCTTTGGTTATGTATGTATATATATATATCCGTACAGGTCAGCTTAAGGTGTTAAAAATCCGTACAACCTCTAGCAGCTCCTCCTCTGACACAGATGATGAAACCCTAGAAGCCAAATGGAAACACCTGAGAATGAAAAGACCTGAGAGATGTGCTAGCAGGGCTCATCGACCTATTTCCAAAGCTTACCAAAGAACTAAGAACAAACCTGGAAAATGTCATGGTTGCGGCAAGCGTGACCATTACAAGAAAGATTGTAGCACCAAAACCTCTCACCTAAAGACAGGTAACCCCATTGTCAAGCCTCAGAAGCCTAGCCAAATCCACCAACCTTCGGTACAGGAACCAAGTAAACCTGAACCCAGTAACCATCAACCCAAGGTAGATTCAGAGCAAATCTACAATAGGATTACCCAGTCCAAAAAGGAAGTTAAGATCAACGACCTTCAAAGAGAAACCAAGGAAACTGGGTGTGAAATTAGGACCTTAAAGCAAAGTCTTAAAGCCCTCCAGGAAATTCAACCCTTGGACAACATTTCTTATCAAAGCAATAAGAAAAATCCCACAGATAATGGAGTTAGCCAAACAATTGACCCAACAGCTGATCTCATCTATGAACCTAGCAAGGAATTGTTCTTAGATGCTATCACTAGGATTAACTTCCATAAATGGCATTCCAAAGTCAGGATTGTCATTAGCAAAGATTTTGAATTTGAGGTCATGCCCTTAATTGATTCAGGTGCTGATCTCAACTGCATCCAAGAAGGTATCACTTCCTCCAAATACTTTAAAAAGTCTAGCGAACGATTGACATCCGCAAGTGGCGGAAAAATGCAGATTGAATTCAAACTTCCTAAAGCCCATGTTTGCCAAGATAACATGTGTTTCAAAACCACATTTGTTCTTGTAAAAAATATGACAGACAATGTCATCTTAGGAAATCCTTTCCTTTGCATCCTTTACCCTTTCACAGTGGATAGTAAAGGAATCACTACCCAACCTTTTGGCCAAACCATCAAGTTTAAGTTTACCAGTGAACCAGTGCCTAGAAACATTAGCACAATCCAAGCTGACACAGTCTCCAAAACCTTAAACCTGATTAGTGCCAAGTCCATACATCTTAAGTATCTTCAGGAGGAAATTAGATACAAGAAAGTTGAGGACCAACTAGCTTGTAAAACCCTCCAAGAAGAGATTAGAAAGTTTGAGGAAGAACTTAAGCAGGAAGTCTGCTCTGATCTAGCCACAGCTTTTTGACATAGAAAGAGACACGAGGTAGCTCTCCCATATGTCAAAGATTTCAATGAAAAGAATATCCCTACCAAAGCTCGACCCATCCAAATGAACCAGGAACTTATGGATACCTGTAGAATAGAGATAGAAGACCTCCTTAAGAAAGGAATCATTAGGAAATCCAGATCACCATGGTCTTGTCCAGCCTTTTATGTCCAGAAAAATGCTGAGATTGAGAGAGGTGTCCCTAGATTAGTCATCAACTACAAGCCCCTCAACAAAGTCTTAGAATGGGTTAGGTACCCAATTCCCAACAAAAAGGACTTAGTCAACAGGCTTAGCAAAGTAGTTGTCTTCAGCAAGTTTGATATGAAGAGTGGGTTTTGGCAAATACAAATCAGAGAGCCTGATAGGTATAAAACAGTCTTCACCACACCCTTTGGTCATTACAAATGGAATGTGATGCCCTTCGGTCTCAAAAATGCACCTTCTGAATTCCAAAATATCATGAATGAGATTTTTAATCCATTCTCCAGTCATGCCATTGTGTACATCGATGATGTACTCATTTTCTCAGAATCATTGGAAAAACATCGGAAGCACTTAAGAGCATTCCTCAATACCATCAAGCTCAATGGTCTTGTTGTTTCAGCCCCCAAGATCAAACTTTTCCAAACTAGAGTTTGTTTCTTAGGATTTGATATTCATCATGGTGTCATCAAACCCATAGATAGAGCTATCCAGTTTGCGGATAAATTTCCAGATGAAATCCTAGATAAAACCCAGCTTTAGAGATTTCTAGGATCTCTCAATTACATTTCAGATTTCTATCAAAACCTCAAGCAACAATGCAAACTCCTTTTTGATAGACTTCGAACAAATCCATCCCCCTGGACTCCAGCCCATACTACAGTGGTCCAGCACATCAAACAATATGTCAAAACCCTTCCTTGTTTAGGAATTCCTGCTGACAATTCCTTCAAGATTGTCCAGACCGATGCCTCAAACATAGGTTATGGTGGCATCCTCCTCCAGCGTGCTAGTCCGAATTCCCCTGAACAGATAGTCTGTTTCCATTCGGGAATATGGACTCCCACTCAGATTAATTATAGTACTATTAAGAAAGAGATACTATCTATAGTACTATACATCTCAAAGTTTCAAAGTGATCTTTTAAATCAAAAGTTTTTAATTAGGATTGATTGTAAATCTGCAAAACATGTTTTAGAAAAAGATGTTCAAAACATTGCATCAAAACAGATTTTTGCACGATGGCAAGCCATCCTTTCAGTTTTTGACTTTGACTTAGAATTCATTGAAGGAAGCCAGAACAGCATCCCTGATTTCCTCACCCGTGAATTTTTGCAGAGTCACAGCCAAGATGTCCGGGAAGAAACCCGTACAACAGCCCCAACCCCCTAAATTGTCTAAACAGCAAAACCCTGTTGGTTCTAGCCAATCACAAACCCCAGGAAAGCTTGTCCCAATATCACATGCAAGAAGCCCTAGACAGGATAACCCTACTTCACCATCAAACATTGCCAATCGTTATTTGGTTTCATCAATTCCAGAACCAAATTATGAAAGGCCGCCTTTTGGTCAGCCCAGTTACAGCTCAGCCTTAGCCTCTCTAGCACCCAAGGCAATCAACCCTTATCAGGTAGAGGATAGCCCCATCCGAACTCAAAGGCCTTCCTCCTATCCAACCCAAAGAGGACAGTCCTCTTATGTCAAGAAGACCTTTACCCAGCATATCTCTTATATTGAACCCCACCTAGTTCATATAACAGATCCCCTAGCCCTAGCTATGGAAGTTTTGCCACCAAACTGGCATTTCTTACCCAAACATCCAGAGAAAAATATCCAGTTCTATAAGTGCATCCTCTCCCAGGAAAAGTCTGCACAGATAGAAAATATTTTCAGCAAAGGGGATCCCCCAGTAGTCCTCTATCACAAGTTCATCATCACGGGTTTTGTTAGCTGCAAAGAACGGGGACAACATCCTTCTTTATTAAGGATCCTCAAAAATTACAGATCTCCATCAGGCTCAGTACTCCATTACAGCTATTATGACTATATGGACGCCTTTGAAAAAGTACTCTTCTTCCAGAATCAGAAATTTAACCATTCATGGTTCTTAATGTTTAGTAAAGATTTTGAGAGCCAAACCCCCTCCTGGTTCCTTAAGTGGTGGGAAATGTTTGGATCCATCCCTCAGATCTTCCTAGAACCATTACAAGATGCTTTAAGGTACTTTGATTCAAGATGCAGCTCTTCTAGACACAAATCCCAATTCCCAGTAATCTTGATCTTCGCCCAGAGGTACAGGATCCATTGGATCAACATGTGGAAATACACAATTAACAGCAACCTCTTAGATCGAGAATTCTCAGTAAAATGGTGGGACAACCTTAAGATTAATCCAATTATCAATCAAGTTTATAAGGATTATCCTCCCCCAATTCAGAAACCCATTGCCCACAGGACAAGATCTCAGTCTAGCCTAGATTCTGTCCAGATTACCAGAAAATCCAGCAAAGAGTTAAAAGAATTGGCCCAGCAGCTAATAGCTCACTCATATCAGCTAGAATCAGAAGAACAGGTCTCTCCTACTACCTCTGAGGGATCAGTCAACCACGATCCAATTGATCCGTTCCAAGATTCCCAAGACCCTTACAGTGGGTATAACTTGGATAGCGATTAGAAAGTATCCTGACAAAGCAAACTCAGGATAAGACAACAATCGGGTCACTATTCAAAATCAGCACCAACCACTGATATGAATAGTACCCGCATTATAAGCAGTATCCGTTTGTGTAAATATTCTATATATCATTTGTCTCTTGAATAACTCCATATCCAAAGATAAAGGTCCCGAGGCCACACCTAACCAAATTGTTAAAAAAGAGCCTGTTTCCCCTGAAATTGTTAACCGTTTCACCACATTAGGATCTATTCCTAAACCAAATTATTCCTCTGTTTTGGTTTCTGCTTATGACCCTTATGCTTTGACTCCTGTTAACCAGCCTGTCCGAACTATTTACCCAAGGAAACCCAATGCTTCCCAATATGTTAAGAACAAATATTCCCAAAACTTGTTTTTTGTTGAACCAAACCGAGCAGCAATAAAAAATCTTCTTCAGATTGCAAAAAGCTATTTCCCTCCTCTATGTCACTGGATTCCTAAGCATGGTGGCAAAAAGTTAGAATTTTATTCTGACATTTTACGCCAAGAAGATGCTACTGTTATTAAAACCGTTTTTGATTTAGATGATAAAACCAAAATTATTTACCACAGTGTTTACCTAAAAAATATTGCTACCGAAGCCAGTTAGGGACATTCCCCTACCTCTACTAAACCACTCCAAAAGCATTTGGTCCCTTTTTCTTACCATGATTATATTGATGCTTGGTTCAGATTCATGCTTCACCAGAATGACACAATGACTCATTCATGGTTTATTAACTTTGATAAAGAGTTGAACAATAATGCTGATCTACCTCTTTGGTTCATCCGATGGTGGAATCAATTTGGTCCTGATATTGATATCTTCCCTAAACCTTTTGTTGACCGATCAAAAAGTGGTTTACATTATTTCCTCATATTTTTATAGAAATCAGCAACATAGTTTAGGGATCCAAGATATCTTTGAAGTTGAGTTTTATCAATAATTTCATCAGAAAATTTATCAGCAAATTGGATAGCCCTATCAATAGGACGAATTTGTCCTTCGAAATTATCATAACCAAGAAATCTGACTTTGGCTTGGAACAGTTTGATTTTCTTAGTAGAGACAACAAGACCATTTCTTTTGATAGTGTCAAGAAATGAGTATAAATGTTTCCAGTGTTCAGTAATGGATTTGGAGAAGATCAAGACATCATCAATGTAAACAATAGTAAAATGGCTGAAATCATTAAAGAGATCATTCATAATGTTTCGGAATTCACTAGGAGCATTTTTGAGACCGAAAGGCATAACATTCCGCTCATAATGACCAAAAGGTGTGGTAAAAACAGTTTTATACCTATCCTTCTCACTAATCTGAATTTGCCAAAATCCAGACTTCATATCAAATTTGGAGAATATAATAGCATCACTCAGCCTATGAACAAGATCATTCTTATTGGGAATAGGGTACCTAATCCATTCTAAGACTTTGTTCAAAGGTTTGTAGTTAATGACAAGGCGAGGGGTTCCTCTCTCAAGCTCAGCATTTTTCTGAACATAGAAAGCAGCACAAGACCAAGGAGACTTGCTGTTCCTAATAAGTTTTTTCTTGATCAAATCATTGATCTCATTTTTACAAAATTCAACAATTTCAACATTCATTTAAATAGGGCGAGCTTTAGTAGGAATATTCTTTTCACAAAAATCTTTAGCATAAGGTAAGTCAACAATATGTTTTTTTCTGTGCCAAAAAGCATTAGGAATATCAGAACAAACATCACTCATCAGTATTTTCTGAAAATTAACAATCTTGGATTGAAGTAATTTATCAGCAAGCTGTTCAACAATTTTTTTGTGCTTGACTTCTTGTTGAAGGAAGTTAAGGTATTTGACTTTAGCATGGATTAAATTAAAAGTATCACGAGTTTCATGTTTTGGACAAAATTTGAGTTTTACTTTTTGTCTAAAAGGATCAGTAGTAATTCCATCATCTTCAGTAAGAAAAGGGTATAAAGTGTTAATAAAAGGCAAACCAAAAATCACCTTATCAGTCATATTTTCAACAAGCACAGAAGGATTTTTAAAACAAACATTATTATGGCAAACATGAGTATTATTCAATTCATACTTGATTTTCATTTTAGTACCATTAGCAGAAACTAATCTCTCAGTAGATTTTTCAAAATATTTAGAAGGAATCAGTCCTTCTTGAATACAATTAACATCAGCACCAGAATCAATCATAGCAACAACATCAAAAGCATAACTTTAGTGTACCATTTGGGCAGCATATGTTTAACAAGAGACAAACGATTATCAATCAAATTAATCAAGACACGATCAGAAACATTACCAGAAGGAGAAGCTTGTTGATCGGATTCATCTCCGTTTTTTTGCTCATCATCATCAGATTGGTGCTTATCCATATTTTTATCAATTTTTAGAATTAATAATTCTTGTTTGAGATGATCATTATCATGTTTAATAGTTTTAACATCATTTTTTAACTGAATTATTTCTTGTTTAACAGTTTTTATTTCATGTTGAAGATCATTAACAGTTATCTCTTTTGATTTATTTTTATTAAATCTTTTCAAAGTTTCTTCAAAACTTATCGTAGAATTAGGCCTTTTAACCTTATCTTCTTTTGTTAAGTTTTTTAACAACTTGTCAAGATAATCTTTCTGTAAATTAGGGTCTTCAATTTTACTTATCATGGTTAATAACAGATCATCAATTTCTTTGCTTTTGGTTAACATTTTAACAGATTTAATCATATTACAACAAGAATCTCTACAGCGCAGAAGGCGGAAGCACAACAGATAACAGATATATAGAATATTTCAAAGTAAGGGATAATTGAAAGTAAGAGGCGGTAGAACCAGCCAAGTGGTTGTATATCAAAATAATTCAAAATATTGAAAACAAAAGTGTTTATTGAATGTACATCAAAACACTTATAGTAGTAGTAGTAGTAGCAACAGATTACAGTGATCAACAGGGATCAGTTGGATAAACAATACAAGGCTTGAAAACTAGTCCTGGTTCTAGTTACAAGCTTTGTGTAATCAGTGAGATATCTTGATCTAAGGAATTCCTAGAGAGAGTTCTAAGGGAAATCCTAGAAAAGATTCTGAGTTTAACAATAAGGGACAACCCCCCTTATATAAGTAAATAAAGCAGTGAATAGTGAAAAGTGAATAGTGACTTTTTACTATTCATATCAGCACCCGTGAGGGGTATCAGGAGCGCAATATCCGGAAGGAATCAAGTCGGCTTTTGAGACCGAAAGTAGTTTGGCTGGTAGTGCCAAAAGTAGTCAACAAAGGAATCATGGCAGCAATAGTGAATACTTTTACTTTTGAGTGAATATTGTAACATCAGAAACCATTGTGCAGGCCAGACAAATATATGAATCAATCAAGCTCCTAGGTCGGGAGTATTTTCATCATATTGTTCATCATGCCCAAACCAATCTTTTGGATAAGGTTGGGGGTAAGGGTAATAAGGGCTTTTAGCAACAGACCCTTCTTCTTCAGAATCTCTGTCCTCAGCCTCCTTCTCTTCTTCAATCTTTTTCTTGAGAAGGGCATATAAATCATCTTTACTTAAATTGTCAATATCTGAGGTTTGAGAAGTAGAGGGAGCCTTGGAGGTAGAGTGGTCACCAGAGATTAAATGCTTGGGAGGTGGTCTTCGGTAAACATTATCCAATATTTGTGAAACATAACCAAACTTGTCCCACCACTTAACATACCAATGTCTAGCAAGTATATCTCCTTCTTTCTCATATTGCCACTTTAGAATCTAGGGGACTCTGAAACGTTTAACAAAGTGGAGAAGGGCAGGAAATTTGGCATTATGAGCATTTACTTTAAAATTTTGTTTCCAAAAATTGAAACAGTCTTAATTGGACTGAAAAAAGTATTTTCTCTGAATATAGAGCTAGAACTGTTGAACAAACCTATTCTATTTCCAAAACTCGTGAAAAATGTTGTTTATTTTCCAAGAAAAATATTAATAAGTTTTTATCCAAGAAAAATCTTAAATATTTACACATTGGTTTGGTTCAAGTTGTTGTTAAACCTTTAACAAGAAAAGGAATTGATGCTTCTGTGCTTATGTGTTTATGTGATGCTAGATTTAAGAAATTTAATGATAGCATTCTTGGCATGATTACTGCTTCTTTATATGATGGTCCTGTTTACTTTGATTGTTATCCTGATCTTGCTCTTGCTCTTGATGATCCTAATATTATTAGAACTTTGACTTTAAATATATTGACTTCTGGTTATGATATGGATGATGGTAGTAGACCCTTTACTCTTATTTACCGAATTTTTTATAGATTGCTTGATTCCCAGCTAACTCCTCGGTCTAGAGGACGTGATCCTGCTGGAAAAACTATGTTGATTCAATGTTCCACCCCTGCGCTGTTGTCCTTCCCCCTTTATGCTGTTAAAAGAGATACTGATGGTATGCCTATTTTTGATGAAAATATTAACCGTGGTGTTCCTGATGGTGTCAATACTTTGGTTTACACCATTCTTAAACATTTTGTTGGTACTCCATCTAATATTTCATCTCGAATTTCTGATTATTTGAATAATTTAAGATGTCCTACTATGTCTGATTACAAATGGTACCAAGATGTATTTACTTCCAGAGTCATGTTCAGAAAGGACTTTACAAAGCCTTATTGGAAAGAGAGGTTTATTGACGGTCTACCTCCTATCTTTGCTCATAAGGTAAAAAATGAATTAATTGGTAAAAATGATTCTATTGATTTTGATAATTTAACTTAAGGTGATATTTTCAGCACTATTAAAAAACTTGGAATTAATACGTGCAATGATGAAAAATGGTTAAAACAACAATTAAAAGATAAAAAGAAAACTAAATATGAAATGGGTAATTTCTATGAACAATATAGTTTACCTCCTATTACCCTTTCTAGGCAAAAAGGAAAAAGTAAACATGATAAGGTTTACAAAAGTTATTCCCATAAAAAACATAAAAGATACAAAACCCACTTTGTTAAACCCAATGATTTTTATGCTAAAAACATGATAAACAAAGATCAGGTAAAGGTAAATGCTTTAATTGTGGCAAATTTGGCCATTTCAGTAAAGACTGTAACCAACAACCTGGTAAATTGAAAAAGAAGTTGAACATGTTAAACATTGATAATAATGATCAAAATGAACTATTTCAGATTCTTGAATCTGCTGCTTCAACTGATTCCTTCGAAGAGGATTTTTCCTCTTCATCTGATTTTGATTATCACTCTCGTAGTGATATATATATATATATATATTATGGGGGTTTATCACAATATTATTTGTATTGAAATAAACAAACTTTTGATTAAATAACAATATGAGTGAAGTTCTGGCACAAACTTTAATTAATGCCACGATCAAATAAAATTGAGTGGTTAATGCTGGTAATAGAAGTTTTTTTTTTTTCTCCCTTTTTTAAGAGGCTAGTGGTAGTAGGGTTTATAATTATTAAAAATAATCTAAGGAAAGTAAAGAGTTCTATCCTAGTCTTTCATCATATTGTTATTATCCTATAATGCTCGATTTTCAATTTTTAATTTTTAATTTTTAATTTTACAAAATCTATGAAGCCAAATCATCATAGGTTTCAATAGGGAATTGATCTTCTCTATTTCACTAGAAATAGAGATAATTCATTTCAAGGTTGAAATTTTAATTTTTTAAATGTAACCGTATATAAAATGTCATGTTATTAAAATTTTTAAATAAATGTGACATTGAATGCATCTTTAGATGTGTAATTTTTAATATGAATTATGCTAATTCATTAATTTCCAATTAATGGAGAGGATTTATATACGAGAACGCACTTCATGCTAGAGATTATTTTTAAAGTGGTCACGGACGTTCGCGTGTTGATGTAGTAGCGTAGCTCGTCAAGGACACAAGAAGCTAGTAACTAGTTTCATTTTTGCCACACAAGTCAATAAGCATGTCAGAAATTATATTATAAGTCATTATAAACTGCATGCATATATGACTTATTTTTTAAATGACTGTGACAGACTAATTAAGAGAACTGCCTAGAGATACAATGAATTTAGATGCTATAATAAAGGCTTGAATTTTCAGGTTCTAGTTAGCTCAATTGATAAAGTTTCTTATAATTAAATAGGAGATATGAGGTTCAATTTTTATTTATACAAAAACTCAATTGATGTTTTGGTTTAATGATAAAGAACACAATTATTAGAAGCAAAGGCTACGGACTGAAGCTCTATTAAAAAAATAAAAAGACTTGAATTTATAGTGTTAGATATTAGCACAGAATGAGGATATTTTTTCATTGTATGACTGAAGTGAGTCAAAGATCCAAGTTTGGTCTACAATATACTGTTATAACTTATAACCCAGAAAGCCTTGTTCCGGTGGACCAAACTGCTATAAGAACAGTTTAAAGCAAGTTATTGATAAATTATTGCAACAGTACAAACCGCATACATTCTAGTCTAAAGTCCAAACCGTGGCCGTGAATCACACGAATAGTCAACCTTTTGGAGTTTTGATTTGGACGCCCGCGTATGAATATGATCGATAACGTTCAAATAAACAATCCCAATCACAGGACAAGTCTTCTCTTGCACCATAAATACATTGATAGGATCGTTCTGAACAAATAGTCAACCAAAAAGTAAGGGTCAGATACAAAGGTATCTTTTCTTTTGTATCCAATTTCACATTTGTTGTTGGAGTCAATTATGAATCTATGATTATTTTTTTTAATAAAGTGTGACTTGGTTTTTTTTTTTTTTTTTGTTAAGAAAATAGGAAGGAAATCAATCATGGAGGTCTTAATTGGATGAAAGAAAAAAAAAAACCAGTAATATTTAGTGCGACTTGTCATTTTTACATGGGCCACTAGTTTTTCTCCATCGTTCACAATCAGAACATATGAATATTTGTGACTTAATTTACGGTACTATAATTTTTTATCTTTACTAGTTGAAGAATCAAAATCTAAGAACTAATTAATAAGATGATTGTTAGATAATTTGGGTTGGGTTGAACCCAAATGAGTAGGCCTAATATATATATATATATAAAATATAATATAAAAATTTTACTTTTAACATAATTTAAGTGTATATGTATGTGAAGCTTTATCTTGGAGGCTTGAACCCCGACCCTTACCCCTTATATCTCACAAATACTTATACTTGTGAAATGATCACTGCATTAAGGGTGCACAGTTTTTTTTTTTTTTTTTAGTAGGCCTAATTCAGCTTATACCGAAAAGTTGTTACCCTTTGTGAAATGGTGTGACTCTTGGCGAAAATGTGTGACATTGAATGGATGGATGTGTTGAAGACACGTGACAATGAGTAATAATGTCAACATCTCTCTCTCTCTCTCAATTTCTATTAGTGCATTTGGCTTGTGAATACTGTGTGATTTCTTCTTAGTTCTTAACTTCTTATAACTTTTATCCAAATAAAACTATTATTTGTGATTCTGTGAACAATGTAAAAATCAATTAATAAGTAATATGATTTACCATGTAAATCAAAACAAAATTAAACAACAATGACTTACACCACGAATGAATTCAAAAAATAGAAATAGCAATTGATAAAACTAGTGTTTGAGTCAGTTTGACACTGTATTTAAGACAATATAGTGGTGCAGCTGTGAGCATGTTGGATGTCTCTCTTTGACATACTCTGTATCGACGAATGATAAATAAAAAAAATAAAAAAAAAGAACAACAACAACAAAAAAACTAACTTCCTAAATGTAAAAGGGACATATATTTTATAAACAGAATTATAACTGTTTGGAACAAACAGGGAAAAGTTGGTGGAGATAGCTCAATAAACAAAGACAATATTCCAATGGTACTAAGATCGAAACATTCTTCAGCAAAGATCGAAACATATATATATATATATATAAGTTTAAAATTATCTTGCAAATAAATGATAACAATATAAACTTTTTTTTTTTAACTCGTAGTTTTGTGATATTTTATTCTTTTTAGATATAGAGCATTCAATTTGAATTTTTGCTAAATAATTAGATTTTATTTGTTGTTATACATAATTACATATCAATAAGATTAAAGAAATGTTGGTTAAGCTTATGTTCAATGCATTAGACAGAGGTTGTGTCCAAAAAATGCTATATCCACAATATTTTTACAATAAATTCTAAGTGACAGATTATTATTGTTGAACAAAAGAGTAATTTAAGTGGTGGCTTTAAATTAAAATTAGTAACAATTTACCACTAAATATTTGCTGTGAAAATATTGTGTATATAGCACTTCAAGTAAGGTTAAAGTTAACTGTCGTCCCTGAACAAAGTTTCCCAAATATGCTACTAAATCAATCATATGGTATTATTCTTCCTATGAGCACTCGCATCAGTTGAGCACTCGCATCAGTGTCTGTATAATTGAAAAATGATCATATTTTAGTCAATCAAGCTTAAAATTGACTGATATCAAGGCACGCAAAGCTGTGTAAAAATACATTGCTACTACAGTAACCATGTAAATTTACACTGATACTATTCATTTTGCATTTAGCTTTTTATTCTCTCTTTCTGCATTTTGAGGATGAAGGAAGATAATAGATGATGATTGTTATGTGTAAAAAAAGAGAAATAATTAAAAAAATTAAAATTTTAATAAAATGTAATGTAAAATAGATATTCTAATGTGATATGTTTTAAAAAATGGTATGTAAAATATAGAAAAAAATTCTTACGCAAGAAAAACTTTATGTAAAAATAGTTTTTCGTGTTTTTTAGTGTTTGTTAGCATAAAAAAATATATGTCAAAGGAAGAGTATCTTTGGCCAATATAAAAAGTATAGCTTATTTTTAGAGATTGTTTTCCACTAATTTTTTTTTGAAAAACAACTCAATCTCATAGTAAGTTAAATAAAGCAAATAAGGAAGTTGTTTTTCAAATCAATTAAAATTACTTCTAAACATTAAAAAAAAGATAATTTTATTGAAAATAATTTTTAAAAAATAATTTATTTTTTTTAAAAAATTATTGTTAAAACAAACATGGCGCAATATTAAAATAAGAAAGAAAAAAAAAAAAAAAAATGAATGTGAATGCTCAGTTGAAAAAAAAAACAAAAATATTTATGATACATGGTCCTCCCTATCACACGGGTGGACACTGGACACCATCATCGTGTGAACACAACTCTGTATTGTCCGCCCACAAAAAACGTGTGGGTCCCATATCCATTTTGACTCAATTTTAAGTTAGCCAAAACCTACTTAAATTACCATTTAAACCGCTGTTTTCTAATAGTATGCAAGCGGCAAGCCTGATTAATATTCTATTTGTGAGAAACAATACGAGAAAAATATATAATAATGACCTTATATAGATCATGCTTTATTATTATTATTTTTTATGATTATATAGATCATGCTTATTTTTGAGTTTGAATAAATATAAGATACATTAATTAAAAAATATATATATTATTTTTCAATGTTATTCGTTTCTTCTTTCTAAAGGGCCAAATATGACTTGTTTTTTCTATATTTAATTTTGAGGGTCCAAATATGACTTTTTTTTTTTGTTGGGAAACTAAAATAGTATCCAAATATGATTTTTTTTTTTTGTGAGATTTTTATCGAAATATGACTTGGTTGCTAGAAATATAGAACTTATCCGGAGGTGACTATAGTCTATAGTATTCCACTACTGTTGTTGAACAATCAAACCTAGGAAGTAGGAACTAGTTTATGAAATAAAAAATCAAACCTAGGAAGTGGGAACTAAACATTCAGAGGGCCAGGTCTGAACCCATTTTTTTTTTTTTTGGGCTTTAAGAGGGGTAAGTATGACTTGTTGCTACTTGCTCGACTTGCTCTTTGATATCCAAGCTCTTCTATGTTTTCCTTTAATTTTTTATGGGTCCCTATTGTTCTTTGGGAAATGTTAACAGCACACAAACGCGTCCGTTAATGATGATTTATTGTAGGGCTTATTTAATAAAAAATTGGTATAAATTGATGAAATAACTAAAAATAGTATAAAAAGTGACAAGTAAAACTCAAAAAGTTAATTTTATTTACTATAAAATTAGTAAAAATTTTGACAAAAATTTGACTTTATTAACATAAAATTATTTTTTAATGGGCAACCTGTGGTACCCATTAACACAACACTTTCTGTTTGAGAAGGTTGTTTCGTTGTAGTCGACCTTGAGCGTTAATAGAACAACTGGGAGCAACATTAAATGCCAATTGTAGTTTTGAGATATTCTAGTTTGATATAGTTTTAGGAAGTATGTATTAGACATTATCACGTTTTTTTTAAAAACAAATTACAGTTGACTCTGGATCAAACTAGTGCAAGGCATAATTCAAAATTGACAAATTTAGACTCTAACCACCAAAAGAGAGAGGAGAAAAATGAATAACTGTTTACAAGACCAAATTGGTCAATTTTGAAATACCTTAAAAGTGTTTGGTATTGCTCTATTTGTTCGAGCAGAATACATTATTTGAAGAATGTTTTTTGCATTTTTCAATATTTGGTAGATTGAAAAACTTGGGTCAAGGGAAAACGAACGTCTTGGTCAACAGAAAACATTTTTTTTCTTCGGAAAACAAGCCATAGAAAAGAGACATGTGACACTCCATGAGGCTCTAGCGCTAACATTAAGCAATAAGGGTGTCCAAGCAACCCGCCCAACCCAGCCAACACTCCCATGTTTGACCTGCTGCTATTCAATCCGACAACTACGGCGGTCAGACTTGGGTTTCGAACTCTCTAACCCAACCCCTATGGGTCGGTTGCAGGTTTTCCTTTCAAAACTCGTGAATCGGCCCACTCGTAAGCAGCCTTTTCAGTGATTTATTAAGCATTCAGTTTAGGACCAAATATAGCAAGATCTCGTCGAGATTTGGTCCACATCCTTCGAGATCCGGCAAGATGTCGCCGTTATTCTTCGAAATCTAGGCCATATCTCACCATATTTGGCCAGATTTCAATGGATTTGGCCAAATATTGACCCCGATGATAAAATTTGAGACCAACCCGATACAACCTGAAACTGACAAGAACCAAACTAGAAGATCCAACCAGATCATCTGGGTTAGATTTGAGTTATATTTTCATTCACTTGAATTATTTGAGACGAGTTTGGGTTGGGCACAAAATTGACCCGGCCCGATCTGTCAACATTCCTATTAAGCGAATCTCTATACTTAGTCTCTTCTACATCCTCGCCTTTGTCTCCCCTCTTTCTCCTTCTCTCATCATAAACCTTATTCCTTATCCCACTCTTTGTTTAATTGTATATGTCTTGCAAAAGGAGTTTGCTTCAAAATAATTGTTTTGAATTACAAAATAGGTTACTTTTTTTTGTTTTTCTTTTTTTTGCATGTACCAAACATCAAAATATGTTTTTTACCTCATTTTTAAGATCACAACCAAAGATACGAAACACAAGAAAATTAGTCTATTTTTTAAATTATGTTTTCTAGAAAAATTTGTTCGTTGAAACAAATAGAATGGTAGTTTAAATTTCGGGGTTATTTTATTATTTAATTTTTTGGTATTGTTAATAGGTATTTTTAGAACAATTTTTAATAAATTATTTTTAATAAAGTTTTGACATAATTTTTATGAAAAACATAAAAAATTGTCAAAATAATTAATTAATTTTTTACTTTTAATATAAAATTTCTAAAAATACTTCTTAAAACAATGTTTTTATTGAATTCGTTAACCTTTCTTTTAAGTATTTTTTTCGCAAGGACCTTTTACTCTAAGGGTCCGTTTGGATAGAGCTTATTGCTGAAAACTGAAAACTGAAAACTGAAAACACTGTAGTAAAATAATTTTTAAATATGTGAATAGTAATGTGGGACCCATTTTTAATAAAAAAAAATCTGTAAAGTGAAGTTTGTGGGTCCCGTGAATAGTACACGGGACCCACAAATATGCTGAAAAGTCAGCAAAATCGGCTACTGTTCATGCACTGTAGCATGAACAGTAGCCTTGTCACCTGACCCGTGCAGCAGAAGGAAAAAAAAAAAAAAAAAAAACGCTGGACGCTGGCCGCAAAACGCCCAATCCAAACTCAGCCTAAGAGTCCGTTTGGATAGAACTTATTGCTGAAAACTGAAAACACTGTACAAAAATAATTTTTTAATGTGTAAAAATTACTGTTCATCCCAAAAGTACTGTTCATTGGCCTAAAATTACTGTTCATGGCCAATGAACAGTGACACATGCGCGTGAAAAAAAAAAAAAAAAAAGGCCAAATGTAAACGCAACTGTGCTATCCAAACGCCTCTTAGTCTACCAACTTTTGTCATTTTAAAGAATTACCCATGAGTTCATGACTGCAGTAGTGGCTCCTGATGATTTGGTAATGATGAAATATTGTCGGCCAAAGATTATTTAATTTTTTTTAAAATTACTTAAATTATTTATTTTGGGTGAAAAATTGTGAGCCAAGGCCCAAGAATCAAGAATGAGTGGTAAACTAATTACTGACAATTTTTTTTATTTTTTATTTTGTGAAGGAAATAATTACTGACATTTCACAAAAAATACAACTCATACCAATAATAATAATAATAAAAAAACTAAAAAAGAAAACGCAGATGAGTTATTGCTCTTCCATGGCTTCCCTTCTCTGTCCGTCTCCCACTGTTCTTCTGCAACACAAGGTAATTTGATCATTTTATTTGAAAGTCTCTAAAGAACCAATTTTTAATCAAAATCTATGATTTTGTTGATTTTTTTTAATATTTATTTATCTGGGCAATTATGCATAGAGCTTAGATCGTTGATTGTCTGGTAATCTGATAGCAAGAGTTTAAATTCGGACCAGGAAGGTATTCTTGAATTCAAGGTCATAAAATTGGTGTTTTGAGTTGAAACTGATACGTGAATTGGTCTCAAACAAATCACCGAGTGATAATATTAGCTTAAATGGATATTACTACTTTTAATTTAACAATCAAAGACAACTTTTTTTAATTTTGTTTTGTGATCTATGAATTGGTTCCTGTTAAATTTAGTGTTGTTCTGGGTGCTAACCCCATGGATTCTGCAAATGTTTATGTGACTCCTACTTTGGACACTTGAAAATTTTGATGTGGAAATAGTGCATTCTTTATGAGGCCTGAGTAGCCAGTTGTAGGCTTTTGAGTTCTGCCTTCAATCTTAGATATGGAAATGACTCAAATGTGGGGAGTATTTACACCTTGTGCTGGAAATGAAGGAGTGTTTGTGTGTTATTCTTCCAATGGTTAAAAGTTCTTGGAGGATCTCTGGCTTTACGTGCTAATCAAGTGGGGGAGAAGATCATTACAAAAATAGAATCCAATAGCATTTGTAACATTTGGGCCTTGCTGGAAATAAAGAATCAGTTATTTGTAGTCTAGCTTGTGCAGATATTACTGGAATTCCAGAATTGAATTCTGTTTTTTTGGTTAAGGTTCTGGTGGGATTTTTACATATTTTGTCTCATTTCTGATGGTCGATTGGTCATTGCGTTTTAATTGGACACCCTCCTGCCTTTTTTGCAGGTGAATCGTGTCTGTGTCACTGTATCTACAAACATAACTTCTAAAAGTTACTGGACTAGTGTGAGAAATGGTAGATGGCATGAGCTTAGTTTTGTGACAAAAGCTAAGATGGCTGTTGAAGGAGATGTACTTGAGAAAGAGTCTGTTAGTGTCAATGCAGGTGGTAATTCTTCTTCTGATCTTTCACTTCGAAGTCAAAATGAATGTGAGAGTGTATCGGCTCATTTGGGTAATTGCTTGGTTGGAACTTGATAACATTTTACATAACCTAAAAATATACATGAAATTCAAACTAAAGTTGTGCTCATGGTAAAATGTTTCTCTGGATAGTTAAATTTATCCATTTTCCTTATCAGAATTACTCAAGTATTCTCAACACACACACACACACAATGTGAAAAGCGTTAAACAGATGGTAATATGAAAGTCTAGAGGGAGTGGGGGGGGGGGGGGGGGTGTGTGTGGAGGAGGCTATAAGCTGTTGCTGTTTCACTCATGATCCACTATTCCACTTTGATAGTACATAATGCATTTCTTTTTCTCCTCTATGGCTTAAAGTTTGATTTGTCATCTTTTGGCTGCTATTGGAGCAGATTATGGAGTTGTTAGTGTTCACCATGTTGGAATTCTGTGTGAAAACCTTGAAAGGTCGATTGATTTCTACCAGAATATTCTAGGTATGTTACTTTTCCAAACTAATGTTGGAGTCATATGCTTTAGTTTGCTGAAGAACAAAAAATCATGAATTTTTTTTCTTCATTTTATCTATTTTTTCAATTGTAAACTAGGTCTTGAAATAAATGAAGCAAGGCCAGATGATAAGCTCCCTTACAGAGGTGCTTGGTTGTGGGTGGGTTCTGAGATGATTCATCTGATGGAGCTTCCCAATCCTGACCCCTTAACCGGACGACCTGAACATGGGGGCCGAGATCGTCATACTTGTATTGCAATTAGAGATGTGTCTAAGCTGAAAGCAATCCTTGATAAAGCTGGTAATTTTTTACTCTTCTCCAGTTTGTCAATTTTTCCCTGTAGACAGTGTCAGCATGTATTAGTGGGTTTTATGAGATAGATTTTTCAAGTGGCGGCTTCACTTATTTAGGGAATGTGTTTGCAGGTATTCCCTACACACTTAGCCGCTCTGGGAGGCCTGCAATCTTTACACGAGATCCAGATGCAAATGCTCTAGAGTTTACTCAAGTGGATAACTGAAATTTAAACATTTCCAGCATACGCATCCAATATCAATGTCGTCAGAATTCTGTTGCCTCTAAGGACCAATGCTACATGTACAGATAATTGAGAAACTAAAATGTTGATGACCGTGGTTTCATAAGCTACTCGTGTTCAAATTTGCTAAACAGAAATGAAAATGATTGTATGTGCTAAACCGACTTGTTTAACAGAAAATATGAACGTATTTCCTAGGTGGGACAGACTTAGATTACCATCGACTACACAATCAACCCGGTCCTCAAATGATCTTTGCTATTAGTGATTAAAAATAATGCATACTGTAGGAGACTCTAAGAGCATTCTCATCAAAGAATGCAAAAATGCAAAATCATAAATTTTAAAATCTGAAACCCAAAAAACCTACTCTCCATCAAAACTTGCATATGCGACAAGATTTGCCATCTTGCTACAGTGCACTCTCATTTTTGAGAGCGCACTGTAGCAAGATGTTATAATATTTTATTAATTAATTTATTCTTACTCTAGCTTTGTTTCTCCATCTCCCACATCTCTCTTTGCACTCTGGTTCTCTCTGAAGTCCTCACTCCCTCTCTCTTTTTCACTTAAAACTTGCTACTGCAGTTGGGTTGGATTGATTTGCATGGAGATCAACTTGGCGGCACGGTTGAGATCGTACGTTTGAAATCGGCTTAGTGGCGAGGAGAATGGCGTGATGGCTTAAGATCGGTGTGGAGGAGATCGATGTGGAGGTCGGCGTGTTGTGTGTTTTCTTGTGGTTGTTGTGGTTGGTGTCTTGTGGTTCTTGTTGTGACTGGAACTGTGGCTGTAATGTTTGGTGGGTGTTTGGTCCACCTGGGCATGGGTGGTGGGTTTTTATTCGGGTTTTGGTTTGGGTTTGATTCTTGCCGTGGTTGTGGTTGTAGTGTTTGGCCATGGGTGTGGTTTTGGTGATGGGTTTTTGGCCGTGGATGGTGATGGGTCATGGGTTTGGTTGGGTTAAGTTAGGTATGGGTGGTGGTGGGTTTTGGTTGGGGTTGAGAACGGGGTGGGTGGGTGGTGGTGGGTTTTGTGGTGGCTGTTGGTATTAGGGTGAGGTTGGGCTGCGATGGTGGCTGACAGTGGGTGTGGTTGTGACTGGGGTTGCTTGGACTAAGAAGAAATTGGTGAGTTTTATTAGAGAAAGAGAGAAATAGTGGTAAAATAAAAATAGTATTATTTAAATGAAGTTGTAAAAAAAAATAGAATGTTTGATATTGGGTGTATTGTAAAGTAGTATGTTAAAATTGATAAAGTAAAATTTTGAGATGTTAAATGCTAAAACATTTGCAATCTTTGATAAGAATGCTTTAAAAGTTCACACCAGCGGTTGAGAGAAAAATATAAAAAACCCAATGCAGAACAATTCCGTACCTTTTTCTTGGTAGCTTACGAGCCACTGTTTTATGATCCAGCGGTCTGACCATGTACATTTTAGTTAGGGAGGTATGAAGGACTTGCAAGACTGTGCAACTGACAGTCTGACACTCAGTTTCTGTATCAAACGGTGTAAAGGACATGAATTTTATTAAAAAGTGTAAATGATATGCAGATCTTTTGAATCCAACTGCATCAATGTGTCGGATCATATTGGATGGAATAAACCACATGGATTTGATGTAATTGGAGGGTAAAGGACATGCATTTGATTAAACAGTGTAAATGACATGCATATCTTTTGAATCCAAGAGCAATTTTTTTTTTTTTGAGAATTCATATGTCAGCAATTTTTTTTTTTTTTGAATCCAAGAGTAATTCATACGTCAGATGGTATAAACCACATGGATTTGAAGTAACTGGAGGGCCAAAAGGACCTACAGTTTCTTCTAAGAATAAGAATTTTATTCATTCAAAACAGACGGATACATAAGGAGTAGCCGGGATACCTACCTGGACGAGGCATCATTATGATAGAAGAATCGTCAGAGGTATACATATGATACACAAATTCACTATTCCATTTATATACTGTATAATCAAGCAATTTATGTCCTAGTAATAATTCAAAAAGGCACCCTAAGTGATCCTAAACTACATTATATACTTGCATTCCCCCCAAACCATTTCGTATAGCTTTTTGAAATTCTTTGCTGGAGGCACAATTCAATTCTTTCTTCTAAGCTAGGCACACGAAAATGTCATACGTGACCTCCACTCCTGAATGGCAGAACGTAATGTGTGGTTTGGTATTAACATAGAATGCTGCAGTTTAAGCTTTGTCACTGGTGATGCATTATGTTTCTGGAGCCATGCCACGATTGCTTCATACTCGTAAGTAAAACCATCAGCAGCAATGTGTGGATCACTCATTATTTCCTGCATTACCAATAAAATAATGTATGGAGGCAAGCAATACATAAAATGGAACTTTTATGTAATAAGTGCAATTTTTTTACCTGTAGGATTGGACAGAAGTAGTGATTTGGTGCGTGACTATTATATCTATCCACTTTCACACTAGCATTTGCAACTTCATTGAGTCTTTTGAGGACTGGCAGAACATCAGTTTCAAGATCTGGTCTATCCCTGCATCTAAGCTTTGAACACTTAAGTGCAATTCGAGCTAATTCCTCTGTTTCAGCAAGTGGCCAATCTTTAACTGACTTATCTAGAATGCGAGGGAGGGAGCCATTCATAATGGCGTTTTCTACAGTCATTATAAGTCCATTTGGATGACAATCTGTTAACAATTGGAGGATTATAATTCCAAACGCATATACATCTGATTTGGGTCGGACAGTGCCGGTTCTCTGATACTCTGGGTCCAAGTAGTAGAGTGTACCAACAATAAGTGATTCATTGTATTCAGTGATGTTGTCAGGCACAACATCAGAGATGAGTTTAGCCAGCCCAACATCAGCAATTTTGCTCACATAATTTCTGTCTAACAAGATATTAGCCGGTTTTAAATCTCGATGAACAATTGGATCTGGCTTTGAGTTATGTAAGAATGCAAGCCCACAAGCTACTTCAAAAACTATCCGGAACCGAACAAACCAAGGAAGTGGTGGTTTTCCATTTTGGTGGAAAAGATATTCCTCCAAGCTTCCATTTTCAAGATATTCATAGACCAGGGAACCAGTCTCAGGACAGGCTCCAAGCAGCAACACCAAGTGTGGATGGTGTAGCTGGCTTAGAACTTCAACCTGCAAACAATTGGGAGAGAACAGAAGGAAACACTTGCATCATACAGCAACAAACTATGGGTCAGGAAAGTTAGCACCAAAGTAATTTGCAATCCAGTATTCATTGAAAAATGGCAGGGAAGCACATGTTGCCAAAATGCAACCAGAGTTTTATGATTGAATAGTAAGTTTAATTATTCAGCAAAAAAAAAAAAAGTAGGTTTAATTGAGAATTGTTTGAGTGCTGCCATTGCTGTTATGATACAAAGTCATAAACAAGTGCCTGAAACCCCAAAAAACAAAGTTTCAGGGGGAGAGGTCAACCATCTCAACTAAAGAATCAGTTATACACCATGTTTAGTTGGGGAGAAAGGGGAGGGAAAATGCAGAGAGGATAGGCGTTTTATGGGATTTTAGAGAGTTCAAATGACAATTTGGGAGCTTCCCGAGACATTCATGATATTGTTAAGGGCCTTCGACTTCAAATTAATCAAAGAGGATCCTGAGCACAGTGAGTTTTTGTACGCTTCTGAATTTCTAAAACAAAACTTCAATAGGGTACTCATGATGGTAGAGAGACCAAAGAGATCAATTGAGTTTAGAAACATGATTGTGACTGAAAAGTGAAAAGGATTACAAGCTAAAATTACCTCTTTCAGAAACTCCTCTTTCAAAAACCCCTGCTTCTTTTCAATTGCATCAGGCCTTCGAACTTTAACAGCTACTGGGGTGTGATGAAGGCTGCACTTGTAAACTTTCCCGTACCCACCTTCGCCAATCACATTACTCTCAGAGAACAAATCTGTTGCTGCCTCTATTTCATCCCTTGTATACCTCCTGTACCTCTTATCACTAGAGAATAGAGCATCAACAATTTTCTGTTTCTCCATGGACTCTTTCAGGGCATCCACTTCGGCTAGCTTCTTTTCATAAGCCTCTTTAGCAAGCAAGTTTCTTCCCTGTTCAACCTCTTCCATAGCTTTCAAATACTTGGCTTTCTCTTCAGCAGCAATTTTCCTCAAAGTTTCTTCTCTTTCTAGGGCATCATTCACTCTTCTAGCCTCCTCAAGGCATTCAGAAGAAATTATCTGGACCTGGAAATTGAAGAACCAATGGTAAGAAGTCCATGAGTGTCATAACTTCCTTCTCTGAGCAAATCAAAACAATGCATTCTTCTGCAAGATCATTTTGATAGGTTCACTATATACGTGCAATTGTGTCAATATAATGCAACAATTTTGAGTGTTAAGTACATTAATTTTCATTTTGAGGCATATTGCAAACCTGGTTGAAACATAAAATCCTAAAACACTGATTTTCATATCCTTTGTTTTTTCAAAAGGTTAGAAATAAATGAGAAGGTACATAAAGTTTACACTGCAGATATCTGTAACACCATAGATAATAAAACTCACACCATATTATTAATTTACTAAGAGATCAAACTCACTTTGTTTTGAGCATGAGCCAGCTCTTCACAAGCTCGTTTGTACATGAAAACCGTATTTTGAATTTCAACTTGCAGTTGTTCTACTTCAGACTGCAGAAAGGTACTTCATGTTACACTTTCACAGAAAAATTCTACAAACGAATATGCATGTGTTAGAAAATCCTCAAAAATTTCACCTGCTCAGATTTTGTAGAGAAGGAATTGCAGCTCTTAGTGGTAATACTTTCAAAGTCACCTCCAAAGTTGAAAAGATTTCTTTCCAGATCTTCACTAGCATATATTGAAGAATCCAAATGTGTGAAGTCTAGAGAATTTTGGTAACTAGGCATTGATATTGATTCAAAGCTGCCGTGAACTTTGGGTTCTACGGTGGGAGAATGAAGCACAGATATTTGATTATTAATATCACTGGAACCTTCTCCATAATCTCTTTGAGTATAACTTGTGTGCAAACAGCTGGTCTCTGTAAGAGGAACAGATAAACATTTAACAACATGACAAATTGTTACCCGAAATAGCATGTACTTCCAACTCACCATTAGCAGATGGGGTGTCAGCTGGTTTATTGATGATTTCGTCTCTAGAAACAACATAAACATTGCAAATGCCAGTAGCACATTTTAGGATAGTTGTTGGTATCCCTGGTCTCTTTAATCTCCTAAAGAAATTGTGATAAATCTCATAAGAAGCACAAAGAAAACAGTATGAAACTGGATCCACTCCCCACCCCCCAAAAAAAAAAGATTAGAAAAAATGGAAAGAAAAAGAAAGAACTACAACTTTAAGAACATTGAGGGAAGTACAGAAATAAAAACCCCAAATTTACCACAGAAATAGCCAAAGAAGGGCTTCACCATTTTATATTGACCACATATATAGAGTTTAGATGTCAGTAAATGATACCATTTGTCACGATTTATATAGCCTAACTTGATCTTGTAAACGCCCAATGTGTAATTAGTTATCCAATCCAATTCAAATCACATAATTCAGATATCACACAATCTATGTAGCCAAAACTTGCAAACAAACTTGTGCCACTACATGTGTAACTCCCATGAATTACTATGCACTCCCTGGTGTCCTCAATAATGTTGATATTAATTATACAAAATAGTCACAGCACAACTGTTCTGACTATTTGTATCTCGCTCCTCTCTCCCTCTCTCTCTCTCACACACACACATTATTTTAACCATTAGCATCATAAATATTTATGAAAAATGAATGTGTAATACTCCGAGTACAAGAATGATGCCATACCTTGCTATGAAATTTGAAGAGCAAGAACCCAACACTAAACTCGTAATCCCTGACTCGGATATATATCTAAGAAGTGCAGCTGCAGGATCATCATCTTCCAGCACCAGGGTTTCCATCTACAGAAGTTCCACAATAAACATTCATATTTCTTTACAAGATCAACATGCACAGAATCTAGCCTGATCTAGAAGACAATCTCACCTTTCTTGTCTTGCATAGTTTCTTGAATGGTACAAAGACTTCTTCAAACTTTACTCTCATATCGTCCACGTACATCGCCACCACATTCTCATCCAGTTCTTCAATAGGCATAGGCTCTCCTGCTGTAGTATATAAGTAGGTCACCACAGCACAGCCAGTTTTAATAATTTATGTCCGATTTCTAACACATTTGGCCCATAATTACTTATTTTCTATATTATTTTATTGGTTAATTGCAAATATAGTTGATATATACGGTAAAGTTCACCTCAAGTAGATGTATAGCAATAACATGAACCAATAATTAGTCTAGGAAGGACGGACACTGACACGGTTCTGAAAAATTATAACATGAAATGGCCAGTACAATATCGGTTAGATAGGAGTCTGACACCCTAAATGAAGTGTCCGTGCTTCTTAGGATGGACTTAGTCCCAGAACTTTGAGGTCGACTATGGGTTCTCAATTGAATAATCAAGATTGACTACATGTATTCTTTCCGCCATTATATCATGTGTCCAAAATCATTCTCACCGTAACCTAAATTACCTCATCTCCTTTTTTTTATTTTATTTTATACTACTTTTACTAATGTATTTTTTTTTAATATAGCAAGTAATGATATTTGGCACAATCGAGTACACAATTTAATTTTTTCACGCCTTTTATTAAACATCTAGTATTTTAAAACATGAATCTAATAAGACCTGTTTAATTCATGTATTTAAAAACATTTTTGAAGAAGTTCACAAAAACAGAAGATACAGCAAAAACGTGTTTTTAAAAACTGTTTTCAGGGAATTACTCTTGAAAACATCGTTGTCGTTTTTCATAGAACATCAAAATTATGTTTTTGAAACATTTTTTTTTCACTGTAGAAAAAAAGACAAGAACACAAAACCATAAAAAAAAAAAAAATCATGTCCTTCTTTGCTCTTGGGGGTATTTTCTCAATAGTTTTAATTTTTACTATACTATTTTTCTCGGAAACCAAACAACAAAGCAGAGAGTCAGAAATGAAGAAAGAAAGAAACATAAAACATACATGGAGTCGGGATTGAAGTGATTTTGGGCATGACGTGGACCAAAATGAACCGACCGGATTCGGGCATGAGATTCTCGACCGCCCAACGAACGGCGCGTCGGCTTGCCCTGCCACCAGCTCCGCCGGCAACGCCATTCACGGCCACGGCCACCGCCACTGAACTCATAATCGCCACTGGGCGAGGCTCAGGTGAGGAGGGGGCAGTGTCAATTGGGGAAGTTTGGAACTTTGAAGAGCGTCGTCGTTTGACTCTGCTGTAGCTGTAGCTGTAGGTTGTGCTGAGCCAGAGCCAGAACCTGAGCCTGAGCCTGAGGCTGATGCTGATCCTGTGGCTGATTGAGCACGACACAGAATATTTTAGAGTCCTCTCTTCAGAGTTTTAGGTCAACGCATGAAAATATATAGATAGGCAGCTAGTTCATACTTTCATAACGTTTTTCGGCTGTTTTTTTTTCCCAAAAGATGAGGATTATAATTTTGTCCATATATATCACAATTCCCAAAAAGAATTAAATAAAGGATAATTCTTAGTTTACATGTTGAGGTAAAACATGAAAAATGGTAAATATTATTATTATTATACACATTCTATAAAAGTCCATCTGTCACTTGGTTTATTTATTTAGTAAAAAATGCAAATTATATTTATTAAATTTGATCAATTGTCATTTTTAGTTATTTAGGTTTCGCTTTTATTGTTTTAGCCATTTTGAGCTTACATTTGATTTGCCGTTAAGGTTAGTCTTTCCATCCAATTTGGAGTTAATACATTTTATATTAAAATTTATTTAATTTTTTCTTTTAAATGATTAAAAAAAAAATAACAAAAAAAGACATGAACCCATATTTGGCAGTCTGGGTACTTACTAATATTCACAACACAACTCAAATTAACCCCATAAATTCGAATCAACACTCAGCGAAGGACAAATTTTGGTTACACATTTTATTATAGCTTAAGGTTACAATTTTATTTAACATTTTTTTTATTAGATGTGAATTATGATAAATTTATCATTGTATTACATTTTCTTCTTATATTTTTTATGTTTACAAAAATTATTGAAGATTGAAGATCAATAACTATGTCATCAATCAACTGTTTAAATTACAAGTTTTTGTAGTCTAACATTATGCAAAAAAAAAAGTTTATAGATCATATAGTAAGTAATATCTTATTGGCACAAAATTTAACATGTGTGTTAACTATAAAGAACATGCAAACTCAAAATTACTAATAAAGAAAATCATTTTTATCTCAATTTTTTTGATGACGATATTGTGAGATCCAACTATGGGCATCAACGATAGATCTAGTGAGTCGGCAATGGCTATGGAGTCCCACCACATTATGTGCACAGATCGAATAGCATGGTTCTTGACACTAAGACCAACCTCAACCTTAGCCACTGCCCATAATCAGGCTTGGTGTCATTGTACCATCGGTGGTGATGGGTTTATTGTGGAGGTTTGGTGGTTGAAATCAATGATGATGGGGCTATTAGGGTGGCCTTAGAGCATTGGTAGTAAGTTACTTAAATAGAGAAACTCAAAAACTTACTGTATCAACTTACATCTTATTCCCGCCCAATATGGATTTTAGCTACAGTTGCTCCCTATATCTTTAGGGAGCACTCTTCATCCCCAAACATTTGTTTATTGTTTTTGTGTCTTGGTAACTATGATGAAGTAAAGTGTTGAGTGCATGACACCAAAAGTCCAGCCCACGTGCAAGCTCAATTAATGAGTGTGTTGTCCAAGCGTAAGAAGAGTCCTGCCTCAAGTTTCATTAGGAATCCATATGCCGCTTGGGAAAAAGAAGTGAGGCGGCAAGTTTGCTTATAAAAGTAAGGAGTAGGTGTTGCATAAGGAGAATTAGGGTTGTTTGGTTGTGTTTTTAAACAACAATTTTCAGTTTTTAAATAACGTTGCACGTATTTTTACACACTTTTTCACCTACACATATTTCTACAAATGTTTTCAAACAATAATTTTCAGTTTTTAAACACATGTACCAAACGAGCCTTAGTGTGTGTGCTAGAAAAAGAAGAGTCGCATAGAGAGAAAGACAGTCGAGAAGAAGAAAGAGCCCCAGAGAGAGAGAGAGAGAGAGCTAAGTGTTGCTGCCTTTGAGCTAAGTAATTAGTGTGTGTGAGAGCAAAGAAAATAAGGAGATTTTCTTTAGCAGTGAGACATACACAAAATGATTTATTATTTTATTTAGTAAATCTCAAGTTAGGCATAAACTTGAGAGCTATTGTAATTGTTTTGATAATAGTGAAATTATTCGGAATTTGTTTTGTAACTTTTCTTTTCAAGAATAAAATGTTTTTTTCTTCAAGAAGAAAATGTTTTTCTCATTAATATTTGTGTTCTTTGGATTAATAATTTTTGGTAATAATACTATTTAGGACCTTACATAAAGTGGGTGTTTTGAAAAGTGATAGAAAAAAAGAAAAAGAAAAAATAATATTCAAATCGAATATGGTTTAAAATAAGGAATATGTGAGTGAAAAGAAAATGTAGTTGACTAAAAGTGTTTTGAAAAGTAATAAGAATAATAAAAAATGAATGAAAAAATAATATTAAAATCGAATATGGTTTAGAATAAGGAATATGCCAGTGAAAAGAAAACTTAGCTAACTAAAGGAGGAAAAATAGGTTTTAACCAAAAATATGGTGTAAATTTAGGGTGCTAATTATGCTCTTACACGGTTTATATGTGATAAGCTGTTTGTGTTTTTTCATTTTTGGGTTACTTGGTTTGATTTTTTTTGATTGGATAGTTGGTATAATTGTTTTGAGTGTTTGGCATGTTTGAAAATTTGGGAAAATTGTGTTGCCTAAAATTTCAAATATTTTTATATTCAAATTATTATTTTTTAAATAGATAAAAATTGTTTTTTTATAGTAATTTTGAGTTTGCTGAATGTAATTTAAAATTATTAAGCTTCATTTGAGTCCTTGTATTGCTGAAAATTTGGAAAGTCTTCATGGTGAAGATCTGTGTGTGCAAAATTCCCAAATATTTGTTCATGTTTTTTGAATTAAAATTTTTAATTATTTCAAAGAAAATTTAATGATTTTTAATAAAAAAAATTTAATAACTAATGGAAAATTGGATAGAATGACTAGCGGTGATTGTAAATTGCAATGTAAAATTACATGATTAAAATGATAAAAGTAAAACTTTTAAAGAACTAAAATAACAATTGACCAAATTTATCGGGTGTAGTTTACGATGTTACATTCTTTAGTAAAAAATAGAAAATATTGTGGAGTATTCCAAATCACAAATTCATTTTTTACATAGAGAGTTTGGTTCCTCCAACGCTCGAGTGGCAAGTAGCAACACAAACTTTTTTTTTTTTTTTTTTGAGAATAAGTAGCAACACAAACTTGATAAGTGATCGATTAAAAATTATATCATGTCATTTTAAAAACGGTCATATGTTATTCATGTGTTTTTTCAGTATATTGGACAATGAAAGGTTTACTCTTTTATATTAGGGTAAAAGTAGTTTTATGAAAATTTAAATTCAATAAGAATAAAGTGTAATTACAAAATTGATTGTAAACTAAAATTACAATCTTACATAATATCTTTTTATTGGAGGTGAATTTTGATAAATACACCATTGGATTACATCTTTTCCTTATATCTTTCATATTTGCAAATTTTCTAAAAAATTAAAAATCAATAACTATGTTATCAATAAATTGTTTAAATTACAAGTTTTTGTAGTTTAAAATTATGATATAATTAATGGGCAATAGGTTTACTTGGGTTGTCCTTGTTTTAATAACTGTCATGTTTACTAGTTTATTTATGTACGGAAACATTCAATGATGATAATGATGAGGAGTCTAAATCTTCTGTCTCACTTTTCCTGCTCCACCAATAAAAACTTGCCACGTGTTCACCTAATTAATTAAATACTACTGTTAATTAATAATGGTAGCATTAATAAGTCAATAATGATAGTATTTAATTACTTAGGTAAACACGTGATAAGTTTTTATTGGTGGAGTATAAAATGGAGCAGGAAAAGTGGGACAGAAGATTTGGACTCAATGATGAGAGGCTTTTACTGAGTTCAAATCTTCTGTCTCACTTTTCTTGCTCCACTCTATACTCCACCAATAAAAACTTGCCACGTGTTCTCCTAATTAATTAAATACTATCATTATTGACTTAATAATGCTACATTTATTAATTAATAGTAGTATTTAATTAATTAGGAGAACACGTGACAAGTTTTTATTGGTGGAGTATAGAGTGGAGTAGGAAAAGTGAGACAGAAGATTTGGACTCGCTTTTACTTAACTGTTTTTTTTTTTTTTTTTTTTGTAGTTTAAAATTTAAATTTTCCTCATTTTTGTTTGGTTGAGAGTGAAAAGTGAAAGGATAGAAAAAAATGAGTTTGCATAAATTTTACTTATATACCATTGTTAAAAAATGATGCACAATTGAAAACAAAAAAGGTGATAAGCAACCAAAAAAAAAAAAAAACAATGACCCAAATTATATTAAAAAATAAAAACCATGTCCAGAAAAAAATAATCATGTTTTGCTAAAAAAAGAAAAAAAAGCACCAGCTCCAGAATATCACACAAAAAAAAAAAAAAAAAGGCAAATGCCCAGTGAAGAAAAAAGAGCAACGTAAAGCCAAAGGCTTAAAAAAGAACAAGAAGCAGCAATGCTAAGCCCATGTGCAACTTGCACATGGACATTTTTGTCATTCAGTCATCATATTTCTTCTCTCAAGTTTTCTCTTCATTTTGGGGAGAAAACTTTTTGATGGGCTTAGAGAGAAAACACCTGGACCTCACCATTTATTTTCCTTTGTTCTCACCTAACCAAATACACTCCAAGAAGATTTTCCTTTCCATTTTCTCTCTAAAATTTTTCATTCAGCTTATTTCACCTCCGAACAAACACACCCTTACAGAAATTTTTTGAAAAATGTCGTGCCAACAATTTCACCTAGAGACAAAACAAAACTAAAAGGAAAATATGAAGCATATAAAAATGATTGCCCTTAAATGAGATTGAGGTTATAGATACTGGAATCATACCACATAAATGCCAACACTACTCAAATACACGTATCACACTAAATCAAAAGACAATATTATTTGGGCAGGGATATTGCTTCTAATGTAAGGCCTATTATTCTCAAACAAAGAAAAAAGAAAAAAAATGAGGCCCATTGAATCACAACATGAAACATACAAAGAACTATATGAATCTTTCATATTTAACTTTACAAATTCTTTAAACACATGAAAGTCTGGCTATGTGAATTACTACCCAAGCACCACTAATCGAGCACTTGGATGTTGGAGTAAAAAAAAAAACCCACAACAATTTACTAAAAAATATTACAAATTTCCTTTCACATGCCATGATACTATATAGTCTTCTTTTTTATCTTAAACAAATCCATGATTCTTAACAACCCAAAATAACATAAAACTGAAATTCCCAAAAAATTCTAATAACATCATTTTTTATCATTATAATCCAATCATAAAAAGTAAATGGAGATATAACGGGATATCTTTGAATTTAAGCATCATTATAATTTATAAATTAAAAACTACTGACCTTGGCAGACACGAACATCTTTTCCCAAGATCATATTTTGATGAAGCCAAACCTTGATAAAGAAAATATGAAATAAAATATAGAATCTTTGCCATTTAAACATATGAAATAGAATAGAATACAGATTGTCTGAAAATATGAAGGATGAAGGAAACGTTAGAGAGAAAGAGAGAGTAAGAGAGAGTGAGAGAGGAGCTTAAGAGTTTACCCATAACAGTGTGCTGGTGAGATGTTCTTGCCTAGGTTATTATTGTGGTCTTCTTGATTTGCATATCAGGTGTTAATGTATCATTTACTTTTGCACAAAATTTGAAAATTTTAGATAGGACCTGGCAAAATTAAGCTTCAAATTTGATTTGATTTTTTCAGTTTTGACTTTTAATATATATATATATATATATATACACACACACATATGCGCAGGGGCACGATTCATGCATTGCACTTGTATGTTATTTGCATTAGCTATGCGGTTGGCCTAGAAGTCATTGTATTAGTAGCCTTGTATTGTGGATTTGTGGTCTCCCTCGTATGGTGGTGCATATTAATATTAAAAATTGAAAATGATTAAATGAATTAATTAAATAATGAGTTGACAAACTAAATGAGAGGATGTGAGAGTTTCAATGATTCATGTGGTTGCTAAGTCTTAATTGAGAAATTAATTATGAAAAAAATCTTAATCAAGAAGTTGATTTTTAGTAATTAAACCAACGTCAAGGAGAGCGTCCTTATCAATTTGATAAGTATTTAATGGTTATTAGATTTTTGATACTCCTCCGCCCCATTTAGTGTATCCTATTTAAAAAGTTAAATTTTTTAAGGGAACATCATTTATTTTCTTGTCTAACTTTTAAAAATGTATTAGTTTCCAAAACTACCCTTAAATAAATTTGTTGATTTTATTTTCAAATGGAGTAGTTTTAAAAATTAAATAGGAGTATAATAGGAACATTAGTAAATTAATGACTTTTATTATTAGAAACAGGACAATATTTTGGGACATCCCAAAATGGAATAGAGGACAAACTAAGTAGGACAGAGAGAGTATAAGATAGAATTCTATTCTAGCCTAATCTAAGGGTCCGTTTGGATAGAACTTATTGCTGAAAACTGAAAACTGAAAACTGAAAACACTGTAGCAAAATAATTTTAAAATGTGTGAATAGTACCGCGGGACCCATTTTTAATGAAAAAGTTGTTAAAAAGTGAAATTTGTGGGACCCATGAACAGTGCATTTGTGCATTGTTCATGGCTGAAAAGTCAAAATAAGCTACTGGGTAAAAAAAAAAGAAAAAAGAAAAAAGAAAAAAAGAAGGAAAACGCAGATGTGGGACGTGGGATGCGGGATCCAAACGCCCTCTAAGTATATATGTGTGTGAAGCTCCCTCCTAAAAACTTAAACCCCGGCCCTTGCCCCTCAACACTCCACAATCACTTATACTTATGGAGTGACCATTGTACTAAAGGTGTGTGGTGGTAATGATTATTGGATTTAAATGGCTAATCCAAAGAAATTGGTCTAACTCATGTGTACCATATCTGGTTAACACAATACAAGCAATTAATACACATCACAATGACAACATTTAAACACTTAGCCTAATCTATCCCATACACTTCACATTTAAATCTAGGATACAATTTCTATCTTTATCTCAAAATAACATAAAAAAGAAAGTTAAAATTCAAAATTCGCATTTTAAGTTTCACCTTTTGTTATTTTAGTTCTCTAAGTTTGACTTTTGTCATTTTAGTCCTCTAAGTTTCAATTATACTTAATTCAGTCTTTCGTTTAATTTCCATTAAATTGCACTGTTATTGTATTGTAACATTATATTTCGATCCTCCCCTACTTTCCATTGAGTTCATTGTAGATTTTGACTCTCCAAATCGTCTTCCAAAACTACCATCATTGCTTAAAAAATTCAAGTAATTCACCATCAAAATCTCTGTGTTGTTACTTCTAATTGAAATTCCAATTTGGATCTTTCAGCCCACCACCTTGATTGGAGCCATAGTCGAATTCTGTCACCCACCATTGATTCATGAAATCAGGGTCTTCGATATCGCTCTCTGTAAAACCCATATGAGTATTTGTTTGTTGTTTAGACCCCTTAAGGCAGATTGTTTAACCTAATATATCGGCCAAGTAGTTACTTAGGTTAATTATTTAGATCTAGGTTAAACAATAATAAATCATATCATGCAAAGTAACAGAAAATAAAGAACACCATGATATGATAACCCAGAAAAACCAATAAAAACAACAATTTTAAGGTAAAAACTTGGGGAGGATTTGACCTAGCTTTTCTCAGCCAAAATGGGGGTTTGCCCTCTTTTTGCAAAACTTTCCGGCATTTTGCCCTCTTTCTCAAACTATATAGGAATATGCCCCTATTTTAAAACTCGACATTATGATAATCGAGTTCTGTGTAAAACTCAATGATACTATAATTGAGTTTGTACGAGATTTTTGCCACGCTAGCTTTCCAGTGTGGCATTTTCATTTATTTGAATCCGTACATAACTTGATTATTGTAAAATTGAGTTATATATCCGACTATAAAATTATCGAGTTATAAAGCAAAATTAATATCTCTAAAATCGAGTTATGCTCGTGTTATACCATTACATTTGCTCCCATTCAGACTGTCTTGCTTTCAGTTTGAACTGAATTCCACTGCTGCTCCACGGATCCATAGCTGCTTCCGGACTGAATTGAAATTTCTATCATCTCTGATAAAAAACCCATACTTGAATTTTATGACAATGGTATTTTCATTTGATATTCTGATTTCTTTTTTTTTTTGGTTTAATTAGTGTTATATAAGTACATTGGTGTGATTTTGGTTGTTTGTTGTAGTAAATTTTAATCACAAGAGAATCATAATCTATAGCATAGCAAGAAATAATCAACTATATACCTTATTTTTCTTAAATTGTTATAAGATATTTAGTGAAATGAAGGATAACACATAATTGTAAGAATATGATAAGTAGCATTTATGATCATGTTTTTCTTTTTGAGAAACCATTTATGGTCATGTTGATAACTCTAGAAGGCTTTTATTAACAAATCAGCAATGCAAAAGTAATAAAAGTGGTTACTATAGATGAAATTGTATGTTGGTCTCCTTATCTATTATTTTTTAATATGCGTCCATAGGTGGTGGGACTCACATATCATGCATTAATGCATTCCATACTTTAGTTGAACGTACCTAATCATCATTGTCAGACATTGACAACAACACTACGTCTTACATAAAATGTCTAGACATTAACAATAACGTCTAATCTTTGTAGGTAGGAATTTTTGGAAATTATCGTTGCTTGAATTTGAGAAGTTTGAAATATCTTTATCATCGTCTAAAGCAGTAATTTCATTGATAGACTTGATGACTCGCTCTTGCGCCTTCCCTGATAGATATTTCCTAGCCTTTGCATTTGATTATTCTCTCGTTCAAGACGAGCAAGTATGTTGGTAGGTTTGTCTTTAGGTAACTCGGTTGACTGTGTCTTAGGAACTTATAACCCATGCTATCGATAGTACACCTCTTCTCGTATAACTCTAACCATGGTTGTTCTGCTGCGATGAACTTTCTTGTAGTGGTATTTGTACTCAGCTGTGCAGGTTTGCCAACCATGATGTGTCTGATGCTTCCTAAACTCTCGTACGTGTATATTGGAATATTAGCGAAATCTCTTTTCTTTTCAACCCATTTCCCTCCATAGCGGCTTGTGTAAGTCTGTAGTTGTTGCTTTACTGGAACTTGTGATGATGCATTTGTTGAAGTAGATCCAAACTTGTTTCACACCGTACGTTTTGAGTTTGAGGTATTGTGACTCAGAGCTTAGTTAGTCGAAGAAGTTAGTGGGATAGAAATAACCCATTCAGTATTGTGGTGCATTTATAAGCTCATCTTATAGTCCAAATATCATAAATTTTTTATATATAAGTATTGGGGTTTGTCATGTTAGTACAGACTGGAAAAACGGTACATGAACGGGAGTACCCATGCTCCCATTGTTACAGTGTATTTCCACATATGTACAGTAGTATAAGTCAATTATATTTGCATAGTTGTAGTGTGCTTGACCAGATCCTCATCTCTGATTCACACAATGCCATGCATTATGCATCATTGTACGATTATTCTTTTATTTTTGTTAAGGGCCATATCATAGATCTAGCATGCAAAACTACATCGATTTAGAAATGTCTTAGTCGTGTACCATGTTATGCAGCCATACATTATTTATTAACAGTTGATGCACATTGTTAACTTGATCTTTTGATGTTATTGTAGTTAGCGTCAATGGGTGACCCTTATCGCTACAGGCCATGTGATGTGTTCACCACGATGGGTCGTCGCTGGGTACTAGAAGATGAATTCAATTATCCAATCAATCCCAACTTGTGAAATAGTGCACAGGTCCGCAATAGACTATAGTGCTTCAATGTTCAGTATTTCTGATAAATGACTCATTTTCTTTTGCAAATGCCATCATATCTCCCACTTCAAAATTTACAAAGGTAAATGTCAACAAGAATAAGGACTTTTTTGTTTAATAATTAAATTGTTATAAGTCAAGAGAGGGAGTTTGAATCCTAATTCTCTTTTAGGAAAGAGACCAGTCTATAACACTAAGTTACAAGGGTAATGCCGTAATGCATATCTTAGTGTTACTAAGTTACAAGAACCTAAGAATTATGTGCATAGAGTATTACCTTAAAAACCAAAATTATCACATTTATATCAATGAATTTGACTTGTAACTGTGTCTTAGTTCTATGTCAATAATAAAGGGTAATTGTGTCATGTCTTGTTCATCACAATACATAATTGACTAAGTAAAATATGTCAAGTCTTCTTAAAAAAGAAGTAATATATAACAATTGTCAAGAGTCATGTAATTTAGTGACACTTTCTAATCTTTTTTGTTAGAAGAACCAAATTTTAAATCTATCAATCCTAAGAGATTAGTCTAGTGATTCCATGAGATCATGGGTTCGTTTTCTAACCAACACGTTAAGACCACCTATAAGGAAATCCTACCTATAAATAAATATTCCAACATGCATGAGATGAAAGAACTACACTAATGACTCAGCACCCCATATTAATAAGGCGTAATGCGAAAGTCAAGTGCTCTTAGAACCTCATACTAGTAATTAAGGCGTAAATAATGCTATACTATCACCTTCAATTAACAATGCTAAGGCTAAACCATATAAATGAATTAATTTGTTGGTTGGGTTCAGTTCATGAATTGATCATATAATCAAAGCCATTATATGAACTGATCATATAATCAAAGCCATACCTCAACTATCTGTATATCTATATTAATTGTACTTAATAGTTGGGAATTCTAGCATTTTGCCCTCATTTTTTTAAAAAATTTAGCAATATGTCCATGTTTTAAAACTATATAGGTTCATGCTCAAAATTGAGTTTCAATGTAAACCTTGATTTGTAGAAAGTCAAGTATAGCGTGATCAAACTTAAAAAAAAAAAAAAAACTTGCATGGAACTTGAGTTCATAGAGCTCGAGTTCCATTGAAAACGCCACTATAAGTCATTTAAAATGCAGCTATAGATATGGACTTAAAAAAAAAAAAACTTGCATGGAACTTGAGTTCATGGAGCTCGAGTTCCATTAAAACGCCACTAAAGGACATTTAAAACGCAACTATAGGTATGGAACTCGAGCTCTATGAACTCAAGTTCCATGCAAGATTTTTTTTTTCTTCCTTTAAGTTTCATTTTGTTTGAATTAGTGCCCTTAAATCCTATTGTATGATGCTATGTATGATATTATGTATGACATTATGTATGACATGATGTATGACTTAATATTGTGATTGATAAAGTTGTTTTATATTATCTAAAATAATGGTAACATGAATATGAGACATTATCATATAGTCTATGAGATGCATTGTATGTGATTTATGTGAAAAGTCACAGAATATGTAAATCGCAAGTTTTTTGTAAACTCAGAATTTATAGTTCATAGTCGTTGATGAAATTGGGCATTTCATCTGCAAAGATTATAACGTATCAACTAAGATGATTTGTCTTGATCATGAAAGTGGAGACTTCTAGTTGATATGTTGATATGTTTTAAGAGTTAAGACATATTGAACAGGACCGCTGTGAGATTCATTATTCTCCTAACGACTGTCAATTGAATAATAAATTTCACGACTTCTATTTGCATAAACTCTTAATCCTGACAGAATAATGGACCTGAGTATGAGATGTAGGTTGCTTTGATATATCAGGAGTGAGATCTAAAGTGACGGTCAAAACCTCAGTATGTTGGGCAGCCACATTTAGTGTTGATAAAACATATATTCTCAAGATGAAATTCATAGACTCTTGATGGAGATATAAAATATTCCCTTGAGATAAGTTTAATGGGTTCAGTTATTTAGAGAGTTAGGCTTAACCATTTTAGTAAGAAATTATTAAAATATATATTTATGAAATTAGATTTCATAAATATATAATGAATAACTTTAAAGGATTAAACCGGGTATTCAAGGATAAGATGTAGTAATTTACAAAGTAGCAGTCTACATTTATGACTTTGTATTACTACAAATATTTTATGAAGGGGTTACATGTATAATAAAGTCTTGGGATATAATTTATTAATAAGGCCTAGAGTGCAATTATATTTATATAGTGGTATTAAATATAATTAATGGTAACTTTGGACTAGTCAAGAGTTGACAGAAAAGTCCAAGGCCCATTGGAGCTAGTGTCTTATTGGTCCCTTTTGGTCCTACTCCAAGCCACACACTAAAGCCCAATTGAAAAGGCCCAATAGGTCAACCCAATTAGATAATCAGTTAGTTATAAAGGGAGAAACATACAAAATTTTTATATATAAAAAAAAGAAACGGTGTGTGAGAGAGTGTGAGACACATTTTCATTTTTCCTTTAAAAAGTGATTAAGACCACACATCTTGGGCATAAAGTGAAATTGGAGTGAACATTAAAAGTATTCCAAGTGCTTCTAATCTTTGTTTTAAATTTCTTCACACCAAGGTACGTTATTTTGTTCTTAAATTCCGAAATTTACATAGTGCACGTTATCGATTATGAATGAAATAGATCCTTGTTTGTTGCTTCCGCTGTGTATTTTGTATGAGATGCAAAACCAAAAATTTTCCTTCAATTAGTATCAGAGCCAAGTTTTCATCTCATGATTGTATAATGTGTGATTGAATTTTAGAATTTAAGAAAACCGTTATCTTTGTCTTTCAATTTTCTGCATCATTTGAATATAATGAAGAGAATTGCATCACTTGTGTGTGTGTATATATATATATATTATATATTATATATATATATATATTATATATATATATATTCGTGTTTTCACAAGGATAAATATTATTATGATCAAGTGTTGTGTATGGTTATGGCCTAAAGGATACAGTTATTGAATAAAACAATAACTGTCAAGTACGATAGAATGTATAATAAGACAATTTGATGGTAATTGTCTTGATGTCCCACGGATTGCATTGATTTATGGTTATTGTTGATTGTTGGAGTAACTGTCATATGCTTGCACCGCTTGGAATTCAATTGCATGGTTTGAATGTCCTTGCATGGCTTGACTATTCAAAGTTTTTTTTGTCTTGCATATTTTATGGCCATGGAAAAGATCCATCCGTGTATATATATATATATAATATATATATATATATATATATTGTACTTTCAGATGGTGGAATCCTTTATATACGGATTCTATTTTTAAAATATATATATATATATATATATATATATATATTTTAATTAATTCAAGAAGTCAAGGATTCTATATTTACAATAATATCTATTGGGTCCCACTTGCAATATATATATATATATATATATATAATAATTATATGTTACATATATTAATTTGTATATTATATTATATATATATAATATAATATGGATTTTTATATGTAATAAGGGTTTTATTACGTTATATATATATATATATATATATATTATATATGTTAATGCTAGTTTAATGAAATTTATTCCTAATAAGATTAGGATTATATTTTCAACGTGTCTAGCATTATTATGGTTCTTCATCTTAAAAACCTTTAATATAAAATATTTAGTGGGAGAGGGATATAAGGGTTAGATCTCATGGTCTCCATTGTTAGTTCATAGTAGTGTGAAATATATACTTTGTCTTTACCTCGAGCTTAGCATTCCATGCGGAGAGTATTTATTTCATGGTTCTACAAGATTGAATTTTCTGGTTTATAGTGGTTTGATAAATACCTTGTCTTAGTTTCGAGCTTTGCATTCCATGCGGAGGGTGTTTTATCATGGTACTACAAAATAAGTCTATTAAGGGGATGGAATGTGGTTACACATGATTCTAGACAATGGTATATATTAGACTAAGTATTATAGTATCCTCTATGCTGAGTTCTTACTATTATTATTTAGAGGCTAAATATAAAACGACATATTATTAGTGTTTAATAAGAGTTATCATGATAGCACTAATGATGAGAATAGTTCTCAATCAATCATAGTATTTTATGTTCACTCTATGCTGAGGGATATTGAATATGAGATTGGGTTGTCGTTGCATATATTATTTTATGGTTTTATTAAGATTCCATATTATATGCTTATATGCTAAATTGATAATGTCTAGTTTACTTATTATATTCATGTTTATTATTTTCAGATTTTATCATGGCATCATTTAGCCCACTTGTTTCTATTTTTAACAAAAACAAACTGATTGGATCTAACTATGTTGACTGGAAAAGAAATTTGGATATTGTTCTTACTGTTGAAGAACACAAATATGTGCTTACTTAACCATGTCCTACCTTTCCTTCATTATATGCTCCTCTTAAGGAAAAACAACGATATATCGTTGGCAGAAATTTAATGAGATGACCAAATACTATATCCTAGCATCTATCTCAAATGTTCTACAATATCAAATGTAGGATGTAGAACTTGCTTCGGACATAATGCATAGTCTGAAAGAGATGTTTGGTGAGTAAGGCCGTTCTGCAAGGCAAGAAACCATGAGGCAAATTTATAATACCAAAATGGCTGCAGGAAGTTCAATGAGGGAGTATTGTCTTAGGATGATTGCTAATCTGAACACATTAGAAGTTTTAGGTGCCGACATTGATGGAGAATCCCAAATGGATATGATACTCCAGTCATTACCAGAATCATTCAAGGAATTCAGACTCAATTATAATATGAACAAAAAGATTTATTCTTTGTCTGAATTAATGAATGAGTTAGTGGTGGCGGAAGGCATCCTTGGTACTTCTAGTGTTGAAGCCAATGTGGGTGAAGCTTCTACTTCTCAACCTAAGTCGAAAGGCAAGGATAAGAAGAAGAAGAAGAAGGACTTCACTAAGAAAGGTGGTAAACAAATTGCCTTAGGGGTTGCCAACAAAGGAAAGTGTTTCCATTATGGTGAGAAAAAATATTAGAAGAGGAATTGTCCAATATTCAAGGCCGTCAAGAATAAGGGTATGAAAAGTTCATTTCTTCTTGAAATATGTTTGGTACAGAATCCAACAGGTTCCTGGTGTGTAGATTCAGGTTGTATTAATCATATCTGCAATTCTTTGCAGGGGTTTTAGGAGACCAGAAAGTTGACTGAGGGAGAACTATTTCTTACTTTGGCTGATGGGAGCAAGATTCCAGTTGAAGTTGTTGGAGTGTTTAATTTTGTGTTTTAAGTCTAGAGTTTTAATATTGGAAGACTGTTTGTATGTACCTAATATTCGTAGAAATTTAATTTCTGCAACTTACTTAGGTAAACATGGATATTGTGTTATCCTGAAAGACAATGTTGTAATAAAGAAGGATAAAGTGTTTATCTGTTCTGACAATATTGTAGATGGTCTTTATATTTTAACTCCTGATAAGCATGAATTATACAATTTTAAATTAGATAGTAGCTCTCATGTAAAATCATTAAAGAGAAAGTTTCCTTCTACTAGTGATGCGTATCTATGGCACTTGCGTTTAGGTCATATCAATTCAAGTAGGATTCAAAGACTAATCAAAGATGGACTTTTACAGCTCATGGACTTTAATGGTTTTCCAGTTTGCGAATTTTATTTAGAAGGTAAGATGACCAAACGACCTTTTAATGAAAATGGTAGAAGAGCCCAAGATTTGCTAGAACTAATACATTTAGATGTATGTGGTCATATGTCAATCCAAGCAAGAGGTGGCTATGAGTATTTCATTACTTTCATTGATGATTACTCTAGATTTGGTTATGTGTACTTAATGAAACGGAAGTCCGAAACTTTTGAAAAGTTCAAAGAGTTTAGGGCTGAAGTTGAGAATCAATTGGGTAAACTCATAAAGGCCATACGATCTGATCGAGATGGCGAATACCTTCTTGGTGATTTTAAGAATTACTTAACTAAAAATGAGATTATATCCCAGTTGACTGCACCTGAAACTTCACAACAAAATAGTGTAGCAGAAAGAAGGAATAGGACTCTTTTAGATATGGTTAGGTCCATGTTGAGTTATTCGACTCTACCAATTTCTTTTTGGGGATATGCCTTAAATACTGCAATGTATCTTCTGAATTTAGTACCTTCGAAGTCTATTCTTAAAACACCTGTAGAGTTATGGAATGGGCGTAAGCCTAGTATGAGACATCTCCACATTTAGGGTTGTCCAGCACATGTGTTGAAAGGAAAGTCTGACAAGTTACAGTCCAAAACAGAAGTGATATTTTTTGTAGGGTATTTAAAAGAAACAGTTGGAGGTTTATTCTATGGTAATAAGGATAATAAAGTGTTTGTTAACATAAATGTCAAATTCTTGAAAAATGACTATATGAATAATTTTACTTCCAGAAGTAGAGCTGTCTTGGCTGAAATGAATGAACCTGTAGTTGAACAACCATTGGATGAAACTAGGGATGATGTGACTGTATTAGATACACCATAAGATACTACTCATGAGATGTCTAGTACACAGGTGCCTCGCTGTAGTGAGAGAATTGTTCGGCCTTCTATAAGATTCATAGGTTTGGGAGAAACTTATGAGGCTATCTCAGAAGAGGCTAAATCGGATCCTTACACTTATTATGAAGCAATAAATGATATAAATGCACATCATTGGATCTAAGTTATGAAATCTGAATTGGATTCTATGGATTCCAATCATGTATGAGATCTTGTAAAGGTGCCTAACGGCTTTAAACCTGTTAGTTGCAAATGGGTTTATAAGAGGAAGAGATGGATAGATGGAAATGTTGAAACCTTTAAAGCAAGGCTAATGGCGAAAGGGTACACACAAAAAGAAGGTATTGATTATGATGAAACTTTTTCGCCAGTAGTCATGGTTAAATCTTCTCTTATCCATTGCTGCTCATTATGATTATGAGATTTCGCAAATGGATGTCAAGACTGCATTTCTTAATGGCAATCTTGAAGAAGAAATATACATGTTGCAACCAGAAGGTTTTATAGCAAAGAACCAAGAGCATATGATATGCAAGTTGAATAGGTCCATTTATGAGCTTAAACAACATCTAGGTCATGGAACATCAGATTTGATCAAGCAATCAAGTCATTTGGTTTTGAAAAAAATCTTGATGAACCATGTGTGTACAAAAGATATCGAGACAAAGTAGTAATATTCCTAGTGCTTTATGTTGATGATATTCTACTCATTGGGAATGATGTAAAAGTAATGTCATCGGTTAAAGTTTAGTTGTCAAGCCAATTTGATATGAAGGACTTGGGTGAGACTAACTTTATTCTAGGGATCAAGTTTTGGTGAGATCGTAAGAATAAGATGTTAGGCTTATCATAAGCTGGATATATAGATAAGGCCCTAGAACAGTTTAGCATGCAAAATTCCAAGAAATGATTGCTTCCTTTTAGACATGGAGTTCCTCTATTTGATGATCAAAGGCCTAAGACTCAAGAGGAAGAAAATATGATGAGACAAGTTTCTTATGCTTCTGCAGTGGAAAGTCTCATGTATGTCATGTTTTGTACTAGACCAGATATTTGTTATTCAGTTGGCATGGTCAGCCGATATCAATTAAATCCAGGACCAAAACATTGGCAAGCTGTAAAGCATATTCTCAAGTATCTTAGGAGAATGAGAGATTATATGCTTGTTTACCATAGTGAGGATTTGATTTCCATTGGCTATACAGATTCAAGTTTTCAATCGGATCTAGATTTCAGAAAATCCATCTCAGGATGTGTTTTCACCTTATGAGGTAGAGCCATAAGTTGGCGGAGTGTTAAACAATCTTGTATTGCGGACTCCACCATGGAAGCCGAGTATGTTGCTGTTTGTGAAGCAACAAAGGAGGCTGTTTGGCTTAAGAAATTCATTTCTAATCTTGGTGTTATAAGAATGGAGCAAGTTCATATCACATTATTTTGCGACAATAGTGGAGCGGTTGCACAATCCAAAGATCCAAGGAATCACAAGAAAGGAAAGCACATTGAGAGGAAGTACCACATCATTCGAGACATTGTTGCTCATGAAGATGTGGTAGCAAAGATTGAAAGTGCAAATAATCAAGCAGATTCTTTTACCAAAACCTTGCCTCAAAGGACTTTCGAGTCACATTTGGAAGCAATGAGAGTTAGATTAGTGCACCATAGTCTTTAGGGCAAGTGGGAGATTGTTAGGATTAGTGCCTTTAAATTCTATTATATGATGTTATGTATGATATTATGTATGACATAATGTATGACTTAATATTGTGATTGATAAAGTTGTTTTATTATTATTTAAAATAATGGTAACATGAATATGAGATATTATCATATAGTCCATGAGATGCATTGCATGTGATTTATGTGAAAGTCACAGAAGATGTAAATCACAAGTTCTTTATAAATTCAGAATTTATAGTTCATAGTTGGTGATGAAATTTGACATTTCATCTGCGAAAACTATAACGTATCAACTAAGATGATTTGTCTTGATCATGGAAGTGGAGACTTCTAGTTGATATGTTGATATGTTTTAAAAGTTAAGACATATTGAATAGGACCGTTGTGAGATTTATTATTCTCCTAACGACTGTCAAATGAATAATAAATTTCACAACTTCTATTTGCATGAACTTTTAATCCTAAAAGAATAATGAACCTGAGCATGAGGTGTAGGTTGCTTTGATATATTAGGAGTGAGATCTAAAGTGACGGACAAAACCTCAGTATGTTGGGCATCCACATTTAGTATTGATGGAACATATATTCTCAAGATGAAATTCATAGTCTCTTGATGGAGATATAAAATATTCTATTGAGATAAGTTTAATGAGTTCAGTTATTCAGAGAGTTAGGCCTAACCACTTTAGTTAGAAATTATTAAAGTATATATTTATGAAATTAGATTTCATAAATATATAATGAATAACTTTAAAGGATTAAATCGGGTACTCAAGGATAAGATGTAGTAATTTACGAAGTGAGAGTCTACATTTATGACTTTGTGTTACTACGAATATTTTATGAAGAGGTTACATGTATAATAAAGTCTTGGGATATAATTTATTAATAAGGCCTAGAGTGCAATTATATTTATATAGTGGTATTAAATATAATTAATGGTAACTTTGGACTAGTCAAAAGTTGACGGAAAAGCTCAAGGCCCATTGGAGCTAGTGTCTTATTAGTCCCTTTTGGTCCCACTCCAAGCCATACACTAAAGGCCAATTGGAAAAGCCCAATAGGTCAGCCCAATTAGATAATCAGTTAGTTATAAAGGGAGAAACATACAGAATTTTTATAAAAAAAAAGAAAAAAAAGAAACGGTGTGTGAGAGAGTGTGAGACACACTTTCATTTTTCTTTTGAAAACTGATTGAGAGACCACACATCTTGGGCTTAAAGTGGAATTGGAGTGAAGATTAAAAGTGTTCCAAGTGTTTCTAATCTTTGTTTTGAATTTCTCCATACCAAGGTATGCTATCTTGTTCTTAAATTCTGAAATTTACATAGTGCACGTTATCAATTATGAATGAAATAGATCCTTATTTGTTGCTTCTGCTGTGTGTTTTGTATGAGATGCAAAACCAGAATTTTTCCTTCACATTTGGCATAGCTCGATTTTAAAACAGTCAAGTTTTTGATTGAAACTCAATTTTATTAAAATCGAGTTTTAAAACAAGGGCACGAACCTATATAATTTCAAAATAGGGACATATTGTTAAATTTTTTTTAAAATGAGGGCAAAATGCTAAAATCCCCCGTAAAAGTTTGCCAAAGTGTGGACCTAATATATGTGTTAGGGTGGCTTACTCTCTCTCTTACCCACTTCATGACCTCTTTAGCCATATGGGCAGCTCTATATATAACCGGCCACTTATTTTATTTATAAGCAATAATTAATAAGTAGAAAATGAGATCTTCAAACTATATATTAAGTTATAATTAATGTAATCTCACTTCCACATAAGTCTACTACACTAACACCACTCTTATTCTGCACTAATCACAATATGTTATCTGAACAATTGTGAATTTTTTTGTGTCGAAGTTATTGTTAATGTAATCCTTAGTGTTAATTGGGTTGTGATTGCATTATATTTATTGCAAATGGAAAAATGAAGTGGCTAGAAGCCTGACTTCGTCTATTGCTGTTTGCATAGGTTCCTACATATTACAGCATCAGTCTCTACTTTACTAGTGCACATGAGGGCACTAAAAATAAACAAATAAACATATTGAACTTTCTCTTTTGGTTGAAACAGAAACATACTTAACTATCAGTAGATCTCAAATCTCTATTATGGTATGTCTTTATTAGCATGTGAAATTTATACCTTCCAAACTCAAAAGACACGAACTAATTAAAAGTAACTTGGGTATCCCAAATCTATAATGGTACGTGTTTACAAATTTATGCCTTTCAAACTCAAAATAAGTGAACTAATTTGCCTCAACTTTACTAGTGCATGTGTGCACTGACAATAAACAAACAATAAATAATATTAAACTTTCACTTTAGGCTAAAACAGAAACATACTTAACTTTCAAAAGGCCTCTAAGTCTCTAATGGTATGTGTTAAATATTGGTAAAAAAAATGTTATCAAATTTATATACTTACGTGAGGCAATTAAAAGTGAGATTACATTGTTGTTTAATACTTAATGAGTAGAAATTTTTGATGAATTCCCTTACACCATTTTTGGGCTCGTTCTTATTAGATAATGTCAATTATGCATTTGAATATTTGATGATCTTGCTAATGAATTTTACCCCTTGAGAATTTGCCAGTCTGATGCTGGTTCTTTTGGCCATTATGCAAAATCACAGGTGGCCTGTTATGCCCCAATCTAACTCCCCCTCCCCCCAACTCGAAACACAGTGGGAAAAGAAAGAAGGAAAAAATAGAATTAAAGCAAAAAATAAGAGATTGAATAACTTTGAAATCAGGAGAATATTACTCATTAGTGAGCAACACTTTAATGAAACTTTGAAATCCCAAAAGGAAAAGGCTTTACAACGTTGCACAATGTTAAAGTGGGTGATCTTCAAAGGCCAGTTGGAGATGTCTAGTTCAAGTTTTCTATCAATTAAACTAGAACTAGACATGCAACCAAGCTGGCTCCTAGACTTCGGCATTTACCAGAAATAGTACTGCTTGGCAATCTAGTGTCGCCCAGTTTTCAATATACTGTTATTGTATATTCCATCCTGTGTTATGTCTTTGCATCTTTGATTCTACACTGACGTTGGATGGCAGTATGAGTATATCTTATTTCAATTACTAAATGATTTCTGCTGTGATCAAACTGCACTTACCTTATTGGATGGCTTTATCAGTATCTCGCCTCTTCTTCATTTTTTGCTTACATAAGTGGGGGAGGGGGGATTTGAAACCAGGTTCTCCCACGGAGTAGATAGAACAGTGCCACTAAGCCACAAGGCTCTTTGGAATATTTGCACGCCACAAAGAAATCTTATTATTCTTATAGACATTCAAAATTTAAAAATACCCAATCCATTTTTTTCTTGTTTATGTCAACTTACTGCCCCTATTCATTTTGTAGATTGAAGGAACTAAATTTGATGAGATCGACTTGTCAGCAGGGGAGTTTTCAGAATATGATGAGAAGGGAAAGTGCCCAGTTATGATTTCCAATCTCCCGTTCAACTTTCGATGTAGTGAAGTAGAGAGTAGTACTATAATGTTCACATTTTGTCAAGCTACATATAATTGTTCTTATCTGGATGATGTGGAAGCATTTGGATGCTAAACACGAAGTAGCGATGAATCTATATTCGCAACTGGCTTGATGTGAGTTGAACTTGGATTTGTTCATAAATTTACTGGTTAAGGCTATTAACTGATTGTGAATTAATCACCCTATATGGTCATGGTTTTGGAGGCAGTGAATGTGTTCCAATGTTGTATTGTTAACTTGCACACATGGTTACGTTCAGCAGGTGGCATCCACGTGATTTAGATTGGTGATGGTAGGGGACCAGGGGCGAACTAGAGTAATGGATTTCTTTACAAAACATATAAATGCCTAACGCCCTGTTTGGTGAGTTAACTCAAACTCATATTTTTACATTTTAAACAACTTTACATACATTTCTACATACTTTTTCACCTACACAAATTTTAAAAAATTAGAAAAATCTCATCTCAAACTACTCAACCAAACACCCCTGATTGAGAATGGCTCCTAAAAAAAAAAAAAAAAAAAAAAAGGTTGAGAACAGCCCTGGCCACAATCTCAACTAAAAACGCTATCTTTGTCAAGAAACTGTTTTTAGTTAAAAAAAAAAAAAAGAGAAGAAAAAAAGAGAGCCATAAAAAGAATATATAACATAGAAAATTACAAGAGTGGGTTTTAATTGTTTCAAATGATAAAGTCTTTTGTCGTCAAATTTGGAGTTCTAACCTTACTTATACAAAAAAAAAAAAAAAAAAAAACCAATTTTTTTAGAGATAATTACAACATGCTACTAACCCTGCAGCTCGAGTCATTTTTCTCCTAAATCCCCAAACATTTTATGCATGAGAATGTGCCAATTCAGCTACAAAGCATTTGGCTACAGAAAAACCAATTAGTATTTAACCTGATGATAACAACAATTATTATGGAATGAACGTCATAGGTTTAAATTCTAACATATTTATCAAAAAAAAATAAAAAAATTAATGAGTATCATTCTTACAGTAATGAGATATAAAATAAAGAAGATATCACTTACTGCATGAAACCTAAATAAGAGGAGACATTCTTGATATTCCATGATCAACGATCTTTTCTTTGGGCCTTGCATTGTTGATGTCCTAAAATCTCATTGAAAATTAGATAGCTCATCGTGAAAAGTGAGTATTTCAAAATGAAATAGTATTCCATTACCATTTGTTTTTAGAGATAATTTTAACTTATGATGTTTGCTTTTGATAATTGTTATTTGGAAATTGGAACCCTTGAGTATATACATTATATAGGTTTAAAGAAAATATAAATGCTTTTTTGCCCAATATTTACCTGTAAATATTATCAAAAGGAAAATTCTATACCCACACTTCTTTTTTGGTATCTCTACTAGTTAATTTGGTATAACAGATTTCCATGGTTTTTTTATTTATTTATTAACTTTAATTTTAAATTCCTTATATAGTCACATTGGATAAGAACAATTTCATACTGGATTGTGGTCACGTTACATTTGATAATAACTAGCTTACATTTTTTCATAGCCTTGTTTCACATTCTTTTTTGGTTTATTTTTTTTAAAATTCCTTATATAGTCACATTGGATAGCAACAACGTCACATTTTATCATTTATTTTATTTGTTCTCTATTTTTATTTTTTTATAGACATGTTAGATGATAACAACATTATATGAGTTAGTAACAACGTCACATGCGACGATATCTACATCATATTTGTTGGTAACTTTATATTAGTATTTTTGTTTAAAATTCTTTATACAATCACATTAGATAGTACTAGCATCTTACCAGATAACAACATTGTCGCATAATGATGGTAACTACATTACATTTGTTAGTATCATTTTTTTTTGTTTCTTTTTATATATTTTTAAATCCTTATATAGTTTTATTGGATAGTACCAACGTCACGTATAATAGTAGTTGCATCACATTTTTTGCTAACCTTATATATATATAAATTATTTATATAGTCACATTAGGAAGTATCAACATTATATTGGATAGTAACAACATCACACAATATTATTAAATCTAGCCCGGCCTGGCCAATTGGATCGGTTCTATAGCTTAGTTAAGGTAAGCTTGGTTCCCTTAACTTAACTATCCTTGTGGTTGTAAGTTGGAGCTACCATAGCTTATGGCTAGAGCAATGGGAGGGGGCTAGCTTCAAAGGAGCATCTTTGCATGACCCGACATATAAATCGGTCCGAGTTATCAATTGGATAGGATGTGCATAAAATCCGATCAAAACAAGTAAAACATGGCGGGTTTTAAGCAAATCGTGTGACCCGGATGGGTAACCCAACTAGGTTTGTTAATTGAGTAAAATTACATTAATAGATCTACTCCCATTGACTTCTTTATTATTTGATGTGTGATAATATGGTAATTTGAACAAGAAAAAATCTAAAGATTTTTTTATTTTATTTTAAAAATACAATGTTCTTTCACTTCTTTGCCAATTCACACTATAACCATCACTTTTTACTATTTCAATTCTCCAAAAATGTAGGAGAAATTGGGCTTTTACCATTTTTTATTTATTTTAAATTTAGCAATATGTCCTTGTTTTGAAACTATTTAGGTCTATGTTCCTGTTTTAAAACTTGATTTTGAAAAAATCGAGTTTCAATGTAAAACTCGATTTGTAGAAAATCGAGTATAGGCGATCAAACTTAAAAAAAAAAAAAAAATTTATGGAACTCAAGTTCCACGAACTCGAGTTCCACAATTTTTTTTTTTTTTTTTTTTTTTAAGTTTGATTTGGCATAACTTGATTTTCTACAAATTGAGTTTTACATTGAAACTCGATTTTGAGAAAATCGAGTTTCAAAATAAGGATACGGACCTAAATAGTTTCAAAATAGGGCCATATTGCTAGTTTTTTTTTTTTTTTTTTTTGCAAAATAAGGGCAAAAGCCAAATTTCCCCCCCAAAATGCATCAATTTCTGCTCTAAACAGATCACTTTAAAGTTTAACGTAGCCAGTTAGTACAAAGGCATTATTTTATCAGTATATTTTATATAGTTTATTGCTTAAACCTTCTTTTCTTTTCTTTTGTTTACGTTTTTTGTGCTTTATTTTCTTATTGTTTTAAGTTCAAGCCTTAATACCTTTTTTTCCTCTTCTTTTGTTTACATAGTTTGAGATTTTGCCTCATTTTCTTTTAATATACAAAATTTTAAGATATGTAATAAGATTTTATTTAGCAATTTTTTTAAGAATCTTATGGCATTCATTTATTTTGCTTGTGAATTTTATTAAATTTCTAATGCTATTACTTATGAAACCTTGATTTTGAATTATAATGCCAAGTTTAATTTAGGCATATGCCCCTTTTATATATTGGACAAAATTTAGTTACAAAATTAGTTGTAACCTTAGGCTACAAACTCACTCAATATCTTTTTATTGAATGTGAATTTTGACAAATCAACCAATTGATTACATGTTCTTCTTATATCCTCCATGTTTGTAAAATTTCAAGAAAATTAAAGATCAATAGCCATGTCATCAATAAATTTTTAATTTGCAAGTTTTTGTAATTTAAAATTATGCATAAAATGTAAGTTATAGATTATATAGTAAATAATATCTGATTGACACAAAATTTGACATGTGTATTAAGAGCGTAAAGAACATGCAATTCAATGACTAGATTTTCAAAATACATAGTAATATTTATTTTATTAAGTGAGTTTATAGTCTAAGGGTACAACCAATTTTGTAGCTAAACTTTATCTTTATATATTTATTTACATATTCATATTATGATTTCTCAAACTTGCTTTTCTATATATTTAATTTTTAAAATTTTTTATAGCCTAAGGATTCAAGATCTATTTGGAGCAATGCGATGGCAAGATTGGAGGACTTGGTCAATGCTACTGCAAGATCAGAAAGGTGGAATTCTAGATATGAAAACCCATTCACCATCTAACTCTTCTTCTTTTTCTTTGTTACTAGTGAGATTGGAGGGGACTCGAGAACTAGCGATGGTTGGCGTTGATGAAGCGGAGAGAACAAAATTGCTGGACTAGTCGGTGGCTTTGTGGGAGAGAGCAATCGAGAGTAAGGGAGAAAATTGTAGAAAGAGAGAGTAAAATGTTTACAGTTTTTTTTAGTGTAAAACATTTTACAAATTTTTACCTTGAATTTTATAGTTGATTGAAAATATTTTATGGTTGACCAATCATTTTATTATAAAATAAATATTGTAAAATGAACTGTGTAAAACTCTTGATTTTATTGCCTAAGACATATGATGAAGAAACAACTTTCAATCCCAAATCCTGATCGCCAAATGTTTTGATGACAAAATGGTTTCGATACTGAATCGTTTGATTATTAAAACAAATTATAATCACAGGCGATGAAATCAAACGAAAAAATTGTTTGATTATTTTGTTGACTAATATTTATCTCGCTAATTACAGCATTCAACGGTGAAACAATTTCATTGCCACTTTTTCAAACTATTATCAGTAATTGTATATATATATATATATTAAAAATTTGAGAAACATCAGTGGATGTATTTTTATTGGATAGCAACATCACATAGTAACTATGCATTGATTGGTAACTTACTGACATAAGTGTTTTTTTTTTTTTTTAAAAATTCTTTATAAAGTTATATTGGATAATAACATCATCTCATATGATAGTATAATTACATAATATTAGTTGGAAACTTTCTTTCAATTTTTTTTTTCACTTTCAATTATTATTATTATTCACCTTAGAATTTTTTATTTATTTAAAATTTATGAATTTTCACGTCAGCCCTTAGTTGCTCCCTTCTTTATCAACCATCACTCACGTAATGGGATTAGCCACTGAGTCACTCACAAACGACCCATCTTGATCATCCCTAGGTATTTCCAATCTGCCTTCCATTTAATAACCTCGCTGTTAAATATTAGCATTAATACACCATGTTGAATATGCTATTATGGATGCGGAAGCGAAAGCATAAAGTATAGAACACAATAACACAAGAGGATTACGTGGTTCAGCCTAACGGCCTACATCCACGGAGGAAACCCTAAAGGGCTACATCAATAATATATTAGAGTGTAGAACAAATCCTGTGTTACAATGAACCATAACATGTGTATATATAGTAGACTAAACCCTAAACTAATAGACTTCTAGTACAAGTAGGAAACTTGGCTTGCACACAAAGTAGAATTAGACTTGGGCTTATGCTAATGGGCTAATATATCTCTAACACTCGCCATTAAACCTTGGTCCGAGTTAGACCCAGAAAACAAAATCAAAACCCGACCAAACCCAAGCGCCTCGATAACAGAGTTCCACCGCAATGAGTCAAGAAACCGCATATTGATGGGTGGGCTAAGACTTTAAGCTAGCTTTGGTGCCCAACCAGTCCAAACCAAACAACAGTCCGCAACTCGGGTTTCAAATCCGAGGGCAATTATATCTGGACCCGTTAACCCGTCAATAAGTGGACGGTTCTTGACCACCCAAATGAAAGGCAACCAGGATTTTTCTATCCCATGCGCCAACTCGTGACTCATTTTCTTGACTCAGAGTCTACTCAGTACCGAATGCAATGTAAACCACTGAGTTTTCTCTCTTATTCTCAAGCCATTCTTTCAACGATTTCAAGCTCTTGTTATCTTCTTCATTCACTACTCTATCTTTGCACTGAGGGCGGTAACAACCCAATTGGAACAACTGGTTTTTGGTAAAGCTTCTCGAGCAAACTGAGCGCGTCAGCCTCAAACTCGTTGGAGCTTCAAACAATGACGAATCGGTAGCGTTGAATCACCGTGGCAGCGCGAGTCAAATCGGACATATTCATGTCCATGCAGACTCGATGGCTAAGCAACTCAGGGACATTATAAGCAACATCACAAGGAAAATCTATCCACTTGGGGGAGACCGTGAAGTCCTCTAGACTTTTGCGGTAAACATTGGTCATCTCAGAAGGTGGGCCAAAAAAGGCGAGCACAGAAGCATTAAGTGCTAAAGAAAACTGAGTTGACTCCAAGTTGAGTCGCGACTCGTGGTAACCAGTGAGGAACGAAGTCATGGATAATCCAGTTAACATCCGAGTTCTGGAGAATTTGAATTAGATGGGGCTCGAGCTTCGAGCATGTCATAGGCTTTTTTTTTGAGGTATGGGACTTGGTGATTTGATAACTCGGAGGTGGACTCAGCAGCTCGAGGCAAGCCATCAATGTAAGGTAAAGGAAGTTCTACTAAGTTTATCAGTGATAAGTTAACTAATTTGGGAGGCGAAGGAGAGGAAATGAAGAATACTTTATGACCCTTTTGAGCTAAGAACTTGGAGAGCTCAAAATATGGCATTACTTGGCCATAAGCTAGCCATGGAAATATTGCTATGTGAAGCTTTTCTTCGTTAGCCATTTTTGTGTGTAAGTAAAATGAAGACAACTCTCAATGAAGTTCTGGCTTTCTCGCATATATGCTTACAATATCTTTAATATAATTAGATTTATCACTAACATTGAGTAGTATTTTGTAATTTCACCATATATATTATTCCTAATTATTTAATTATTTTTCTTAACCTAACCTACTTTATTTTATTTTCAAAAATGTATATATTAACTTTTTGATTTTGTATTAACATTTTTGCTTTAGATTTTGAATTTATTTGCTTATGTTTAGCTTTTTTAAAGCTCTCAACTTTTTTTTTTTTAATACATCACACTCTATTCAACTTCCAGCAAATAAGCAAAGATGATTTAAAATGCCAACCGAAAAAACAACTTTAGTTCAGAGATGACTAGTATTATGCCTGTGCGATGTACGACTTAATTAAAATTCATATGTAAATAATTTTTTTATTAATTATTTAAAATAATTAATAAAAATAAATGAAATTTTATTTTTAAGTTATATAATGAAAGCATGTTGTGTGAGACTAAGGTATCATAAAATGCATATATATATATATATATATATATATATATATATATATAATTGAATGGAAGATTGTAGAAGTACCTAAAAATATATATAAAATGATTTTCAATAATACATTGAGCTTTAAGGCTCAATTAATCACAATATTTAAATAGAAAACCCTTGAATTTAATAGTTAAAAACTATCCAAAACAATAATTGAAATCATGTTTAAGTGAAACCTCAATTCAATAATTAAGAATAATATAAACTATCAAACATTTAAAAATTTGAAGTAGAGAGAGACTCACACGAGAATTTTATTTTTGTTTTTGAAAGCATGAAACTTGAGTGAGTTTCACCCTACCAAGTTTAAGTTTAAACTTAAAGTTTAAATTCTATGCGTTACACGCTACATGTGCGTGTATATGCATGAAAAATGATCTGCATTTAACATATATTGTATAAAAGAGGTGATGTAGTCTTATTCCTATCTAGCTAATTCTTATTATAATCCCTTTGTGTAACATGTGTATATGCATGAAAAATGATCTGAATTTAACATTTATTATAGAAAAGAGGTGGTGTAGTTTTACATCTGTCTAGCTAATTTTTATTATAATCCTTTTGTTTTGCAGGGAGAGAGAGAAATGCTTCTTTTGAAAGAAAGAAAAAGTCAGTGTATAATATATAATAGTTAAGATATTAATCTTTGGAAGTGGTATCTCATACGGATTAGTATTTCAATTGTGGTTTTGGTAGTTAGAAGTTAGCGCATAGTAGTTAATAATTAGAAAATTACTTTGAAAATTTTTAAACCAATCCCTTAAAAAAATTTTAGTGGAGTTTAAATCACGTTAATAAATTATCTCTCTGTTCAATTTTTTTGAAATCATGTTAATAAAAAGTTACTGATAAAACTATTATTAGTAATCATTTCTTAGGCTAATCTATTTAGCTTTGTTGCCAAATTTATATAAACTTTTTTTTTTTTTTCAAAAGAATATAACACAACCAAAAACCTATAAACAACAATTTACATTCAATATAAAGAATATAATCAAAATTATTCATAATTTAAAATTAAGAAATTGACACAAATTATAAATTAAGATATAAATTTAGAAAAAGAACAAAGAATAAACTTATTTGTTTTCTCTATCACTTTGAGAGATGAAAGTGTGAGTATGTAACTAAAACCTGAATAAATTATTATAGAAGAGAATAAATGAGTACCAAAGTTTAATATTTTGAATTGAGTTAAAATGTGTGTAAGAAGTTTTTATTAATTTTTTGACGTTAAAAAAAAAGCTTAAACAAAATGAAAAATTAATAATGAAGAAAGTTGATATAGAATTTAAATCTTATTGGAATTAAGATTTCTAATCAATTTATTTGTTGCTATCTCATAAATCCCAAAAAAAGTGGAATAAAAAAAATCATATGAATAGAAAGAAAAAAGAAAACATTTTTTATGGAAAAATAGAAACTTTTCTTTTATAACAAAAAAAAAAACATCTTTTTTAGAAGAATAAACATTTATTATATATAGATACTTTTTTTGAAGAAAAAGAAGAAAGAGAAGGTGTTTACTTTAATCTCAAATACGTATTATCTTGTTTACAATTTTTTTTTAACTTTATCCAAAATTTTTTTTGGTAAATCGGTATGAACAATAATTATCTAAAAAAAAAGTTATGTGTAAAGAGGAAGATTTTGTTATTGAATACTTAGCTGTTTTTTCTTTTTTATGGGTATTATGTTGTTGTTGTTGTTGTTTTTTTTTTTAAAATTTTAAGAGAAGTGATATATTTTAAATTTACAAAAAATAATAGATGAATATTGTTACCATTTTTTTTAAAATTAAAAGAAAAGGATTAGATGAAGAGTTTGAATTATAATCAAATTAAAAGTTTTTATCAACTTATAAATTATAATAATAAAAGGATTAGATGAAGAGTTTGGATTGTAATCAAATTAAGATTTTTATCAATTTAGAAAATGTAGGAGAAGAAGATAAGTACAAAAAAAATTATTTATTTTTTTAAAATTTTAAAAAAATTTCTACAATTTAGTGTAGTCACTTGGCGCAACCACAGCTTCAAAGCCCACATTTAAAAGGATTGGATGAAGAGTTTGGATTGTAATTAAATTAAGATTTTTATTAATTTAGAAATTATTGAAAAAGAAGATAAGTATGAAAAATTATTTATTTATTTTTTAAAAAATTTTACAAAAAATTCTGCAATTTAGTATTACCACTTGTCACAACCATAGCTTTTAAGCTCAACTTTTATCATATAGTATATGATTCAACTCATCCTAGTTTATCTCATACAATTTGACATGAATAAATCTAGGAATACAACCCAATTTCACAACATAGTGGCAATGACATGAAAGGGAGATTTATTATTTATTATTTTAAATTATTAAATTCCCACTGCAGTGGATTGGCCTTGGTGCAAGTTTCTTTACTTCGGTACTCCCACAAATGAGCTACATATATGTAATTTTTTTTAAAAAATTATTCTTATTCTTTAAGAGAGCCAATATTGCAAATTACAAGAAAAGTTCTCACATAATGCATGAGTTGCAAAGCCTGCTTATTCGAATACAAAAAAGAAAAAAAAAAGCACACAATCCATGATTAACAAAATACTCAAGAGTCTATGATAACTTACTCTTTTTTTCCTTTAAAAAAAATAAAACATGATAAATTAATATAATCTGAAATTATTTATTTCAACCACCGTGCTCCTTCTTCTTTAGGTCAAACCTCTTGCTCGAGGAACTTGGCTTGCTCAAGTCTACCATTGATCGATAACTCAAGTCTCACATAATAGTACATAAGTAATTAAGTAAATACTCAAGAGTCAAGAGTCTATGATAACTTACTCTTTTTTTTCTTTTTTTATTTTATAATAAACATGATAAATATAATAAGAAATTATTTATTTCAACCCCATGCTGCTTATTTGGGTCAAACCTCTTGCTCGATGAACTTGGCTTGCTCAAGTCTACCATCGATGACTCAAGTCTCACATAATCCATGAGTAATTAAGTAAATACTCAGGAGTCTATGATAACTTATTTGGAGAAATAAAACATGATGTCTATAATCAGAAATTACTTTTGCTCGCCTCTATGCTTCTTTACAGATCCAAACTCTTTGCACCAAAGCGGTTGCCTTCCACGTTGAACTTGGCCTTCTCAAGTCTACCAATGATGATTATTGGCATCGAACATGTGTTGAACACAATCTTGCCAAATAGTGCAGGCATGTTTGGATTCTATACATGGACCATATTTCTGTTCATATGATCAAAGACACGCTTCATCAACCATTGTACTATACAATTTAACCAAATAGTAAAATTTATATATCTTAAGTACTTTTTTCTCTCTTTCTTTTATGGATAAATAGAAGAGGAGAATAATTATTATCATCATAATCTAAATTTCTTTTATATATATGATTGAATATTTCACATGAGCATGTGCCATTTCCTTTTTAAATAGAAAATGGCGGAAAAAGGGAAACTAAACACTGGGAAGTGTGTTATTTGGACAAAAAGTATTCAAGTTTTATTTGAGACAACTTAAAATAATAATAATAAGTAAATAATATATATATATCTATATATATATATATATATATATATATATATATATATATATATATATATCTCATACCAAATTGAGTAATGTATGTGGGTGCCTTTTACCTTAAAAAATGTGGTAAATTACAAATTGCACCCATAAAGTTTGGGGGTGATTAGATTTTATACTTTGAAGTTTCAAAATGTAGATTTTATCCTCTGATGTTTAGGGGTGTTCAGATTTCACACATTGACGTTTCAAAATTTGGATTTTAGCTTCTAAAATTTAGGGGTATTTGAATTTTACCTCCTAAAATTTGGGAGTATTTGGATTTTATACCCTAAAGTTTCATAATTTTGGGGTGTAAAATTCAGACACTCACAAACTTTAGAGGGTAAAATCCAAATTTTGAAACGTTAAGGTATAAAATCCAAATACCCCAAATTTCAAGGGGTAAAATCTAACTTTTGAAATTTTAGGGGGTAAAATTCAATCACTCCAAAAATTTAGGAGTGTAATTTGCAAGTTACCCTTAAAAAAATTTACATTTAAAAAAAATTTATAACTAGATATAATTCCAAAAATATGTACCCATAAAGAACAAATATGTATAACATAGAAATGAAAAAAAGTGAGTTATAGTTATCTAAAATAGTAAAGTCTTTTTTTGTCGAATTTGAGGTCTAAATTCTGCTTATTCCAAAAACCAATTAGCATTTTAACCTAATAATAAGAACAATCATTATGGAGTGAATGTCATAAGTTTACATTCTAACCTATTTAACAAAAAGAAAAGAAAAGAAAAGAAAAAGAAAAGTAATGAGTATCATTCTTACAATAATTGTATATAAAATTTAGAAGAGGATCACTTACTCTTTTTTTTGGGCTGGAAATTCAAATGAGAGGAGATATTCTTGATATGTATTCCATGACCAACGATCTTTTTTTGGGCCTTGCATTGTTGATGTCCCAAAATCTCTTTGAAATTTAGATAGCTCATCAAGAAAAATGAGTATTTCAAAATGAAATAATATTCCATCACTATTTGTTTTTTGAGAAATAATTTCAACTTATGACATCTGCTCTTGATTATCAATACTTGGAGCCTTTGAGTATATATATAAAAGCTCAACAAAGATACAAATGCTTTTTGCACAATATTTACTTGTAAATATTATCAATAGGAAAATTCTATACCCACACTTTATTTTGGTATCTCTAGTAGTTAAATTGGTATAACAACTCACCAAATTTTTTTTTATAAAAAAATTGGGATTAAATTCCCTATACGGTCACATTGGATAAGAACAATGTCATACTGGATTGTAGCTAGCCACGTTACATTTGATAATAACTTACATTTGTTTATAGCCTTGTTTCACGTTCTTTTTTATTTTTTATTTTAAAAATTCCTTATATACTCACATTGGATAGTAACAATCAAGCTAGCTTATCAGGATTGACATCCTACATGAGATCCGTGAGAAGATTCCGGGATTAAAAAAATATACTAAAAAATACCTATATATAATTATAATTCATAATATATATTAAAGAAAAATTGAAGAAAAAGAGAGAGTAAATTTTGATAAAAAATAGTGAAATTACTAATAAAACGCAATACCAAATTATAAAAACATAAACAAAGTCCAAAGTTCAAAAGTTACAATCCACAAATACCAAGTTCTAAGTTAAATAACTCAAACGATATACATATATAATGGCTCCCATTAACAACACAAAGCAAATAACAGTGTCTCAAAAAGCATCACAAACACACTCAATCATTAAGACCAAAGTTTTTGTTATCTTGGATGGGCTCCTCAAAATACAGTTGATTATTATAAACAACATTCTCGTCATTGTTAGCGGAATTACTAAAATAAAATAAAAAATCACGTTCGTCGTTGATGGTCTCTCTAAAAGTGGTGTCATTGTCGAATTTCTCAGATTCTCACACTCGCCTTCTACTCTAGAAATCTAGTCTCTTTTCTTCTTTTCTATGATTGTGTTTATTAGGTTAAATTGATGATTGACGACTGATGTGAGCCTTAGGATTTTGTTTTATTTTTATTTTTTTGTATATATGTTTCTTTTTCAATAGATTTGGGCTAGGATCACTAGGCTGATCTATTTATTACATTTTTTTTTTATTATCCATTTGGAGTCTTTAGGCTCCATTTGGAGACTCTAAATAAGCAAAAAAAATTTGAATTTTCCTTTACAACACAAGATCTTTAGTATTGCTATAGGATCGGGATCTTATAAGATCCTATAATCTGGATTGAGATCTCACATTGATTTCAATTTAGTAGATATGCCAGTGAGATCCATGACATTTTAGGGATGTTAGCCAAAACAAGATATTGATAACCATGGTAATGATGTCACATTTTATAATTTTTTTAGGGTAAATTTCAAAGTGAACCCCTGACATTTGGGGGTGTTTGGATTTTACAACCCAACATTTGGTTCCGTTAGCAAATCACCCTCCTTTCGGTTAGTTTCTGCTGTTAATTGCCACATCATCTTGCTAACATGTTTTTTTTTTGGGTGCCAAATAAGCCTCAAAATGACAATTTCAATGAAAATGAAGTGAAGAGTTGGCACAAGCAAAACGGTTTTGTTTAGCCCAAAGAGAAAAAAAAATTTGGTACTGTTTCCCCACCCAATAGGAAATCCCAAATCTAAACCCACAAACCCAGCCTTTAGCTCCCTAACCCACGAACCCATCCCCTACCTTTCTAACCCTTATGAACCCAAACCACCACATTAGCTTTGCAACCAACTCCTTGCATCGTGAACCCAGCCGTTGATATCATGTAGCAACATATGTAATAAAACATAGACAAAACAACCTTTAATTAACAACTATTGTATATACTGTATTTTTTCCACCTTCAATTTGCGTGCTGGACCTTGAAAATTTCAAAAATATTAACTTTATTCTATGGGGCCATGGAAATATCTAGATTGACGTGACATAACTCGATTGGGCATCGGAGCACTTAAAGTGCTATTTCAGGTCAAATTGAACAAAATGCCCCTGGTCAACCCTGGGTTGACCGAAAGTCAAAACTAGTCAAAATCATCCCAAAACAACATTTTTCATGTTTCTACATCAAATCCGAGCTACTCGGTAATTTTTGTTAACTTTGACCAAGTTTAACTTGAGGTTGACCCCCAAGGGCCCCGGAAATCTTAATTTTGATTTGACCATCAGAATGGGTTAAAACTAGTATCATTGTGAAGATTATTGAATTTCCTTTTCAACGACTATTCATGGGTCAAAATTTGAGTCTAAACGGTTGAGATATCTTGAAAACCGTGCAAGGCGCATCTACTCGCTTTTCAAGGTCGTAATGTTTGATCCAACCGTTAGATTTCAAAGTTATTTAGCTTTTTAGAAATTGCACATCTAGACCTTTCTAGGGACACTGAGATAAACCTAATCCAAGCATAGGAAGGCTTCCATCAAGCTGTTACAAAGTGGCAGCCACTAAGTGGCCGTCGAAGTTGAAGAGTTAGAAAATCATTATAAATACTCCCAGACCCCTTTAGATCAGAAAAAAAAAAAAATTTGGGCATTTTGGAGCTGAATTTTGGGCAGATTCTCTCTCTTTTCTCTACATTTCTCTCCCAAAAACACAAAAAAACCTTTGATTCCTCTCTTTTCTTAACAATCAAGAGATAGCGTTCTTGCATTCTTTTTCCTCTCCTTGGTCTTAGGACCTTGGATTTGAGGTTTAAAGGGTGTAGATGTAGCTCTTTAGCTACAATCTAGACCATTTGCTTTATCTTTGTTCATAGTATGTTTTATTGTTTTTCCTAGCATGTTCTTTGCTTTATCTTGCTTCTTAGCATGTTCAATAGCTTTCCTAGCATGTCTCATTGCTTTTTGCCATGTTTTAATGTTTTGATAATGTTGGTCCAGCCTTCTTGGGCTAGGATATGCCTAAATATTGTGTTTGTATTTAGATCTAAGTGTTTATGTACTCCTTGCCATGTCTATGCCTAGATCCATATCTTTGAGTGCTCTATGCCTTGTTCATGTGTCTAGATCTACATGTTGGTTGCTAAGTCATGTGTTTCTAAAACCTTTTTATCTCTTGCTACCCCTTTTTTCTTGTGTTATGGCCCTTTTGGTAGGGTGTAGATCTAGATCTTGTGGTCTAGATTTACATCCATACACCTAGGCCTATATCAAAAGGTTTGGATCATTTCCTTTATGCATATTCATGTTTGCTTGCTTGCTTCTACACTTTATATCCATGATTGTCTATCTAGATCTAGGCTTTGCTATGCTTTGTGCCCTCTGTGGGCTTGTGCTTGTTCGTTTTTGAGGCCACTTGCTTGCGTGGTTGCATCCGTCTCTCTTGTGGATTGTTTGGATGTTACCATTTGTGAGAGACACCTCTGTGGCGTTGGTGTGCTTGATTCACACATTTCTCCGCTTAGTGCGATGTTGATATGATTGCCTTTCTTGCTTTGTGCCCCCCGTTTGGCTTCCTTTGCTTCTTTGCATCTTTACATGGTTGCCTACATGTTAATGCATGAGCCTGTGTGTCATCCATACTCCAATCCAATGGAATTATGGACATTCAATCCAAATCTACATTTGTCCTCCTAGGATACCCTCTATTGTTTGATAACATGTTTGTTTGCCTCTCTGCGTGCTTCACATGCTTGTTTGCCCCTCTTTGACACCATTTGATAGCTTGTCTTTTAGCATGCTTCCTTTCTACTTATTTCTTTGCTTGTCTGCTGGCTTGTTTATTTTGTCATTGCATGTACACGCATGGAGCATGGATGTTTGGAGCAAGAGTGCGACCTCCTATGCGCAAGCAAAATGGGCAAGGATGCAAGTAAGGAGATGCAAGCCCACAAAGGGCAATGTTCAGTAGATGAGGGGGCATAGCCCCTCTTGAGTGGTTTTCTCTCTCTCCCTCTCTAAACCTCTTCTCTAGAGCATGTATTAAGGTTCCTCTTTTCCTTGAACCCTTTATTTTTCCTGCTTTTTTGCTTGGGCCGCATTCCTTGGTATGCCAATGTCTGTTTTACATTTCTTGTATCTTGCTAGGCCATACCCTTGGAACGTTAGCAATGTCTATTTTACTTTCCTGCTTTATGTAATAGCATTGTGCACTTTGTATGATGGACTCTCGTGGCTACGTGAGTGACCCCTCTTGCCATGAGTGCTCTTGACCTTGTGGCATGAGTATGTGCTCAAAGCGATTGTTGTAGGTGCATATTCGTGTCATACTATGTGCATAATCACAGCGGTGTGATCCTCCTATCCATGTCACCAAGTGACATCGGTTTCCTCGTGTATGCGACATGTATCAATGTGCATTATGCTTCGAGGGGCTTCGGCTTGTTCTAGCATGAGTATGTTGACATGCACCATATACACAGGCACGAAATCCTACTAATGCATCATAGCGCACCAAATGCGAAACTCTGCTGGATTTTCATTGTGAAAATGGGGCATCCCTATTGACTTATTCTTACGTAGAAATCTTGATGAGAATAGCATTTTGTGTGCTATAACACATCTGAGGCAAAGTGCTATTGAACTTTTGCCACAAAAATAAGGTGAAACGTCGCCGGATTTTCATTATGGAAATTCGGCAACGATTCCGAACATACTTGGGAAGTATCGATCGAGACCACACCTTTTCCGAATCCAAACCTCAAAGTCTAATTTGCTTAAAGCCCCAAAATCTAACGCCAATAGCTCGTTTTCAACTACCAATTTTTGAAAATTATGATTTTATCAAAACAAAAGACTGTCTATGGACAGGCATTGTGGGGTGTCTAACACCTTCCTCACACGTAACTAGACTTTCGAACTCAAGAATCAAGATTTGTTTACCCATCCACATTAGAATAGGAAAAATGACATTTTTCTTAGCCTAGGATCGATAATAAAATCAAATAGGGTTAGGTGACCAATCACACCTAGAAAAACCCAATGATTGGTGGAGACTTCACTTACCCTTGGTAATTTCCTTAAAATTGACTCATATTCCAGTTACACACTCGAGGTATGACACATCCATATCATTCCTCCACAGAAGCACACAAGCGTTGTTGCAATGGGTGGTCGAGCAAGTGTGAGGCGTCGGCAACTATCACATTGAACAACCTAATAAATTACATCGTAAAACCCCTAAAAAAATGTCAAAGAGAAGAGTAGACACTCGATTTTGCACCCATAATTTAATCAAGAAAGATGATTAGAGTGACCATTCATATACCCAAAATTTATGATTGCATTACATGCATTAATTCATTCATCACATATCATAAAAATGATCTTGAGATTTTACAGGTTGCGACGGCATGTTCGGTTTCTAAATCGGACCGTCGGATTGAAAGATATCACGAGATCAAATTTTCATGGTCTGCATGCATTGTATGGGGTGAAGCAGATCATGTGTGATTAATTGGAATTAATTTTGATTGGTTAATGACTAAAATTAATTAAATGAATTTTTGTGATTGGTTAAGTATTTTTCTTAAAGTGAGATTTGTTGCATGGGATTAAAACAAATAAGCTGAGATTTGTTGCAAAAAAGTAGCAGATTTTAGATTCACGTTCCAAGGTATTTTTGGCACAGCAAAACTCAAAATTCGGACTAGGATATTTTTGTTAAAGTTGTAGACAATCTAATTTCCCTTAAAGTATCAAAATTTCAACTTAATCAAATTTTGAGTAAAAAGATATGATCAAAATACTGAAATTGGTTATGATCTAAAAAATCAGCTTACTCTTGTCCAAATCTCTCCCATTTTTTTTTTCAGGATTTTCCTCATATGTTTATTTTTTATTTTTTAAGCATCCCAACCTTTATAAATAGAGGCTACCTCTCAAAATTCAGGTGACTTTTTCATGCTCTCTGATTTTCCCTTTTTCTGATTCTCCTCTCTATTATTTTTTCTTTTATGTTAAAGACGTTCTGGAGGCTCTAGTCTTGAGAATTTCTTTTTTGTAAGTAAGGTATTTTAGGTTTCAAAGATGATTGAATAAATTTCTTTGAACCCTAAAATATTCCCTCAATAAGAAGAGTACGTCCATGCAAGAGGTGGTCTTTCTTTACCGTTATATATATATATATATATATATATATATATATATATTGATGATGCATGAGTAGATATTCTTTTAGTTTTAATTTCTAATGCTTGTACATGTATTGTCAATATTTTTTGTTGAAATATGTTCTTGATGTTTTTATTGTCATGATCTACCTTTTTTAGTTTCAAAAATATGCTTATTATCACATCCTTTTCAAAAACCAAAAACAAATCTGTATCTTCTTTAGATGCAAATTTGAATTTTTCAAAAACCAAAAACAGATTTGTATCTTCCTTAGATGCAGATTTGATTTTTTCAAACCAAAAACAGATTTGTATCTTCCTTAGATGAAAATTTGAATTTTAAAAAAAACCAGAAACCGATCTGTATCTTCTTTAGATGCAAGTGTAAATTTTTTTTTTTACACAAAAACTGATCTATATCTTCTTGAGATATAATCTGAATTTTTTAAACTTAGCAGATTTTGAAATAAAAAAGAAGGTCATGAGTGGTGATGTTTTGTTTGATGCAAGTAGCGTAGGTCTATTTCATGAGTACAGTTCTCTTCTAAGTTTTTTTTCTTTAATTTATTTCACATAAAAAACAAATCTGATTTTTTAAAGCTCTCTACAAATATAAATCTTTTTATTACAAAACGGTTCTGATTTTTTTTTACATGCAAACCAAAAACCATTTTTTACTTTGTTCCAAAACGGTTCTAATATTTTTTTTAAAGCAAAAAACCTTGTTTTACTTAATAAAATAGATTTGATTTTTCTTCACCCAAAATAATTTTTTTTTTTTTTACTTATACCAAAGCCAATCTGATTTTTTTTTTTTTTCTGAATCAAATCAAAAATTTTTTTTTTATCACAAAAGTCAAAAAGAGATCTGGATTTTTTTTTTTGAAAAAAGAAGACGGCACATTCATAAATAGATTTATGTGACTTGGTTTGGTTAAGTCTCTCATGTATGCAACATATCATTCATATCATGCATAAAGGGTACATTGGTCATGAGAGTCTAGAAGACCAGACTCTGTCTGGGTGGAATGGGTGCCTAACATCTTCCCATTCTGTCTGGGTGGAACGGGTACATTGGTCATGAGAGTCTAGAAGACCAGATTAATGCTCCATTTGTTTCTTTGTAAAATGTTTTATGGTGAAATTTTTTTCATTTTATAGTGTTTGGTTTGCATCCTTGAAATTTTAAAAATACTAGAGAAATCATTTTCAAGAGTTTGTTTTGTAATAAAATGTAAAAAATTTCCTAAAAAACAACCCATCAAATCCAAGTAACCACCACCTAATTGGCACAAAACAACCTACCACCACTCCACCAACCACCTAAATCTACAAATAAGAGAGAAAAAGAAAATTAGCTAGCTAGCTGGCCACTGCAACCCATAAACCTAGCCAGCCAACTAGTCAGCACAACCCGTAAACCCATCCCAAAAACCCAAATCGAGGGGAGGGGGGAGAAGATCTATATTGGAGCAATGTGGTAGCCAAACTGGAGGGCTTGGTCAATGTTGCAGCGAGATTAATGTGGCGGTAATTCTAGATACAAAAAACCCACTCACCATCTACATGTCCTTCTTCTTCGATGTTACCAGCAAGATTGGAGGACTTGAGAACTAGTGTTGGTTGGCGCCGATGAAGGTGGGGGTGTTGATGAAGGGGAGAGAGGCGAATTGCTGGACTGCTTGGTGGCTTTGTGGGAGAGTGCAATCGAGAGTAAATGAGGGAGAAAATAGTCAAAAGAGAGAGAAAATGGTTGAAAGAGAGAGTGTAAAATTCTTTACAGGCTTTTTGAGTGTAAAACATTTTACAAATTTTAAACTTGGGGTTTATAGTTGATTGAAAATATTTTATAGTTGACCAACCATTTTACAATAAAATAAACGCCATAAAATATGTAAAATAATTTCTTGAGATCATTTTACAACAAAACAGAGTGTAAAATTCTTGATTTTGTTACCTAAGACATATGCTGAAGAAGCAACTTTCATTGCCGAATCCTGATCGCCAAATGTATTGGTGACAAAATTGTTTCATTATTAAAAAAAATTATAATCTTAGACAATGAAATCAAATGAAATAATCATTCAATTATTTTGCTGCATAATACTTATCTCGCTAATTACAACATTTGCAACGAAACAATTTCGTCACCATTTTTTTTTTCACACTATTATTACTAATTGTTTTTTTGTTGGATAGTAACATCACATATGATAGTAACTATGCATTTGATTGGGAACTTTTTGACACATTTTAAAAAAATTAGGGTTAATTGCAACTTACCCACCTGTGATTTGGTCGAAATTTAAGTTGCTTATCCGTAGTTTAAAATTTGACTTTACCCACCTAAGGCTATTTCAGTTGACATTCTGCAACCCACTTTGTTAAAAATAAGGCTAAATATATAATTTTGCTCTCATTTTATGTCTCTCTCCTCCCAAAACATAAAAAACATAAAAGAGCAAGGGAAAACAAAATCAAGAGGTGAGGGTTTTGTAAACATTACAAACAAGCATTAGTCCCTTTTTTAATATTTTCCTAACCCTTTCTTTCTTTGATTGCCTATTTGTAGAAACAGGCTAGAAGGGCATGATTAATCATTATAACCTCAACCAGGAGGATTTCTTGATCAATCCCATATGTTATTGAACAATGGAAGTACACTTTTTTCTTCTTCTTCGGTTTAAAAAAGAAGAAAATTTAATTTGTGGCTACCCAAGAAAGTTGATAACCCACTTACCATTAACACTATTTTTGATAAACAATAATTACCCTAAAAAAAAGTATGTTTCCCCTCTAAAATGTAATATAACTGCCAAAAACATAAACTAGTTCAACATGATTGAGGGAAGAATACAATACAATCGTAAAAAAATATATCATACACAATGAGTCCAACACTTGCCTAGTGGAATTCCAATATATGACTCGCCTTCAATTTGAAAGGGGTGAATGAGTTCTTCTTCAAGAATCTTCTGAATTTTTTTTCCAGATGCATGCTATCACTGTGATATCCAAACAGAAAATTAGAATAGCAGAGAAGGTAAGGTTTAAAACATCGAGAAAGTTTGCAAGAATAAAAAAACCACAAGATTAATAAAGCACTTCAAGGTCTCCCATAGACCTGTCAATACAGATCAAACAGACAATCTAAACACAGAAGCCATGCTAGAAATCGATATCTGAAAGATGCACCAATCCCTACGGCCATTGCTAATAGAATGAAAGGATCACCAGTCTCCATTTCTACATATAGGCAATCAAAGAAAGAAATGGATAGGGAAATATTAAAAATGGGACTATTTATGTTCTTGATGTTTACAAAACCCTCACTTTTTGATCTTGTTTTCCCTTATTCTTTTATGTTTTGAGAGGAGAGAGATATAAAATAAGAGCAAAATTATATATTTAACCCAATTTTTAACGGAAGTGGGTTACAAAGTCCTAAGTAAGGTAACTTCAGGTAGCTAAAGTGTCAAATTTCTAACTATAGATAAGCAACTTAAATTTCAATCAAACCAAGGATGAATAAATTGTAATTAGGCCTAAATTTTTTTATAAAGCTATATTGGATAATTATAATAACATCGTCTCATATGATAGTAATTACATAATATTTTATGGCAACTTTCTGTCAATTTTTTCTCTTTCAACTACTACTACTACTACTACTATTATTATTATTATATTATTATTATTATTATTATTATATTATTATTATTTACCTTATATTTTTTTTAATTTATTAATTTTCATGTTGGATCATGACATGGTCACATAAGATAACATATTAATCGTATCTAAGGGTTCGTTTGGTTCGGAGGATAGAAAATATAAGAGGAATGGAAAGGTGGGAGGATAGAAAAGTTTTTAGTTTCTCTCATTTGTATTTGGTTGGGAGGGTGGTAAAGTAGAGGAAGGGAAAACTTTTTTGTTTAGTTGAAAATAAAGTTTGTTTAAATTTACCATCATGTCCTTATTAAATAAAACAAAAAATAACACGTTATAATTTTTAAAAAATTGTGTATAGATAGACACTTCATTAAAGTAAAAAAAAAAAGCATAAGAAATTAACCCAAAAACGTTTTCTAAATAAAAGAAGAAAAGATGCCAACACGTCCAAAAAAAAATCAAAGAAAGAAAAAGCAACACGTTAACGGAGAGAAAAATTAGAGAAAAAAAAAAACCAACACGTTAACAGAGAAAGAAAAAATCAAAGAAAAAAAGAAAGAAAAAAAAAGTCAACACATTGACAGAGAAACAAGAAATCAACACGTTAACACATAAAGAAAAAAAGAAAAAAAGAAAAAGAAAAAGCCAACACGTTAGAGGTGAAGTCCAAGATAAGAGGTATTTTTGGAAGCACATGTTTTAAAAACGCGGCTTCAGCTCCTTTATTTTTGTAGTGACATTTCATGAGCTTCTTCCTCTCAATTTTCTCTCCATTTTGGAAAGAAATTTTTTTGGTGGACCCGAGAAGGAAACACTTGGGATCCCACTATTTATTTTCATTTCTCCTCACCTAACCAAATATACTCTAAAAAAGTTTTTCTTTTTATTTTTTCTCCAAAGTTTTCTATCCATCCTATTTTACCTCTAAACAAACACACCCTAATAGTAGACTGCAACTATGTCACATAAGATGATGTGTACATAACCTTCATTTTAGCTTTTTATTTTAAAGTTTCTAAATTTGGATTAGCAATAACAAGGTGATTTTTTTTTTTTTAGAAAAAGAAATCACGTACGAATTTTATTAAAAGAAAACTTAAGGAATTACACCAACATAAACTAGAAAAGAAATATATGGTGGAATAGATTCCATCCACACAAAAAGGAGGAAGATTTCTTAACTCTTCTAGCTAATGCATGGGCAACCTCATTATCCTGCCTTCTAATATGAGAGAACGAATAGGTTTGTAGAGAAATCATTATAGACTCGCAATCTTTTACTATGTGACCAAAACTAGAGCAATCAAAAAAATCTCCTGTTAAAGCTTTAAACATAATCTCTAAATCTCCTTCAATAATACTTTGATGAAAGCCCAACGTACTCCACTGCAAAAAGAATTGCCCTCCGAGCTACCATGGTTTTGAGAACTTCCACCCCTGATGGCATAAAGATCTTCTCAGCTAAGGATGCCATCACCTCGCCCCTTTCATTTCTAACCACAACTCCTATTCCAGCTTCATCTGACTTGGTAAAGACTGCACCGTCATAATTTATTTTATAAATGCCCTTCGGTGGTGGTCGCCATTTCAGAATAGCTGGTTTGTGTTGTGTTGGTCTGTCAGTCCGTTTGGTCTGAAATTCTGCTAGTGAGTTGGAGGCAGCTTCGAGAAGCTTCTCAGGTGGTAAGCTAGTCTCTTTGAAGTGGCATTTATTCCTCCTACACCAAATGAACCTTGCCAATTCCGTGAACAGCTCCGCATTCAACAATAACTCCATGGTTTTCTAGCATTTATTTATTTTTGAAAATTCAAATTGTGTAAAGGTAGCTAAAGATTGAGTAAACATCACATCTAATGGTAGGACTTTGTCACATCATATACTATATTAGAGTAATTGTTATTTTAAACATAATTTTTTTATGCTTCCGGTAGGCAAAAATATGCCACTTAAAGCATTCTCATCAGGTATGCCAAATGTCAAATATTTGACATTTGGCATATCAAATACCAAAAATAAAGTATCATGAGGTGTGTTAAATGTGTCAAAATTTTGAAACATGTTACAATACACTCTCAAATATGAGAGCGTACGGACAAGAATGCTATAAGGGTTTAATATTTTTTATATTCTCTTTTCTCTTTTCTCTCTCCTCTCTCGTCACTTTATTCTTTTCTCTTCTCTCTCATTTCTTCTCTCTCTGTCACTCTTTATCTCTTCCCTCTCAATCCTCCCTACTTAAAATCTTTCTCATCTTTGCTCAAGATCTCTCGCCACCAACCTCCACAGCCCTCGCTGCCGACCTCCATAGCCCTTACTGCCAACCTTTAGATCTCTTAATCGGGTCGTGGGTGTGAGATTTGGGATGGGTTTCGATGTGTGGGTTTTGGGTCATTGGTTGATCGGTTGGGTTAGGATTTTGGGCCGATGGTGGTGTCATGGTTGTGGCGGTGGTTGGTTAAGTTTTGGGCCGGCGATGTTTGTGGTTGTAGTGGGTCGGCAGTGTTTGTTGAAGATTTTGAGTTTTTTTTTTTTTCCCCTTTTTTGTTGAGGTTTTTGGATTTGGAATTTGTTGGAGATCCAGTGATAATGATTGTAGTTTGTGGCGGTTGATTTGCCGTTGGTGGTTAGTTTATGACGGTTTTGAGTTAATATCTTATTTAAGATGTTGGATATATTATTTTAATGTATAGAATTGAAGTATAGAAGATGTGATAAATGATGAATTGTAAAATGATGTGTTAAAATGATAAAGTAGGCTTTTGGTGTGTTAAAATGGAATTAGAGCAGTAGAGCATCCAAAACCCGAAACGCCATCCTATCCTATTTTATCATCCCAAAAAGTTACTTTATAAATTATACCATACCATTTTACAATACACCAAACATCCCAAAACTCTATTTTTTTCCCATTATATTTAAATATTCTTTTTAATCATTTTTTTTACTATTTTTGCTTTTTCTCTTCCTTTTCCTCTCTTTCTCCCTTAACCTCTAGCAAACCCATACTCAGCAAAATCACAACAAAAAATCACCCAAATCAAACTAGCACCAAATATCCACTTGCCACCCTAGCAAAATCACAACAAATCTAAAAATTCATACCAAAAGCACAACAAAAAATCATTGTTTGCCACCCCAACAAATCACAACAAAAAAACCATACCAAAATCACCCAAATCAAATGAGCAAATCACAACAAATCTAAAACATAGAACCCAGACCGCAACCTAGAAGAACCTAGGCCCCTTCCTCTAGGCATTGGTCACACCACCAAAAAAAAAAAAAAAAAAAAAACACACACACACACACACACAGAGAACCCTGATCGCAACCAAGACCTCTTCCTCCATCGGTCACAACAGAAAAAAAAAAAAAAAAAAAACAAAAAAAACAAAAAAAACAAAAACATAGAACCCAGATCGCAACCTAGAAGAACCGGATCGCAACCCACTTTGGCGGCACTTTTTGACACCAGACTCTCCACTTCGGCGATGCAACCTAGATTGCAACCCACTCTCAACCTGGATCGCAACCCACTTCGGTGGCGCTTTTTGACCCGAATCGAGTTAGAGCTCTCCAACATCTATGACAAAATCCTCAAGCTCCTTGGCACCAGACTCATCCCCTCCGCCGCCACCGACAACTCCAAGGTCTTCTATCTCAAGCACTGGCATAAAGAGAGAGAGAGAGAGAGAGAGAGGGAGACGAAATACAAGAGGTGTTGAGAAAGAAATTTTGACACAGAGGAGACAGAAAAAATAAAAGGATTAAAATATATTATTTTGTTTTGGCATAACGTCATTTCTTAGTTTTGGCCTTCCAGTTGTTGAGCATATTTTGGGCCTAAATACCAAATGTACCTTACATTTGGCATTTGGAAGGCCCACTACTGTTACTCTTATAAGTAAAGATGCTAAAATAACTCAAAAGGTATTTTATCATCTCAACCAACAAAAAAGGCCCTACAATAAAGTTGCTATAGCTAAAATTTGAAGCTATATTTTTCATTCATGCTACAGTGAGCTGTTATGAATTACAGCCTACTGTAGCAAGTAGGAGTGTGCATGGATCGGGTTAAGGAGATTTTTTGACTCAACCCATCATAGTGGGTCAAAAAAAATTCAACCTAACCTAGCCCATCACATAAGTCCAACCCAACCCACATGGGTCGGGTTGAACTCATGAGTTGGACAAATTTATTATTATTACTATTATTAAATTGAGTCGAAAAAATATAAATATAAATATATTTAAAAAATCCAAAAATTAGTATCAATATAACTCTTTAAAGGCAAACAACACTAAAGACTAAACAACGATAGTAATTTACTAGGGTTTGTGTGAACTAATTGACTTTTATATAAGATAGGAAGAGCTAGTTATTTAAAAAAATTTATTTATTATATAATATATATATATATATATATATATATATATATATATATATATATATATATTACATATATATTACATATATGGGTGGGTCGGGTCGGGTCGGGTTGGGTTTGGCGGGTTTGAAATTTTATAAACCAAACCCAACTCGACTCATTATTAAAAAAAATTTGTAACCCAACCCAACCCAACCCATCAAGCCCTAAAAACCAACCTAACCCGACGGGTTGAGTTGGGTTGGTTTTGGCTGGTTGGTGGGTTGGCTGCACACCTTTAGTAGCAAGAAGATAAACACAAAAACTAATTTTTTAATCACCAACGGTCTCTTTTTTTCCTCAGAATCTTCTCCCTTCTCTTTCCTCACTCACTTCTCTCTTTTCTCTTCGCTCCCTCATATGCCTTTGTTTGTGCTTGGTGGTTCGGCGATTGTGGTTAAGAGGCGAGATCGGATTTGTGGGTTTGATTTGTGGGCCTAACTTGGTGAGATCGGATTCATGGTTGCTGGGTTTTGGTATTTTGGGTGGGTTTTGTTGGCTATGATATGAATTTGAACTTTGTGGTGGTCAGATTGGTGGGTGAGTGCGGCGTTGGCATTCTAGGTTGGTGTTGTGGGCTCATGGGTATGGTGGTGTGTTTGACTGTGCTCGATGGTGTGGCCGTGGGTCTCAAGTGTGTTTAGAATGGTCACAGAGGGTTCACAATGGTTGTGGTTTTGTGGGTGTTTTTCTTTTGCCTCTAGTGGTGGTGGCAAAGACTCATCTTTGCCAGGTTTGGTTACAGGTTGCTGGATGTGGTTTTTTTTTTTTTGGTGGTTTTGATTTGGATGTGGTTTTTGGTGGTTTGATTTGCAGGGATGTGGTTTTGGGTGGGCGGTTTTGGGTGGATTCAATTTGTAGGGATATATTATGTAATTGAATTGTTTATATTATTTTAATGTGGTGTATGTTAAAATAGAAGTTTTGATTTTTTTTTTTTTTTGGGTGAAAAGAAGCCTTATTAAAAAACCAAAAAGAAGCAACAATCTCATTACAAATCCTGTTCAAATACATCCCATTGAGGTCATCCTCAAAAACATCAACTAAGTCCACAGGGGGACTATCAAAGGTAGAAAAATCAGTATCTAAACAATAAATCATTCTAGCAAGACTATCTGCACATCTGTTCGCCTAACAGAAGCAATGCTTAATGCAAATCTGCGGTATACGAGAGACCAAGAGCCTGCAATCATCTAATAAAGGTGAAATGATGTTATTTACAAATGAAGGATTCCTTAAGGTATCCACAATAGACTTGGCATCAAGCTCAATTTCAAGAGAAGTAATATTTAGGTTGCTGCATAGAAGAAGCCCCTCCCTTAATCCCCACAGCTCAGTAGCAACGTTGCTTGTCATGCCAATACGCCTACTACAACCAATAACCCACCTACCTGCATCATCCCTAACTACCCCTCCACAAAAATGAACCTGGCAAAAAGAAAAATCGCATCGAACGGAGTGTGCAAACTTTGTGGATAGGACGAGGAGACAATTTGTCATTTACTCTAGTTTTGCAACCTCGCTAAAGAGGTATGGACAACAAGCTAGTTGGTGCTACCGTTTGAAATTTCTAAGAGCTGGAACTTCTTGGATGTGATTGAGAACCTACAGCGGTGCGAAGATGCTAGACCTGACCTCCTAGAACGGGTTATCACAATTTGTTGGGGCATTTGAAAGAACAAGAGCGAGCTTCGGATGGGTGGGAAAGGGAAGGTAGGAAGGACAGTACTGAGGAACGCCATAAACTTGGTGGATGAGTTTCATGCTGCAAACGAACTAAAAACAGTACTTCAGGTGGAAGCTTCACCAACGGTTTCATGGCAACCACCAAGCCGTGGGTGCTACAAAGTCAACACGAATGGCGTGGTCTTCCTAAATAGTAAACAAGCAGGTGTAGGTGTAATTATCAGGGATGAGGCTGGTGAAGTAGTTGCAGCTCTAAGTAAGAAATGGAAATGCCTATTGGGGGCTATTGAAGCTGAAGCGAAGGCTGTGGAAGCCAGTGTGAACTTTGCCAGGGATGTGGGAATTAGAGATGCTAAATTTAAGTCTGATTATTGGTGATATACAACACCTTGCAAGGCCACGCATCCCCGCCGTCCTCGTTGGTGAACGTGGTAATCGGAATATTGAACCAAGCCTCATTATTTAGAGAGTGGAGGTTTACTCATACCAAAAGACAGGGAAATGTCCCTGCTCATGTTTTGGCCCAACATGTTAAGAATGTTGAGGACTACGTAGCCTGGTTGGAGGAATGCCCCAGAATGTTAGAGCACATGTGTGCTCAAGACAGAGTGTAGCTGTGTTATTTTCTCTTTAATAAAGTCTACCTTTTCTCATCCAAAAAAAAATATATATATATGAGGTATTAATTGAGATACAAGACTTAATGTTTCTAAACTTTCCCTTTAGTAAATCTCCTTAAGGGATGTTCATATTTCTTTGCCAATGATATTTTGTATGATTCTGTTCACAATGGTATACTCTCATTCAGTAAAAGATAAAAATAAGATCTTTTAAATCAATTTGCAATAATTTTCTCAAATCCATTCCATAATAATTCAACTTTTTTTGATCATTTCATTTATTAATTCATTTAACCAAGTGACATGATTACCACATAAGTCATATGGTTAAGAACACGTATTATGAATTGGATTCAAATAATAACAACATATGAAAACTAATTGTTATGCATCCCACAAGCGGTACTGGTAAGTCCAAGGTCCATCTTGTTGTAGAGTAAGATTAATTGTGAAGTCAGGCTTGTTAAAAAACATAAAAATGTTAATATATTATCAAACAAAATTATGTCAAATGATAAATACTTCTTTCTTTTTTTTATAATTTTTTTCATAACTTATAAAGGTGGTAAGTAGTGATTAAACTAACATCAGTTTTACGTAAACCTACTATTAACATAATTTTTATTATGTTGCAATTACTATAAGCCACTTTAATAGTTTTAAAAAAATATTATCACCAAACTTATGTAAAAACATAATCAAGTCGACCATGGTCTGATAAGAGAAAACATTTTGCCTTATGGAGCATATGTTATCCAATTTACACTGCTAAGACAGAGGTTAGGAGAAGCAGCTACAACTTAATACAGAATCATGATGCTAATTGAAGAACTGACAGGTACTAATTAGTAGACATAATTTAATATCCTACATAACCCAAACCTTTCTCAAATATCTGCCAACCTTTGTAGCCGTTTTCATCATATCGGTATTCTTCTTCTTTCTTCTTTCTTCTCTATTCCATCCATATATCAAATTACGTTCCATCCATATATAGCTGGCAAGGATTTGTTGGACTTGGACTTCCACCCCATGCATCCAACCAATTAATGGTAGCACTAGAATGGACTCAACTGTCTACATACTTAATGAAAAACAGGGCTGATTGCAAATATAGCAGTCAGTCATTGGATAGAAACTATTCACAAGTAACCAAATAAATTTTTTTTGTTAAAAACTCAATTAAAGAAAAAAATCTTTTATTAACACTCAATGAACAACAAGCAACATGCTGGAATCAGTCAAGTGCAAAAGTGCATGAATTTAATGTGTTCTTGGATCTTATGAAGAGGAAAGTTAGACTCTATCAGCTTTTATGCAAGTATATGTTGTGTGTTTGAGTTTACCCTTTTACGGAAAGAAAAAAAAAAAACTCTATCAATTCCAAGTTTACCCAAAAAAAAAAAAAAAAACCTAATGAAGATTGGATGGATGATTTACCTTACAAGGAACTAGAGGAACCATTAATTGACTACTTATTGGTATCTATATATCTTAAAAGAAATTTACTTTAAACCAGTTCATTACACTTACCAATCTACTTGTTCCTGCATTGTGTAAACAGAGAGAGAGAGAGAGAGAGAGCAGTTCAAGCATGGGCAGTCCATGCAGGAAAAACAATTTGTGTGCTCACTCTCTTCTATCGCCTTCAACAAATTACTTTAAAACTACATATTAATCTACATGTTCCTGAAGTGTGTGTAAACATAAAAGGAGAGAGAGAGAGAGAGAGAGAGAGAGAGGTGGGCGACAGATAGACAGATAGAGGGTGAGCACACACAGTTCAAGCGTGGACAATCCTTGCAAGAAAAAACAACTTGTGTGCTCACTCTCTTTTGTCACCTTTCTATACAAACCCTTACAATATATTGACACGACCAATTGATGTGGTTGCACCAAAATAACCCATCTTCCAACCACCTTACCCAAAGCATTACGATTATTTATCATATGAAAAGGAAGAAACCTTGGTTTGATTGTATGTAGAAATGATGGTTTCTGTGACTTTATATATAGGTGGTGGAAAGGGTATAAACAAACACTAACCGAATATATGTGGTTTAAACCTATGTAAGTATAATCAGTTAATCACTAACAATAAATTAATGTCGTTGGTTCATTAGTCGACTAATAACACTACCTTTTAGCTTTTATTGTTCCTCTTTTAATTACTAGTTTAATGATCATGAGCTTTCCATAAACTTATTTTTTCTATCCCACTAAGTTTGAGCTTAGAACTACAGGTGAAAAGGTGTTAGTTACCATCATCAATTAGAAAGAATATAAGGATGCTATTTTGGGATAGAGCCAAGATTTCGACTTTGGGAGTGTCTAACACCATCATCAATCAACAAGAATATAAGTGTTGGATCATGAACTGTGTCATTCCACCTCAAAACCAATTGATGATGAGGAAGACGCATTCAAATCTTTTATGGCATTCGACATCATGCCACGCGGGCCTGTTTTTAGAGTGGTTGTAGGGAGTCAAATTGTGGTCCCCCCAATAATCCCTCCCTCACAATGCCACTCCTATGACTCGAACCTATGAACTTGGCTCTGATACCATTTGTGGGTAATGAGGGTATATACAGTATAAGTAAAGGGTAAGAAAGTCACACTTAAAAACCTCTAAGCAGAATGTTTCACGGGTATTTCACGGGTAGGCCTTTCTCGCGAGACACTAGCAAAACTGACAGTTTGGCATGACTCTTTAGTCTCTAGCCTTTTTCGTGGGTAAGCTTCTCGCAAGATACTAGCGAAATTGCACTGATTTTTCATTTCTTGATTCTTCACCAACTTAATACTAAATTCAATACAATAAAATCTCACAAAATACAAGGAAATAAATTAAAGCGAATACAACACTTTTTGTCATGAAATAAAGTCAACATAAAATATAGTTGTAAATCGCAACTTTACAATAAGGTTGTTGTTTTGGGATAAATCTTGGCTTTCGACCTCTGGGTGGATCTAATGAATAAAAATAAAATAAAAAATTTTAAATCAAATATTATAATTGAATTTTTCATAATAAACAAGTCAAATAAATGTAATTCATGCTTTTTATGTAATATATATCCAATATTCTTTGATTTAAAATAAGACTAAAATACACTTTTGACTTAAAGTTTGAGGCTATTTTCATTTTGACCATTTACATTTTAAAAAACCCTTAATAAGCTGGCAAATGAGTCTTTGTAGTCAACTCTTATTCTCCGGTTTTCATATTGGAATAAGGAGTTAATGTTCATTTTATTTTGTCTCTTTATGTTTAATTTCATGTTTATATTAGTCGTGTCATTCATTTCTGTTAGTAATTTGATTGTTATATGTCATTCATATTTAATTATTTCTTGTAATACTAGTTCTAAAATATGTGGAATATAGGACTTTTATCGTTGTAAGCAAAAAAAACATATTATGGACAATTATATTACTAGCGCAAATGAACGGTAGGGCCAATATTGTAAAGAACTCAAATATGAGTGGCCAAAATGAAAATTTGAAAATGTAAAGAACCATGCATAATGAAAACAATCTCAAATTTTATGGGCCAAAAGTATAATTTAATCTAAAGTATTGTATTCCCAATTTTTTAATTAAAAATGAAATAAAAAAATAAGCAAAGAAATCATTTTGGTGTAACTAGATAACATCTAGGTTGCACCCAAATTTCAGAGTCCCAAATGTTTAACCTGTTTTGATGTTCACAACAAGTAAAAAATAAACACCACCAAATAGACACAAGGTTTCATTGTGCACAATCACATGAATAGGCTAGGTATTCTATTTGTTTTGAGTCCTTGGCCAATTTTAAATTTTTGAGAGGGCCAAATATAGTAATTTTAATTTTAAATCTATTTATAACTTGGGGTCCTTTTTTCTATTATAAGTTCCATCAATCTTGGGGTATTGGTGGTCTGTCCACGAGTTGAAAATATTTCTTGAGATAGTTGACAAATTTAGCTTACTTAGTTATTAATAACTAAATTGTATTTCTTTATAAAAATTTTTAAGGAAGGAGCCATAATTGTGGGTCAATTGTTCATTTTCATTTTTATAGTATAATTTTTTTAAAAAAATATACTATAAAAGCATTTAGAAATATATTAGAAAAAAAATATTGAGGCTAAGAGGGGCCATAGCCGTCCTTATTCTAAATATAAATCCATCCCAAATATTGATCTTTATTTCAATTTTTATGCGGTTAGCAAGGAAATTGTAGTTCAATTGGCATCAACCGCCCTCTCCAATCCAATATTCGTATATTGTGGGTTCACCCATCTCCCCACTCCCCTCCTAAAATATATTTATGTGGCAATAATTGGTAATTAACATCCGAGTTCTGGAGAAACTGTGTCAGATGGGGCTCGAGCATGTCATAGGCTTTTTTGAGGTTTGTGACTTGGTGAGTCTATTACTCGGAGGTGGACTCGGCAGTTTGAGGCAAGGCATCAATGTAGGGTATAGGAAGCTCTGCTAAGTTTATCAGTGGCAACAAAATTTGGGAGGCGATGAAATGTTTTTCGGAGTGGAGATGAAGGAAACTTTATGACCTTTTTGAGCTAAGAACTTGGAGAGCTCAAGATATGGAATTATGTGGCCATTAGCTAGCCATGGAACTATTGCTACGTGAAGCTTTTCTTCGCTAGCCATTTTTATGTGTAAAATGGAGATAACTCTCAATGAAGTTCTGGCTTTCTCGCATGATATGAAAATGGTTTTTCCCTCAGCTTTATTAGGCTCTCTCTTTAGGGACTATCCCAACAAGAAGTAGACTCATAGCTTTGAATCAATTAGAGGATAAACTGTCTTCTTTAATAAACACTGCCCTTATATCGTTATTTTCCCATACTCCAATAGCAAAGCTATTAAGCTAACCTGGTTTGGTTTCCTCCTACGGACGCCACAATGGTGAGGCTTGTGCAGACTTATTAAAGGCCTACTTTACTTAATTAGTTTTGGACATCAACACTATTTGTCAAATTACTTCAAAACTATTACATATCAATCTACATGTTCCTGAAGTGTGTAAACAGGAGAGAGAGAGAGAGAGAGAGAGAGAGAGAGAGAGAGGCGGGCGACAGATAGAGGGTGAGCACACATAGTTCAAGCATGGACAGTCCATGCAAGAAAAATAACTTGAGTGCTCACTCTCTTCTGTCACCTTCCCATACAAACCCTTTCAATATATTAACACGACCAATTGATCCAGTTGCACCAAAATAAGCCATCTCCCAACCACCTAGCCCAAAGCTTTACAATTATTTATCACATGGAAAGAAAGAAGCCCTTGATTTAATTGTATGAAGAAATGGTGGTTTCTATGAATTTATATATAGGTGGTGGAAAGGGTATGGAGAAACACTAATGGAATATTTGTGGTTTAAAACTTTGTTAGTATAATTAGTTAATTACAAACAATAAATTAACATCTCGTTAATTGATTAGTTGACTGATAACATTGCCTTTTAGCTCTTATTGGCCCCTCTTAATTACTAGTTTAATGATCATTAGCTTCCCATAAACCTTTGTTCTTAATCTTACAAAGTTTGAGCTTAGGAACTATGGGTGAAAAGGTGATTTGTTTCCATCATCAATCAACAAGAATATATGGATGCTATTTTGAAATAGAACTAGAATTTTGACTTAGGGGGTGTATAGCATCGTCATCAATCAACAAGAATATTAGGATGTTGTTTTGGGATAGGATTTCGATTTGGGTGGTATCTAATGCCTAAATCATTTTTTTAATGAAAATTTAAAGTTACATTTATTTGATATTAGCAAAATAATTGTTTATAAATTATTTATATTTTTTCTTTTGAAAAAAAAAAACTACTAAGTCTAGCTTTTTTTATAATTAACAAATCAAATAAAATTCATACTTATTATTTAATATATATCCAATATTCTTTGAATTAATAAAAAAAACTAAAACACACTTTTGACACTTAAATTTTGGGATTTTTTGCAAATGAGTCTTTGATGTCAGCCCTTAACCTTCGGTTTTCAAATTGGAATAAGGAGTTAATGTTCATTTTTATTTTGGTCTTGTTGTACATTTTTATTAGTAATTTGATTGTTATATGGCTTTCATGTAAATTATTTCATGTAATATTGATTCTAAATTAAATACTATGAAATTCATGAGTTTCATTGTTGTAAGCAGGAAAACATATTATGATTGTACAAGAAAAAATGAACGACATAGCCAATATTGTAACAAAATCAACTATGAATGGCCAAAATGAAAACAATCTCAAACTTTACGAGCCAAAAGTGTAGTTTACTCTAAAATAATTGTATTTCCAAATTTCAAAAAAAAAAAAAAAAAAACAAACAAACAAACAAATCATTTAGGTGTAATCGAATAACATGCATGTTAACACTCAAATATTATAGTCTCAAATGTTTAACATGTTTTGATGTTCACAAAAGGTCAAAAATAACTCACACCACACATACACACAAGATTTCATCGCAGTCACATGAATAGGCTAGGTGAGCTATTTGTGTGGCAATAATTGGTAGTTATAGTTGATCTAGTTAATAGTATATTACTTCTTTTTTTTAGAATAATAGTATATTACTTAGTAATTACAAAATGATATGTGTATATATATTGACCATATAGTAAAAAGCATGCATCATAAAGTGTACGTAAATTTCAAAAAAAAAAAAAACATGTATCAAGCCAAAACTTCAGGGCATGGGTAATGTAAAGTGCATGTTAGGAGGCATAATTACTATAATAATAATCCATTAACTTTTTAAGAGTAAAATGGTTGGCTAACTTTAAATTATTTTTCTCAAAAAAAAAAAAAAAAAAAACCCTTTAAATTATTGGTCCCAAACATGCCCTTATTTATATATTTTTTTAATGAGAAAAACAAACCATTTATGAGACATTGGAAAATATATGGTTTTAATTTATTAGATATGTAACCCTATATAAAGACAAGCAGTCCATCCATTTGGATTCCTAAAATTTGTCAATTTAATGCAAGAAAATTCATCAATTTGGCAGTTCATCACTCCCCATAATGAGAATCTGAATAGATGATTGCATATGCTACTGCTGATGCATATAAATAAGCATGGAGATTTATATAAGTTGGTCAATCTAATTGAGCCAATAAGAGTTTCAATACGTGTTTAACATTATTGGACTTGGCCCTCTTTGAATCAAAGGCCATGGGAATTAGGAATATAGTTTCAATTGTGGCTGTCCTTTTAGAAGGAGAAAGAAACATTAATGTAAAGTGTGCTTAACAAAGTCTAACCAGCTTACAATAGAAGAAACATAATTATTTTTCTCTCCCTGAAGAGATCATCCAATGTGTGATTGAGCTTCACAAAGTTCTGAGCAACAATATTATTGTAAATGATACGTTGTGCCCCCACAAAGATTACCTTGGCACAAAGGTGCATTTTGGTATCTATGCTTTATGTTTATTAAACAAAAACTGTACCAAGAACCATTGAAATTGCTTATCACTATTGGAAAAAAAGGATATGTAGGTGGAAAGACGTCATGCCTATTCAACATTGATTGGCCTTTGCTGAGTATATATCTTAAGTCTGGTTTGTTTTTTGATAGATTTGATGCTTCTTTAACACAAAATGTATCGAAATATATTAAGGTAATTGAAAGTCTAAAGGGCATTTTAAGCATTAATTACTCTGAGATTCGCAGCCCTAAAAGCTAATTATCAATGCCATCGGAGTGGAAGGAGGGTGCCAATAAGTTCTTCCGTTGTTCTGTTAGTCCTCTGAAAATCTTTTTCCGTTGACATTTTTTATATTATGGATTAGAACAATGGGACATTATTGTATTGAGGGCTTGAGGTTATATGTCTGTTTTAGTTTAAAAAATTTCACCATTATTGCTCTCATGTGTGCTGTGTTCCCTTATAATTTTTTCCCCCTAAAATCAAATTTGTCCAAGTTTTACAACCTATAGCATCTGCTTCTGATGATAAATCTTTATTATTAATCTAATGCACTAATCAGTTTTTGGTATAGGCGGAATTGAACCTCGGATTTCTCATTTAACTATAAAATTTTTTACCAATTGAGTTAATTGAAACCCACTAGATTCGTCTAAGTTAACCATGAATGATGAACTAATACTTAAGGTCAGTCCAATCCTAGCTAAAAATGGACCTAAAACAAGAGAAGAAAACACGCCTAAGAAGTAAGAACCAAGACCAAACTTGATCATTTTTTCTCCTTAGAATTTTTTGATTCATCACATACATTATTATTATTATTATTATTATTGATGATGATGTAAAGAAAATTAGTAAGCTGGATGTTTCGGACTTGGATGGATCACTTGCTCTTTCAATGGCCTAAAAAAGAAAGAAAAACAATCAAAGGTGATCGGGGCTGTCGGCTAAGAACCCTCCGATGGCGAAGTTCGTTTTCTCTCTATATTTTTAAAGTTCCAACTTTTTGGGAGCAGTCAAAACGTACCTTTGCTTTATCTGAATAAACGTTTATATAGTGTTCTAATGGACAGTTATCGCAATTATAACCTCTCCTGGATTCAAAGAGGCGCAAGGATTTAAAAATAATTTCCATAACCGTTTAGAAGTTATGTATTTCTTTCACAACAGATACCTGGCAGTTACGCGTGAAATAAGGAATCGTCACATTATACTCAGAGATTTTCCTAAGTATAATACCCTCGTCCTGGTATTCCCTTGCCAAGTGTACTTAACACATGAATAGGGGTCGTTCCGTCCAACGGACGAATTCCTTCCTGATGAGCTTGTCGACACTTTGGACGAGCGCCTTATTCCCTGGTCACGTGGACCTCGTCCAAGGCTCTTCCTCTTTGGACGAGGTAGTTATAGGTAAGGTTTTCAGGGGTTCCTGCAATTCTAGCTGGGTCACGGACGACCTCTATGGACGACTTCAAGATAGGCAAAATCAGTACTCTATCAATTATTATTATTATAAACTATTCATTTAATTTAAGAATTCTAGACCCAGTAAAAATAAGCTCATGTATTCAATTAATTTAATTCTTTTTGAAATATTTGATAGTGTATTTGTTGGGGATGAAATGAAGGGGAGTAGAGGAAAGAGAATGGGGGTGGAAAAATTATTTTATGAGACAGTCTCATGAGATACCACTTTGTAAAGGTGAGGATTTATATTCCTCCTTGTTAGGAAGGGGAAGGATTCTTAATGAATTTTATCTACTTTCAATATTGTCCAAAATGAATATTTAGTATAAAACTTTATAAATAAATTGATATATTTTTCTATTTTTTATATATATTATCGTTTCCTCTTATTTCCACCTTACAGCCAAACAAGCGAAGGGATCTATCATCTTCTTCTCGAAGAAAACAAATAAAACAAAAAAAGAGGAAGGGACTCTAGAACTCCCTTTTCTTCCCTTTTAATTTTTAAAACATCCAAAAAGGGAAAGGGATGTCTACTAGATTCTCCACTCCTCTCCACTAACCCTCTATTATCCTCTCATCTCATCTCCCCCCAAACTTCCAACATACTTTCCTTTATTTTTATAATGTGGGATTTGTAATACTTCTTAAAACATCTCTTTTATTTGTTGACAAAGACAATTATACTGTCTTCCTCCTTTCTTTCTATATGGGACATGCAATGCTTCTTTTTAAAACTTTTTCACTCATTTTTCTTTAATGTGGGACTTACATATTCCTTAATTATTTATATTTTATTATTTATGATATTATCATGGTCTAACCTCCAATTGAACTCCAATTTGACCTTGAACCTTGAACCTCTCATTTTTTTCCATTTCTTTTAGCAATTTGATTTTTTTAAAACATTAAACACAACACAATTGTCTATGATAGTCTAGATAACTAATAATTATTTCATGTATCAATTATATACATTCTCCTTATCACAAATCACAATATGTGGGTCATATCCATCATGAGAGACATAATCTAGAAGAGAGAAGATGCATATATTCAAATCATAAGATACTTTCATATGTAACACCCTTGATTTCGGGCGTTTCAAATAGCTTTTGCATTGCAACAATGGCTGTACAAGCGGCCTAATTCTCATTACAAAAAAAAAAATTGTAAATTATTTTCTATTAATGTAAGCTTTGTCATAGGTTTGTAACTTTTCGAGATCTATCCAATACCAAGCAATAGAATGTAGTTATTCGTTCCAATAACATTATACTATAAATAATTAAAAAACGTAATTATAAGATAATGTTCTCATTTTTTAAAATAATGTTTAACAGTGTGCTTGGAAATTTGGGGAGAGGGAAAGTAGATGGGTATGGATGGAAAGGAGAGGAGCAAATGGGAATGGTTGTTTCTTCCCTTATTTAGATGTCTTAAAATTAAGGCAAAAATGCAAATTATACATGCTAACTTTGCCCCGCAATTGATGATTCTCACCCATATAGTGCATTAGTTTTTTACTGCAGGTCCCTCTTCAGAATTTTGCAGAAGCTCATATCAATTATATTTACCACGAATGGAATCAATACCCTAAACCGTCAAATCCACCCAGTTAGTTTTAACATCACTCACTAAGCAAGACCTCAAAACCGCACTCCATATCCTTTTTTGTAAACAAGTAAAGAAAAAACAATTTTTATCTTCACTACCTCCTCGACAAAAGTAGCAAAGAGTATCCCAGTAAAGCCCCATTTCAGCATTCTTTTTTTGGTACTCAACTTGTTTTCTATTGCCAACCATCCTATGAAGAAATTCGAAGGATATAAAGAGGAAACCATAGCAGTTTCCAAAATGGTTCCCAAAATTAGCAATTGACCACACTGCCTTGTCCCTTTCTGTCAGCTCAACCAAAAATGATTTACTTTGAATGGAGACTAATCCTCTAACCTAGCAAGCCTCCAAGACCAGCTCCTATTGCTTTTAAGTTTTAACTATATTAACTTTTGCATCAAAGCACTAGCTAGCAACATCATAGATGACTCTAAAAACCTACTTTTGGTAAAGAGCACTAGCTGTCATGATAAAGGAAGATATGGGAGCCTTACCCAACTTTAAAGCTTAGGAACTCTCTAACAACAACCCCTTAATTTCAATAGCTTCCTCTCTCCCCATCTACAAGTCTATGGAACTTTGGCAGTCCAATTTTTTTTAATCTTTTAGCAAATTTCCATGCACCCATGTTACCCAAAGATGCCAAATATGCTTCTACACAGCTACTTAGCCTACTTTACTCCAATCTTCTATCCTAGCTCTTTAATACTAAATCACCTTCCCTTTTAGGGATGCAAAGTTGCTTCCATGAAAACTTAAAGTTACCGCTGCTACCCTCCTGAACTTTCCAAAGTAATGAATTGAACTTTGGTCATTGGTTTCAAAAACTTTTTTGGGGAGTATAATGTTGGAGCAGTAATGTTGAATACAATGCAGGGCTGATCGTAAAAGTTTTGAGCCTCCCAAGCCCAACAAAAGAAAGTTTATTGACTGTCCAAGATGATATTGTAGCAATATTCTTGTCAATAAAAGGCTTGCATTGCAATCAGTAGTATGACCTTATGAGAGTTAAGAGGAAGCCTCAACTATCTCATTGGCAAGGAGCCTGCTTTGAATTGTAAATTTAGGATTTTATGTTTCAAACTAGGTGCAATCCCTGCACAGAGCACTTCACTTTTGCGCGGATTCACAGAAAACCCACAACTACATCTACATTTTTAATTAAAGGCTAAGATCATGCAAGCTTTCCTTTACCTATAGAATAAGCCTAGGAAATGATAAGAAATACTAAAAGGAAGAAACTCTGCCAGAGTGTGCTCCATTAAGACAACCGGTTCATATTGACTAAGACATTATCAAGCTTCTTAGCAACAAATTTCTCTACATCCCTTTATTGCTCCATGTATAGAAGCAGCCTATATAAGGGTGGTCCTCTATCTCAATGTTACATTTGCACAGCTCAAAATTTGTTTCAAAGGAAGATAAAAACTCCTACTTCCCCCCACTTACTTTTTCACAAGCAGATTTACATTAAAATCTACCATCAGTATCCATAGCAAAGGTGTGTTTGAGCCTGAAACACCTTCAAGTTCTTCCATAAGCCTTTCCTTTCCATACCATTATTTGAAGTGCTTTTCCCATTGTGGTGGCCTTTTTTTTGCAAATGTTGGGCTGGGCCGCCTCTTGCTGCACTTGGCCCAAAGTTTTCTCTAGATCAAGGAGTTGGGACCAGTCCAATAGCAACCCTCTTTGATCCGGCTTGTGCGCAAACGATGCTCCCATTTGCCAAGATTGTTTATCACTTGCCATGGCAAACAGAGCTGTTACAATAGTTACGGCAGTTAGATATAACAAAGACAATAATAGAAATTCTTTCACTATTCAGAGAAAGGCAAGTAATGGGCTTTGATAATGAATACTCATTTTTTAATGGAAAAGCAACAGAGGATAAGTATCGAATGAATAGCAATAACTTATTAAAAGAAAAATGTCAGCCTGCCGTATCAAATTACACTGCTAGGTTTAAGTCAAGGAGGGGAACCATCCATTCAATGTGACTAATCTCTTTGAGGGAGAAATTAAATGCTTTGAAGGGGTGGGCCTGAATGACTTGTATTTAGAGAGATCATTTGCCGTGATTAGAGAACATGAGTCGGAGAGGGAGAGGGGGATTAACCTATTTGGGGCATGTCAACCACTCTGTTCTCTCCGTTTTATCTTTTCTTTCTAATTCTTTACTTCCTTTTTCTCTGTTTTATCTTTCGATGCTTTTTCTTCGTTATGGTGATTCTCTCCACAGAGGTTGTCCTGGCCCTGCCGTGCACAGTAAGGGCTTCTTATATAATGCCAGTCGCGACTGGCTTTTACCATTTTAACTTTTAACCATTTTTGTCTAGTGTGGGTGTCCTTGCCGACCATTACTAATTGGTCAATCGCCTAACCAACGCCACTCGCCTGTGCTGGCTACGCCACTCCACCTCACCAGACAAAGAAGACTATTTTGTTTATTTGCTTGTTGTGGCATTCTTACCTGCCACGGTATAATTACTCTCTTTCTCTCTGTCCCTCATGGCATGCACCTAGTGGTTCTAACTCAGTTTTGCTTCTTTTGAGTGGTATGTCATCCCAGCAGGACACTGCCTCCAAAAGAGCCTGAGCAGGAAACACGAAAATAGGTTTTCCCCCTCCCTACCGCCAGACCATGCCCTCTTACCTTTGACCCATGACCCTCCACTTCCTGTATTGGTTGGGTACAGGCTGGTGGTGTCTGGGCCTTACCCGATTGTGGGCTTTTCTATGCTTTATTTTCAGCCTTGCTATTTGTTTCCTGCCACATCATTTTGTTATGCATGCCGTGAAGTTTGCTTGACCTAAGGCTGTTGGACCTCTTCAGGCTTACTGTTCATTCCTTCTCTAATGGCCCAATAGACTCATTGGGCCTTTTACTACATTACTTATGGGCTTCCACGTCCTGCTTACTTCCTTTTGGGGCATTCTTGGCCCGTTTACTTTCTTAGGGCATTTTTGGCCCTTTCAAATTTTGTACTTCAGATAGGCCTTTACTAACTTCTTGGGCTTCTGTGGCCCAAGTACTTTATACTTCATCGTTGGGGCTTATAGATTCTTCATTGTCCCTTACTCTCTTTACTTACATTATTTTGGGCCTACTGTAGTAGCTGTGACCCATTCTCACTTTTCTACATCCATACTGCCCATGGGTTTGCTATTTCTTTCTTTTCGGGCCTTCATAGGCCCATTTACTTCTTCAAGATCCATTTGTTTGCTTTATAGACCGCGATCCATTATTCCTAGCACTTGGGTTTAATGGTTCTTCCCTCCCACTTTCTTCAGCCCACGTTGTTGGGCTTCCTCCTCCTGTTGGTTTTCTAAAAAAATGAGCATTTACACCCATTGATACAATAATGCATAGCTTGAGAGGGCCAAGTAAGGGTGGCAAAATTTGTCACGACAAGCAAACCTGACATGACTAACCCGTTTATAAACAGGTCATAGGTTGAGGCTAAACAAGTTTGGGTCATATTCGGGTTGACACGGCTAACCCATTTGATAAACGGATTGAGTTTGTGTTCAACATGCGAACCCGTTTGACCTGTTTAGCTTATTAAGTTATTAGTTTTTTTTTTTTTAATAATATTGCTTAATTTATGGTTTTTTTTTATTGTTTATTACTATATTTATGGTTATAATTTTATTTTAATTTTAGATATATGAAAATTGATAAAAATTATATAGGTTAGGTATGACCTATTAATCAAATAGATTATTAAACAGATTATTTGTATTGACTTTTACATGGCTTGTCAATTAAACGATTTAAACGTGTCAGGTCAGGTCGATCTGTTTAATAAACAGGTCGTGTTTGAGTTAAGAATTCCTGACACGTTTACTAAACAGGTCGGATTCGGGTCAACCCATTTAGCCGAATACTTATGGCTTGACACAACACGAATCAACCCATAAACATGAATTGCCACCCCTGGGCCAATAAATAACTTCTTTGCTCCGAAATTCCTAAATATGCCCAAGATCATGCAAGTAATTGTTAACTGTAAACACCCCATTTTGCAACCTTTCATCTCACCATTCGTCACTTTTTCAAATCTAGGGGTAACATGGTAGTTTTAGGCTTGAATTTTTTTTTTTTATTATTAATGACCTTAAACATAAAATTCATATCATAAGTAGTCAAAGTGTAAGTTAGAGAAAAATTGACATCTTTCTATGTTCAAAATGATGCTCAAATCACTCGGTTTATATATATATATATATAATATATATATATATATATATATATATATGTTAATGTTTAAATTATGGTGATAGTTGTTTAATTATGGTAGTTATGTCCATGTGGGTAATGTTCTTTTTTGTTGAATTCAATTAATTAAATATACATAAGTATAATCAATTAGATTTTGCCTATACTTATGTATATGCAAATAATTAGATTTTTTTTTTGAAGAAAATAATTAGATTTTCTTTTGAATGAAAAATAATTAGATTGTCAATGGTACAATTAATCAATCTAATTATAGTTGCAATAGTATTTATCTTGTTTAATTGAATAATGTATATATATTGTTAAATTAATAAATCTAATCTTGAGCCGCACAATCTACTAGTTCACTTTCGTCTAATTGCATGGCATATTGCATCTCTAAAACTATTCCTGAAATAATAGGAGCACATTTTCATTTTTATTTTAATAAGAAAGCCGAAAGCTCCAGCAAGGCAGGTAAGCATTACAGTAGCTAGAGAGAGAGAGAGAGAGAGATTGTAACTCTACTTGCATGAACAAAAAGCACAAAAATCCAACATGTGCAGCCTGAGATTTGGGTGCAAAATAACCAACAACCACATTATCGTGCTGAGACTAGAGGAGGTAGGATAGGATAGACATAGTATGTATATACAAATGCCTAGTAATTATCAAGAAGTGGGTGGGCTCCTAGTGTTGTCTAAATTGTTTGCATTAACAGACATAACAAGGGCGAAAAAAAATAAGAGGATACAAACTATACTGTAAGATATGTTCTTATCATGATTGCTCCAGTGGGATCAGAAAGAAGATGTCTGATAAGGGACATTCTCAAATCATTTGGTGCTATAACAAATATATAGAAGGCAAAAAATGCAAAGTCTGCGGAGGAGAGAGTGGAGCCGAGAAATCCCTGCCACATCCTGCAAGAAAATCATATCATCAATTATTCCATACCCCATTAGAAATTAAGCCAATCAAGCATATCTTCAACAATAGCTTAATGTATTTGAAGCTGTAACTATCAAAAAGATAGTTAAAGTTGCCATTTCTCTGTCCTATTTAGTCAGTATTTTTCACCAACATTTACTGATGTTCTATCTTAAAGAAGCGTTCGTAGTATAATGATACTAACTAGTTAATTACCAAAATAAGATAAGCACATTATAACATTTAATCTGGACAGTCCCTCAGAAGTCCTTGAAAATCATAATCTAAGAAGGGAATCAGGTAGCTTGTTTTTGTAACTCAGCATGAATACACATTTATTGCTGTCATCACTTTCATTGCAAGTTTATAACCTAATAAACCAACTGTACCATTATTGGTCAGTGTTCACTAACATAACTCCCCACCTTTAACAGAAAGAACCACCAATCATCCCTGTAACTATCATTCCACTACCACCCACAATCACAATGAAGCTGCCCCTTCAAGCTGATCTTTAAAACCATAAAATGCGCAAGACTCTATTAAAGCTCACAATAATCAATCCATTGGCTTCCCAGCCCTACTATTTTAAAAAGGATTGTCTAACAACTCTTGAATTATCTAGTATGGAAAGAAGCGACAACCATCTCCTTTCTTTAGGCTTGGAACAGGATTTTTATATCCAACTCCAAAGAACCAGGAGCACAGGATTTTTTTTTGTAAAGTTTTTATGTTAAATATTTGGATAAATTGCAAACTACACCCCTGAAGTTTAGGGTTAACTGGATTTTACACCCCAAAGTTTCAGAAACTTGATTTTACACCCTGTAGTTTGATTCCGTTAGCAATTTAAACCCCACAATTAGTTTTTGCTGTTAAGTAACACATATACATGCTGACGTGTTTTATTTTTGCCAAATCAGCTTCAAAATTACGTTGTTTTAATGATGACCATGCGAAGAGTTAACATGCATCAAAACTACGTAGTTTCAAGCCTAAACTTAACTTCTTGCACTTCTCCATAAGCGACACAGTTTCAAGCAAAGTTCTAAAATCTAAAAACAAGGACTCATGGACAACTCAGGGATCTCACGAACCCAAACCCTTCATCCTAGGTGGTGGCGGCAAAGGTGACGGCAACGGCAATAGCGTTGAAGGCTTCAGGCTACCTCGGCGGTGACATCTAGACCCCCTAGCTTCAATTGCATGTGTGAACCCAAACAAACCAAACTCAAACCCCACAAACCCATCGGCTCTTGTGAACTAGGCAGCCTCGGTGGCCATGACGACAGCCAAATTGATGGTAAAACCATTGGCTCTCTCTCAAATCAATCACCCAAACATTTATTCAAACCCCCCCCCCCCCCACCAAACCCAATCAACAAATCAATCCCACGAGAAGAGAAGCTCGGGTTTATTTGGTTTTACTGTCAACTTGGCTGCCTAGAGCTGACGCTGCTGCTTGGGTTCACAAGATCCGCCACTGCCACTACTTGGGTTCACAATCTTCAAGTTGTTGTGGCCGCTCAGATGAGGCTTGCTCAGATGAATGGGAATAGGGATTCATTGTTTTGAGATTTTAGAATTAGGCTGAAACGGTATAATTTTAGGATTGGATTTTTTTTGTTTTAGCCGAGGGAAAATGGTACCGTTTGTATAGCGCCAGGTAAGCTTTTACTTTTGGGTTGATTTGGCAAAAATAAAACACATTAGCATGCGCATGTGTCACTTAACAGCAAAAAATAACCGTAGAGTGTGAATTGCTAACATAACCAAATTTTAGGATGTAAAATCAAGTTTCTAATACTTTGGGATGTAAAATCTAGTCAACCCTAAACTTCAAGGGTGTAATTTGCAGTTTACCCTAAATATTTTGTCTTGTAGATGAAAATATTAATGACATTACAAGTCGTCTTAACAAGTAATTCTTAAATGCAATATTTTTAATATAATTAGATCCACTGCTAACATTGAGTAGTTTTATTTGTAAGTTCACTATAGATTTTATTCCGAATTAATTATAATTACTTTTCTTTACCTAATAACGTGCTATATTTTATTTTAAAATTTTTATATTAATTATTTGATTTTGTATTAATTAACATTTTTATTTTAGATTTTAAACCCATTTCCTTATGTTTAGTTTTTAAAGGTCTCAATTTTTGTAGGTGCATTATACTCTATTCAACTTTTAGCAAATGAGCAAATATGATTTCAATAAAAAGCTAATCGAAAAGGCACATTTAGTTTATACATGATATAACTTTATTTTATGTTTTATGTGTAACATGTTGACTCAATTTTTTTTTAATCTTTTGTCGAATTATTATACTAGTAGACTATTAGAATTTATTTCCAGACTATAAATATAAATATTTATGTAGTATTTAGGTTACAAAGTATATTACTTTTTTTTTTTTTTGGTATGTGGAAAAAAAAATACAGGTCCATCTAGGTTGATCTAAATCAACTCTTCAAAGACTAGGTAAGGGCTGTTATGCCATAATTTTTTTTATTAGATAATTTGATAGTTGGAGATTGGAGATTGAAGGATTTGAACCATGAATGTTTTTGTTAAAATAACATGAGGTGCTAATTGACATACAGGACTCTTAGCATAATGTTTCTAAAACTTTCCTTTTAGGAAATCTTCTTAAGGGTCTGTTTGGTTGGAGTGGTGGAAAAGTGGGAGGATAGAAAATGGTGAGAGAATGGAAAAAAGGGAGGATAGAAAAAATTTTAATTTCCCTCATTTTTGTTTGGTTGGGAGTGAAAAAATGGAGGGATAGAAAAGTAAGTTTGTATAAACTTACGCGTATACCTTTATTAAAAAATGATATCCAATAAAAAAAAGTAATAAACAAAAAAAAATCAACCACCTAAACTTATTAAAAAAAATAAAAATCATGTCCATAAAAAAATCACATCTAAAAAAATAAAATAAAAAATAAAAACTAGACAAGCCTGCTAGTAAATCAAAAGAAAGAAAAGAATAAGAAAAGGCAGGCAATGCCTGCCTAGTAAATCGAAAGAAAAAAGAAAAAAAAAAAAGGAAGAAGAAGATGCAAGCAACGTCTAGAAAGAAAAGAAAAGAAAGCAACAACGTCCGTGGGAAAAAAAAAAAAGGTGTGAAGAAAAGCAATGTGGATGAATTTATTGCACATAGGCATTTTCGTCCAAAAATGATGCACAATTTCTTTCTTCAGTTTTCTCTCTACTTTAGGGAGAAAACTTTTTGGTAGGTCTGGAGAGAAAACACTTAGACCCTGCCATTTATTTTCCTTTCTCCCTGCCCAACCAAACACACTCAAAAAAGTTTTTCTTCCCATTTTCTCTCTAAAGTTTTCAATTCACCATATTTCACACCAAACAAACACACCCTAAGGGATGTTCATATTTCTTTGCCAATGATATTTTGTATGATTCTGTCTAATGATTTACTCTCATATAGTAAAAGATAAAAATATGATTTTTAAAATAAATTTGCAATAATTTTCTCAATCCATTCCATAATAATTCATAAAACTTTTAAAAATCATTTAATTTATTAATTCATTTAATCAAGTAACATGATTATCACATAAGTCATATGATTTAAGAACACATTTTATAACCAACGCGCATCCTTGGTGCGGTGGTCACTCCACAAGTATAAGTGCTTGTAGGGTATGAGATATGAGGGACAAAGGCCGAGATTCAAGTCTTCAGGAGGGAGTTTCACACACTTATACACTTAGATTATGTTAAAGTTGAATCTCTATCTTCTATAAAAAAAAATGCATTTTATATATTGGATTCGAATAATAACAACATATGGCAACTAACTGTTATGCATCCCACAAGTGGTACTGGTAATTCCAAGGTCCATCTTATTATAGGGCAATATTAATTGTGAGGTCATGCTTGTTAAAAGCAATGAAAATGTTAATATATTAACAAACAAAATTATGTCAAATGATAAATACTTTTTTATAATTTTTTTTCATAACTTATTACGATGGTAACTAGTAATTAGAGCAACATCAATTTTACGTTAACCTACTATTGATATAATCTTTATTATGTTGCAATTACTATAAGCCAAAAAATATTGTCACTAAACTTTTGTGAAAATATAATCAAGTTGACCATGGTCTAATAAGACAAACAATTTTGCCTTATGGAGCATATGTTATCCAATTTACACTACCAAGAGGATTAAACCAAGCAAATTTGGAGGAGAAGCTATTCCTTTTTCATTGAAAGAGTTTAGGAGAATTGAATCTGTAAGGTTGAATTTATTCAACCATGTGTTAGCTTTATTCTATACCAAATTTGCTTGTAATTCAGTATTTAGAAACCTTGTATTTAGGTACCCTGTATTTAGGTGGGAATAATGTAAGGTTTGTGTGTGAGAAAGTGTGAAAAATTGATCAAAAGTATGCGTCAAAGAGGCAACTCGCAACTGGCCACCCATAAGAATCAGACACACGTGTGGAGTATATAGGAAGTTGAAGGGTTAGGACAACTGGATCACTACAGGACAAAAAGTACAGTCTGACCATTCTGTTTTCTAGCAACTAGAACTCGCGACTCATCTCAGTCGCGAGTGACTCGCCCGAATGCCTTGTTTTGCAGAAAAATGACTTTTCACATTCCATCTCATACCCTACTATAAATACCCTTATACCCACAAAATGTGTAAGGTAGCTATTAAGAGAAAAACCTTAAGAGAGATTTCTACAACACACCCACCTCATTAGAGAGAGAGCTACTCATTCTTGAGAGAAATATTTGTAGTCTATTCTCCTTCCCTCTCCCATTGTTATACCCATTGAGAGGAGATTTGTACCCAAACACAACCTACACCTATTCAGAGTGTAGAGAGTGTTTTGGAATTTGGGAAGTTTTGGGAATTTGTCAAAAGAAGCCGGTGAGGCTTGGCGAATGCAATCGAATGTATTGCGGGATTCGGAAAGCTAGAGAAGACATGACTCCGAGAAGTCCGTTGGTAGCAGGAGCTTGGAGGACTCAAGTACATTCATGTACTCCAACTTTATTCTTTAGTGGATCATTTTACCACTTGAAGGGCGGCGGAAAGATTTTTCGCCGAATTCTTCGGTTTCCTCTTCGATAACACATGTCGGTGTTATCCTTGTGTTTGCATCTGTCCTCCCTTACTTTTTAACCATTAATTACTACTGTGTTTGTGATTAATTATGTGGTAAAGTAGTTTGCCAAATTGGGTATTGCTTATATTTCATGTTTCGCACATATATTGTTTGAATATAAGCTTGCTTTGGTTATTTTTAAATTGGTGATCAAACATTTACTAGTGTTTTACACACTAATTGAGCTTTCAATTGGTATCAGACTAGGTACACTTATTTTGATTTCATTACCTAAGTGTGATCCTTGACCCCTTGTGTGTATTGCCATGGATAATGCATTGTATGCTTCTATGGATGTTGTTGATTGTAACATGCCTTGTGTTTGTGAAAATGCCTCTATAAATGTTAATCCTCATAATTGTGATGACATGTTACATGAATCTATGAGTGTTGTTGATATTTCAAATGACAAACTCTTGAAAAAAGAAGCTAAAGATGTTTCATAAGAATTTGAGCAAGTTCATTGGTGAAAATGATGATTTGGTTGATAAGCTCAATGAATCCAACAAATTAGTTGAAAAGTATAAGAATTTTGCTGAAAAATCTCTTGAAAAACTAAAGGAGTTTGAATGTTTGAATATGGACTTGGATGCTAAACTTTTTTTGTCTAACAAACTTGTTAATGAGTTAAAATGTGAAAATGAATCTCTTAAGATGCATGCCAAGTGTTTGATTATTGAACCTATTGCTAAAAAGAATGAAAAAATTTGTTGCAATTATGTTGTGGTACCCGATTTTGTGCCTATTGTGTGTTCTACCTCAAAGAACAAATCGGTGTATGTTCCTCCACACAAATGAAATCAAAAGATGGAGAGAAAGGTTTTTAAGCCAGAGCCTCTGTTTAGGTCTCAACCTTAGGTTTTTGGATGGATCTAAGTTTGTTCCAACTTGATATCATTGTGGTGTGATTAGTTATATAAGACCTCAATGTCCAAAGTTAAAGATAGAACAAAACCATGTTGCTAGATCCCTTCCCAAAAAGCCTAGCGGACCTAAACACATTGTTTATAACCATTGTGGTGCCTTTAGTTATCTTAGACTTCATTGCTCTAAGTTTCAAGCTCTTAAAAGAATCAAAAAAAAAAAAAACTTGAGCTTCTTGGAAATTGTGCTATGCAAGCAAACCAGATTTTGAAGGAAAATGGTAAGTTGTTGAAGAAAGTTTTTGATGTTCTTATCTCTATGTCTATGTACATCTCCGGTTCTCATTCTTCTAACCCTCGTCTCTCTTCTCATGAAACACTCATTCCAAAAGATTGTTCCGTTTGGATGAGGGAGGGTTCCTATGGTTAAGCTTTTGCTCTTTTGGTCCTTGATTTAATTCTTTCAATCTTTGTAGAACCCTTTATGCATTGAATGTCATATCGTCATGCATTTTGTGCATCTTGTATTTCTTTATATGAATTGTTTTTATTTTTTTATCTTACTTTTATGTTTTAGTTTTGTGTGAGTAAAAAAATCAAAAACCACATAAAAAGTGAAAAATTCAAAAAGTTTGATCGTATATGTTTGAGCACATATCACATGTGTGTTTGGCCTACTACCTTCGTACAAATGACTTAGTGCATTTATGAGCTTAGTTTGTCATGTATGCACATCTATCTTTGTGGGAAAAATCTTAACATCTATATATGATTGTTGTAAATCGATCTTCAAGCTTGTTATAAATGATTAGTCAATAGTCATGTTGGTTTTGATACATTGGTAGACTTGTGCCTATATTTCTTCTCACTATTTTTTTTTTTCTTTTTCTTAAGAGCTCAACCAATGTCAAATTTCGAAAAGAAATAATGAGCTGCAAAAAACCATCGCACAAACTAGTATTTGACTAGGAAAAAGGGAAAGCGACATGTATTTAAATTGTATGGTGCCAAAAGCCAAAGGCTCACTCATCAAAATGAAATATCAAAAATTTTAGGCATCGATCTCAAAAGGGAGATGTAAAGATCAGAATGATCATAAGAAAATAAGCCAAATGAAAAGTTTCAAAGATATGTAATCATTTTCTTGTGGGAGGTCATATATGTTCATTTATATAATTGAGATAGACCACTTGACTTAGTACTAATTTCGTATAACTTGATTGAATTAATCATTGAAGCTTCTCTCTAGATTAAGGACTATTCCACATTTGAAATTCGCACACAACATACATGCCTAATGTTAAATGAATGTCTTATTCATTTGTTCGATTGTACTTGATTAAATGTGTTGTATGTGTGCTCAACTACATGTTTGATCAAACTAAAAAGATTTTTGATAATTTTATATGTATTTGGAAGTGATTTTTATCACTCTTTGTGTTCATGTTTAGTGCTTACTTTGTTTTTCATTGTTTTAAGCATGTTTTGTGTTGAAAAACAGGTATCAAAATTTTTGGCTACTCTCGCGAGTAGCGAGTTTTGGCTACTTGTTTGGCGACTCACTCGCGAGTTGCCAGTTTTCAAGGCTTCAGTTGCGAGTTTACACAGAATAGTTCGTGACTCACTTGCAACTTGCCAGTTGCCAAAATGCCTAGAATCAGCTTTTTAAAGGGCTTTTCGTGGGAAACTTGTTTTAAACTTCTTTTATCCTCTCTAAAAACCCTCTTTCAATATTTTTACCAATTTGAATGGTTTTTCTTTCCATTAACATCTCTAAGGTAATTCTAAACTCTTTTTATTGATTTTGATTCTTAGATTATATTTTGGAGAGTTTTTGTGCCCTTGGTTGGGATTTTCATAATAGGGGTTGGGAAAACTTAATTTTTGTTAAATTTTTGTATTTGATTTGTTTCTTTTGGTGATTTGCTTTGGATGTTGGCCCTTTGTGGCAAAAAGAACATGTATTAAGGGTGGTTTTCGTGATGTTCATACATTGTTTCACATTGTTGTTCGTAGTGTGTTTGAACAACAATGTGAAGCAATCATCATGCTGGAATGAACAACAAACATCATGCTGGAATCAATCAAGTACAAAAGTGCATGAATTTAATGTGTTCTTGGATCTTGTGGAGAGGAAAGTTAGACTCTATGAGCTTTTATGCAAGCATATGTTGTGTGTTTGAGTGTTTTTACACTTTTACCACCAAAAAAAAAAAACTCATATCAATTCCAAGTTCACCCCCCCCCCTAAAAAAAAAAAAAAAAAAAAAAACCTAATAAAAATTGAATGCATGATTTACCTTAAAAGGAATTAGAGGAACCAAAAATTGACTACCTATTGGTATCTATATATCTTAAAAGGAATTTACTTTAAAACTATTTGTTAGAGAGAGAGAGAGAGAGAGTGAAAGTGGTAGGCGACAGATAAAGGGTGAGCGCACACAAATTCAAGCGTGGGCAGTCCATGCAAGAAAAACAACTTGTGTGCTCACTCTCTTCTATCACCTTCCCATGACTAATTGATCTGGTTGCACCAAAATAACCCATCCTCCAATGACCTTTCCCAAAGCATTACAATTATTTATCACATGGAAAGAAAGAAACCTTGATTTGATTGCACATAGAAATGATGGTTTCTGTGATTTTATATACAGGTGGTGGAAAGGGTATAGAGAAACACTAACAGAATATATGCAGTTTAAACCTCTATAAGTATAATCAATTAATCACTAACAATAAATTAATATGTCGTTGGTTCATTAGTCGACTAATAACACTACCTTTTAGCTTTTATTGTTCCCCTCTTAATTACTATTTTAATGATCATTAGCTTTCTATAAACTTTTTTTTAATCCCACTAAGTTTGAGCTTAGAACTACAGGTGAAAAGGTGATTAGTTACCATCATCAGTTAGAAAGAATATAAGGATGTTATTTTGGGATAGAGCCAAGATTTCGACTTTGGGAGTGTTTAACGCCATCATCAATCAACAAGAACATAAGGATGTTGTTTTGGGATAAATCTTGGCTTTCGACCGGCGGGTGGATCTAATAAATAAAAATAAAAATATTTTTTTTTAAATCAAATATTATAATTGACTTTTTCATAATAAACAAGTCAAATAAAAGTAATTCATGCTTATTATGTAATCTATATCCAATATTCTTTGATAAAAAATAAGAATAATATACACTTTTAACTTAACGTTTGAGGCTATTTTCATTTTTACCATTAACATTTAAAAAAAACCCTTAATAAGCATGCATATGAGTCTTTGTTGTCAACTCTTATTCTTTGGTTTTCATATTGGAATAAGGAGTAAATGTTCATTTTATTTTGTCTCTATATGTTTAATTTCATGTTTATATTAGTCATGTTATTCATTTCTGTTAGTAATCTGATTGTTATATGTCATTCATATTTAATTATTTCATGTAATGCTTTTTTTTTTAGAGATAATTATAACATGCTGCTAATCCTGCAGCTTAAACCATTTCCTCCCTAAACTCTCAAGCACTTTGTGTATGGGGAGGTGCTAATTCAACTACAATTTCTAAAATACTATGAAATATAGGAATTTTGTTGTTGTAAGAAAAATATATATATTATGGACAGCTATATTACTAGCATAAATAAACATTAGGGCCAATATTGTAACGAACTGAAATATGAGTGGCCAAAATGAAAATTTAAAAATGTAAAGAGCCAAAATGAAAACAATCTCAAATTTTATGGGCCAAAAGTACAATTTAATCTAAAGTATTGTATTCTCAATTTTTTTTTATTAAAATTGAAATAAAAAAAATAAACAAAGAAATCATTTTGGTGTAACTAGATAACATCTAGTAGGTAGCACCCAAATTTCAGAGTCCCAAATGTTTAACCTGTTTTGATATTCACAAAAAGTAAAAAATACACACACCACATAGACACAAGGTTTGATTGTGCACAATCACATGAATAGGCTAGGTGATCCATTTGTTTTGAGTCCTTGGCCAATTTTAAATTTTTGAGAGGGCCAAATATAGTAATTTTGGAACCAATTCTTTAAATCTGTTTATTACTTGAGGTCCTTTTTTCAAAAATAAGTTCCATCAATCTTGGGGTATTGGTGGTCTGTCCACGAGTTGAAAATATTTCTTGAGATAGTTGACAACTTTAGCTTACTTAGTTATTAATAACTAAATCGTATTTCTTTATATAATTTTTTAAGGAAGGAGCCATAGTTGTTAATCAATTGTTCATTTTCATTTTTATAATATAATTTTTTTTAAAAACAAATATACTATAAAAGCATTTAAAAATATATTAGAAAAAGGAAACGAGGCTCTAAGAGGGGCCATAGCCCTCCTTGTTCTAAACATAAATCCATCCCAAATATTAATTATTTATTTCAATTTTTGTGCAGTTACCAAGGAACTTGTAGTCACGGGTGGAGCTACATGTTAGGGTGAGAGCCATGGCCCTCCAAAATTTTTGAAAATTTCTTTTTACTGTATAGAAATATTTAATATTTTAATAATTAGCCCTCAAAAATGGGACTTGGCCTCCCCAATTATTTGAGTTGGTCCAATAATGTTCTTAAAAAAATTATCCAATTTGTCTAGTAGTTATAGAGAACGGATTGTTTCTCAAATTGATTTTATATGGTAAAATGTGTTCTTGTATTTCTTAAATATTTAAATTATTCATGTCTTTGAACACTTCTTTAATTCAATTGAAATTTTTTTACTCACAATTATAGACAATCTGGTAACTTATATTGAAAATGAAAATTGTAAAGATTTAATTATGGAAGATGGTGAAAGATTAATTTAATTTTATGAAATATTTAATTTTAAGGATTCATTGTGAAATATACTAATTTTTGTGTATGTGTATAGATGCATGTGTTTGTGTATGTGTACGAAAGTTTGTATAGACAAATAAATTAGCAACACAAATCGGCCCCCAAACAAAAATTTATGGCTCCGCCCCTACTTGTAATTCAATTGGTATCTACCTCCCTCTCCAATCCAATATTCATATATTGTGGGTTCACCCATCTCCCCACTCCCCTCCTAAAAAATATTTGTGTGGCAATAATTAGTAGTTAACATCCACGTTCTGGAGAAACTGAGTCAGATGGGGCTCGAGCATGTCATAGGCTTTTTTGTGGTTTGTGACTTATTGTTGAGTCTATAACTCGGAGCTGGACTCGGCAGTTTGAGGCAAGCCATCAACGTAGGGTAAAGGAAGCTCTACTAAGTTTATCAGTGGCAACAAAATCTGGGAGGCGATGAAATGTTTTTAGGGGTGGAGATGAAGGAAACTTTATGACCCTTTTGAGCTAAGAACTTGGAGAGCTCAAGATATGGAATTATGTGGACATAAGCTAGCCATGGGAATATTGCTACGTGAAGCTTTTCTTCGCTAGCCATTTTTATGTGTAAAATGGAGATAACTCTCAATGAAGTTCTGGCTTTCTCGCATGGCTATGAAAATAGTTGTTCCCTCAGCTTTGTTAGGCTCTCTCTTTAGGGACTATCCCAACAAGAAGTAGACTCATAGCTTTGAATCAATTAGAAGATAAACTGGCTTCTTTAGTTAACACTGCCCTTATATCGGTATTGTCCCATACTCCAATAGCAAAGCTATTAAGCTAACCTGGTTTGCTTTCCCCCTACGTAAGCCACAAAGCTGAAAGCGTTCTTTTTTTTGGACCACAACACTAGAGCATTCTCATCAGATATGTTAAATGCTAAACTTTTAGTATTTAGCACATCAAACACCAAAAAACTACTTTCATCAGATGTTCTATATGTCAAAAAAATTTGAAACATGCTACAATAATGTTATATAATGGTACAGCCAAATATGCTATAATATTTAATATTATTTTATTCTCTTTTCTCCTTTTCTCTCTCATACGTTTGTTGTCCTTCTCCCTTTTCTTTTTTCTTTTTTCCTCTTTTCACTTTGCACTCCTCTTTTCTCAGACACCTCTCATCACTCTCCTCCCTCTCTTAGACATTTCTCCATTCTTTTTGTTAGGTTCTAAGATCTTAGGGACTAATATATTAGAACTTTAATGCGTATTGTTTTGGTAAACCATGATCAAAACATAGAGTCTAGGTTTAAGCTTGCTCAAAGTATGTTTATATTGTAAAGTTGGAATCGAGTGATTGCAAAAATTAGTGGACAAATTCTACAAGGCTCGTTTGATTGAAAATTAAATTCGATCGATCGAGAATAGTGCAAAATTAATTTTCTACAGAATGTCCAACTTAGCCCAAGCTTGTTTAACGTGTAGGGTTTTATGTTTTACTTCCATATAAAAAGAAAGACCCTAGCTACATTTTAGAGGCTTTTGATGTACTGTGTGTTAAATCTCTTGTGAGATCTAGAGGTGTTTACCTTCATACACATTTAGGGTTATCAAAATCAAGATTGATATCAGGAGCTTGGTGATCTCTTTAGTTGTTGCATAAAGAACTTAACGAAGATATGAAATCTTTGAGTGGAGTCTCAAAGTCACAAGTAGGAGAACTTGTGGTTGTAGTGGATCAAAGAAAAGAAGTAGTCCGTAGACTCGAAGCTGTCATATGATTGTGGTAATAAGTTTTCTACTTGAGGTAGTAATAGGATGTTAGTGGTCTAAATTCTATTGTACAAACTTCAATTCTTTCATAGTTGATCTATTTTACCTTAAGGGTAGCTAGGTTAAATCTTTTCCAGATTTTTTACCAGTCTGGTTTTCTTGGATCATCGAATCTTTATGTTTTTTATTTTTCTGCATTATTTTATGTTACACATATTGGTATAACCTAGTGTTAATTATCAAACTTGTTAATCAACTTGGCTTAATATTAGGTTAATCATATTGTGTTAAGGGGTCTAAAACTTTACACTTTTGTCCCTCTATCTTCGATGGTGGTGGTTGTGATTCCTGAGGATTTAGACCATGGTGGCAAATCGTGGTAGTGCTAGCTATTGTGGAGATGGATTGCGGTGGTTAGGTCTATAAATCCTCCATTTTTTCTGTTTTGAGCTCTCCTCTCTTCATTTTTTAGCCAAACACCTCAAGCAAATTCATTTCATATTGATTAAACCAAAATTTCTTTGTTTTGGGTTGATTTTTGGTGGTGGCAAGCTAGGTCATGGGTTTGTTTGATTAATGGGTTATGGGTGGTTGCTTTTGCTTGGCTTTGTTGGGCTAATTTTCTATTGATTTGTGTTTGATATGTATAAATGGAGTTGATTCATCTCTTTATTTTTATTTTTATTTTTTGATAGTTTTGTGTTGATTTTGGGGATGTTTTTTTTTTTAGATTTTTGCTTTTCCAGTGGTAAATAACGAACTTCTACTTCATGCAATGACCTGCTCACATAATAAATTGGTCTTTGCACTTCGTCATCAACTCGTTTCAACACTAAGTTTACCGCGTGGGAAGTTACAGCAATATAAGCAAATAAAACCTCATCCTCCTCGGGCTTAGACATAATGGGTGGCCGAGAAAAGTATACCTTCGGCTGTTGGAAGGCCAGACACACTTCTCAGTCCATTCAAACCCATTCCACCTATTCAACAACTAGAAGAAAGATCTGCACCTGTCTCCTGACCGAGAGATGAATCGGTCTTGGGCAGCAGTCATTCCCGTTAACCTTTGGACTTCTTTGGGGTTCCGAGGAGGTTGCAAGTTGTTAATTGCCTTAACTTGATCGGGGTTGACTTCAACTCCATAGTGAGTGACCATGTAACCCAAGAATTTACCTGAACTAACACCAAAAGAACACTTAGAAGCATTAAGACATAGTTTGTGTTTCCTTAATATTTCAAAGATGTTTCCGAGATCATCAACATGCTCAGATTCTACCTTACTCTTCACCACCATATCATCTATATAAACCTCTATTTTTTCCTAGTTGGGGCTCGAACATCTTGGTCATCATCCTTTGATAGGTGGATCCTGCATTCTTCAAACCAAAAGGCATCGCTTTATAGTGGTAATTTCCAGTAGGGGTAACAAAAGTTGTCTTCTCCTGATCATCCAAAGCTAAGGGTATCTGATGGTATCCTTGAAAGACATCTAAAAAGCTTATTCGAGGATGGCCTACGATTGCATCCACTAACTGATCTATTTGGACAATGGGAAAGGGGTCCTTGGGGCAAGCTTTGTTCAAATACGTAAAATCTACACATACTCGCCACTTACCATTTTTCTTCTACACCACCACTGTATTTGCCAGCCACTTAAGGTAAAACACCTCCTTAATAGCCCCAGCCTGCTTAAGCTTGATCACCTCCTTCTTGATAGCATTAGAATGCTCTTTAGATGAGCGCCGAGATGGTTGCCTTTTGGAAATGATAACTGGGTTGACATTTAAATGATGACAAATGAAGTTTGGATCCACCCCAAGAGCTTCATAAGCACTCCATGCAAACACATCAATATTCTTCCTAAGGAATACTATCAACTCTTCCTTCTCTTAAGGAGGCAACTGAGCTCTGACTTGGAAAAACTTCTCTTTATCATCACCTATAACAACCTTTTCTAATTCCTCACACTTCACCCCTTCTACTTCACTCGTGGATGACACTGGCTTCCTTGATTGCTATAAGCCCCGCTCAATAGAGGCTGAGAACTCATTTTCAGCCTGATGCCTAATTGCAGCCACCAAGCATTGTCTAGCCATAGACTAACTCCCCAACAGCTCCTCCACTTTGTCTCCGGATGGATACTTCATCTTCAAGTGTAGAGTGGAAGAAATGGCCCCCATGGCATGAAACCAGGGTTTTGCCACAATGGTAGTGTAGGAAGAGTAATCATCCACTACAATGAAGTCCACCTCCACCACTTCCGAACCTGCTTGTACTAAAAGTCTAATCTGGCCCTTTGAATAACAACTTTCCCATCAAAACCTACCAAATGTGAATCATAACCTGTCAAATCCTCAGGTTCCACCTTTAGCCCCTTATACAAATCAGGGTACATGATCTTTGCCCTGCTACCCTAATCTACCAACACCGACTTCACATCATACCCCTCTATCCTAAGGGTAACTATTAGAGCATCATCATGTGGTTGCAAGGTTCCAACCTTGTCCTCATCAGAGAAACTCAACGCTGGTCGGACCTTCATCCTACTTCTCTTCGGCTCAAGGGAGGAGTCCTCTGCGAGTGGCCAAGCTATGGACATCACCTTGGAAGCACGAGAACCAATTCTCCCTAAAGCAGCCAGAATAACACTAATTATGCCTAGAGGTGGGCTTGAAGAGGCATCTCTCTAAGCTCCCGACCCTGTGTGGCTTTCTTGCATATTGGGCTAAAATAGAAATTGCTTTAACTTTCCATTCCTGACCAGCTATTCCAGATGACTCCACAAAATCCTGTAATCTTCTGTAGTGTGTCCTCGTTCCTAGTGGTATTGGCAATGAAGGCTTTGGTTGTGCTTTATGGGATCTCCTCCCATCTTATTCAGCCATTTAAAGTATGGCTCGTTCTTAATTTTTTCTAGGATTTGATGCGTTGGTTCTTGAAACACTGTGTTAACCACCTGAGCAGTGGTAGATCCAAATTGCCCATCAAAATCCTTCCGAGGACGGTTATTATTGTATCTGTCTGACCTAAAATCTCTTCTATCCTAAGGGATCACCTTAGCCTTCCTCTTCCCTTGCTATTGGTCCTCCTCAACCTACTTATATTTGTCAATATGGTCCATGAGCTGACGCACACTCTTAACAGGTTTCCCAGTCAAAGATTTTCTCAAACCATGCTCGGCAGGTAGGCCAACCCTAAGTGTCCTTATAGCCACATCATCAAAATTCTCATCAATTTCATTAAACATCTCCCAGTATCTATTAGAATACGTCTTTAGGATTTCCCTCTCTCCCATAGTCATAAACAACAGGGAGTCTAAAAGCGAAGGAACTTTGCTACAAGTTATAAACAGAGAATCAAAGGCCTTTGTAAGCTCCTTAAAGGAGTTAATAGAACCTTCCTTCAGACCATCAAACCACCTCATTGCTACGAGCCCCAAACTGGATGGAAACACCTTGCATATCAAGGTCTCATTCTTTGAGTGAACAGTCATTCTTTGGTTGAAGTGGCTCACATGCTCCGCAAGGTCCGTTCTGCCATTATACATGGTGAATGTTGGCTGAGTAAACCACCAAGAAAGTTTTCCTCTCTCAATTCTTCGGGTAAAAGGTGACTTGAAAATTTTATTCAAAGCCCTACCCATGGCATCGTTGCCCAGGCCCTTGTGAGACGGTCTTTTCCCCCTCCGTCTATCATGGCGCTCCTCATCACACGAAAAAGACTCACTAGAAGGAGTCCTTAACCTAAGCCGATAGCTATTGTCACTATCACCATTAGAGGAATGGTTAGAACTTGAAGGAGCTCCTCTACATCGCTCGCGACATAACCTCCTTCGCAAACAATCAATCTCTAGTTGCATGCTTCTGGTAGTTTCTTCATAGGAGATGTGACTCCCACTCTAAGATTGGCTCTTACTGGTGTGTGTGGTGTGCACACTAACCTCTCGGTCCCTTCTTCACTCAAGATTGAGAAAATGATCTTGACGTTGGGACCCAACAGGCTCTTCTTGGTTTAGCCCTGAGCCCACCATGACTAAACGTTGATCTCACTAAACCTCAAGTAATTTTCATAAACAAAGCCAATTTTAAAGGCGCGATTTGAGTCCTAAGCCCAAGAGGACAAGATTAAGGCCCAAAAAACCCAACAAAATGAATTTGTAGAGAATAGGCTAAAAAATAGGCTTTAATGAATTGAACAAGACTTACAATGGATTAAAGATAATAATGAAGCAAAGAAAAGCAAGCTTTATGTAAAGAAATCCTTCCTCGGCAACGTTCAAGGAGAACAGTTCTTGGATATATTTTTGTTAGACTTTATTACAGTTTTTGTTCTTGCTGCTACAATGTTATTTCTATTGATTCTTCGATCCCCCCTCGAAAGGGCTTCTTTCTCTCTTATATTATCCTATTTCTTTCATCTCCACCCTTCACTAGTAGGTCAAGTTACTGGCTTTGATTCTTGTCTCATCAGCACCTTTCCGAAGTCTCTAGGAGTAACTGTAAGGCTAAATATCACTATTCAAGTATCACTTCCATATTAATGCGGCCAGAGAGTTAGTTGCAAAATATTCAATGCGGTGGTAGTAGCTTTCTCTTAGATATTTCTTAGCTTCTATTTGTCCTATACTTTTGTGATGTTTATCCTTATCAATAGAATCCTCCGGAGTATTGCTCTTAATAATAGACCATGCTTTCTGACTCCTCGGACTACCTTCCCAAATTCTTATAATCATAATCTTTTCATAACCCATTGATTCTTACCCCTTCAATAACGTCTACTTGTCCTCGAATTACTAAGCATCCTCAGACAAGGCTCATGGCCCAATACACATTTCTAGGCCTTTTATCCCTATAATACTATTTTCAAAATTTAGCAAATAAGCAAATAAGGTTCCAGTAAAAAGCTAATTGAAAAATCACATTTAGTTTATAAATGATTTAACTTTATTTCATGTTTTATGTGTAACAAGTAGACTGATTTTTTTTTTTTTATTCTTTTGTGGAATTATTAGACTAGCAGGCTATTAAAATTAATTTTCAAACTAAAGACATAAAGATTTATTATGAATTATTCAACTTTTATTTTTGAGTGTTTTCTTTTTTTTTTTTCATTTATTTGTATTTAAAGAAATATAAATAAATTAGGCTACAAAGTATTTGAAAGTTTTTTTTCATTGGTATGTGAAAAGAAAAGGTCGTTAATCCAAGTTGGTCCAACTAGACCCATCAAAGCTCAGGTAAGGGCCTTATGCCATAATTTTTTTTTTTTTTTTTTTTTTGAGATAATTTGATAGTTAGGGATTTGAGGATTTAAACAATTAATGTCTCCATTAAAACAATAAGAGTTGCTAATTAAGTTACAAGACTCTTGATCATAATGTTTCTAGAACTTTCCTTTTAGGATCCCCTTAGGGGTGTTCATATTTCTTTGGCCAATGATATTTTGTATGTTTTTATTCAATGATATACTCTCATTCAATAAAAGAAAAAAAAAATGATCTTTTAAATCAATTTGGAAGAATTTTTTCTAATCCATTGCGTAATAATTCATAAGACTTTTAAAATGCATTTTGATCATTTATTAAATCTTTTTTTTAATTATATTTATTAAATCTTATAAGCAAGTAACATAATTTTTTCGTTAAGTCATATGATGAAGAATGTATTATATGTATTGGATTCAATAATAACGATATCATTAATCATTCTCACTATTTTAAAAACCAGACCAGACTGTCTGGTTCAACCGATTAAACTAGAAATTAGACATGGAACTGATCTGGTAAACACTAGGATCCAATTCCTTTTCCTGTTCTTTAACCGTTTTAGTTTTTAAAACCATGATCATTCTACATAAGGAGACTAATTATAATGCATCCCACAAGTGGTACTGGTAAGTCCAAGATCCTTCTTATTGTAGAGCAAGATTATAGTAATTTGTGAGGTCATGCTTATTAAAAGACCCGGAAATATTAATTAACAAACAAAATGATGTCAAATGATACATACTTTTTTACAATTTTTTTCACATTTTATGAAGGTGCTAAGTTGTAATTAGAGTTGTGGGGAGTAAAAGGACCCAAGTAGGCATTTTGGGCCTTTGGGCTTTAAACAAGGAGGGCCAATCTGTTCTTGATTAAAAGCCTGTTAATACTACAAATCGGCCCATACGCCAAGGGTCCAAGAATGAGTTTCTCCTCGGATAGACCTAGGAGGACTATGAGCCTCGCTAGAATGATCAAGACAGAGTTCCAGAAAGACTATTGGTTAAAGGGGGGATCCCTGTACCCTCTAGAGGCACCAGTGGTAGAGAAATATCTTAGGAAAAGGCTGCTACCTCCACATTAAAGACCCTGCACCCACCTTTCAGGCCGCATTAATGGGGAAATGACCCCTGAACAGTAGAATTGAACCTTCTGGTTACTATTTAAAACACTTGAAAAAGATGGTGTCAGAGGGGAAAGGGAAGATTTGGGCAACACATGGATAAAGCACCAAGAGAAGAAGTATTTAAAAGGGGTAGAGGCCAAAGAAGAGGGGGATCGGCCAATTACTAAGAAAGAAACTAAGAATTGTAACCTTCAAGAAAGAAAGAGAAATAGTACAGAAATTGTCCTCGACTTACGTCCGAGGAAGCTCCTTTGCAATAACCGTTTACCATTTGCAATCATTATTATACCTTAGCCTGTTCAATAAGCTCCCCGCATCCTTAAACTAGATTTCATTCCCACACTCTACAAATTTCATTGTTTAAGGCTCATTGGGCCTGAGCCCACAGTTGTCTTTGGGTCCAAGTGCAATTGTGCACTTACAAGAGTAACATCACTTTCACAGTAACCTATTATTGACACAATTTTTATTAGGTTCCAATTTCAATAAGCTACTTTTACCAGTTTTAAAAAATATTCACTAAAATTATTGTAAAAACATAATCAAGTAGACCACAGTCTAATAAGACAAACATTTTGCCTTATGGAGCATATGTTATCCAATTTACACTATCCAATTTACACTGCCAAGAGGATTAAACCAAGCAAATTTGGAGGAGAAGCGTTTCCTTATTCATTGACAGAGGTTAGGGAATACAACTTAATACAAAATCATGGTACTAATTGAAGAAGTGACAGGTAACTAATTAGTAGACATATTTCGATCTCCTACATGATCCAAACCTTTCTCAAATATCTACCAACCTTTGTAGCCTTTTTCATCATATCAGTCCTCTTTTTCTTCTTCTTATTGTTGTTCTTATTGTTCTTCTCCTTCTTCTTCTTCTTCTTCTCTATTCCATCCATGTATAGCTTGGCAAAGATTTGTTGGACTTGGACTTCCTCCCCATGCATCCAACCAAGTAGTGGCAGCACTAGAATGGATCCAGCTGTCTACATACTTAATGAGAAATAGGACTAAATGCAAATATAATAGTAAGTCATTGGATAGAAGCTATTCACAAGTAATCAAATAAAAGTCTGATTTTAAAAAATGAATAAAAAAAAAGTCTTTTATTAACACTCAATGAACGACAAGCATCATGCTTGGAATCAGTCAAGTGCAAAAGTGCATGAATTCAATGTGCTCTTGGATCTTATGGAAAAGGAAAGTTAGACTCTATGAGTTGTTATGCAAGTAAATGTTGTGTGTTTGAGTGTTTTTTCTCTCTTACGGAAGAAACTCTATCAATTCCAAGTTTACCCAAAAAAAACTAATAGAGAGAGAGAGAGATAAAGACAGAGACAGAGACAGAGAGAGAGAGAGAGAGTGAAAGTGGTGGGCGACAGATAGAGGGTGAGCACACACAATTCTAGCGTGGGTAGTCCATGCAAGAAAAACAACTTGTGTGCTCACTCTCTTCTGTCACCTTCAACAAATTACTTTAAAACTATTACATATCAATATGCATGTTCTTGAAGTGTGTAAACAAAAAAAGGGACAGAGAGAGTGTGAAAGTGGCGGGCGACAGATAGAGGGTGAGCACACACAATTCAAGCATGGACAGTCCATGCAAGAAAAATAACTTGTGTGCTCACTCTCTTCTGTCACCTTCCCATACAAACCCTTTCAATATATTAACACGACCAATTGATCTTGTTGCACCCGAATAACCCATCTTCCAACCACCTTACCCAAAGCATTACAATTATTTATCACATGGAAAGAAAGAAGCCCTTGATTTGATTGTGTGAAGAAATGATGGCTTTTGTGACTTTATATATAGGTGGTGGAAAGGGTACGGAGAAACACTAACGGAATATATGTGGTTTAAACCTTTGTAAGTATAATTAGTTAATCACAAACAATAAATTAATATGTCATTAATTCATTAGTTGATTGATAACATTGTCTTCTAGCTCTTATTGGCCCCTCTTAATTACTAGTTTAATGATCATTAGCTTCCCATAAACCTTTTTTTTATTTTCAATCTTACAAAGTTTGAGCTTAGAAACTACGGGTGAAAAGGTGATCAGTTTCCATCATCAACCAACAAGAATATAAGGATGCTATTTTGGGATAGAACCAGGATTTCGACTTAGGGGTGTTTAACACCGTCATCAATCAACAAGAATGTTAGGATGTTTGGGATAACACCAGGATTTCAATTTGGGGGGTGTCTAATGCCTAAATCATTTTTCTTATGAAAATTTAAAGTTACATTTATTTGATATTAACAAAATAATTGTTTATAAATTATATATATTTTTCTTTTGAAAAAAAAAACTATTAAATCTAGCTTTTTCATAATTGAAAAATCAAATAAAACTCACACTTATTATTCAATAAACTTTTTAAACTTTGAATTTAAAAAAAAAACTAAAATACACTTCTGACACATGAATTCTAGGATTATTTGCCAATGAGTCTTTGATGTCTGCCCTTATCCTTCAATTTTCAAATTGGAATAAGGAGTTAATGTTCATTTTTATATTGGTCATGTTGTTCATTTTTATTAGTAATCTAATTGTTATATGCCTTTCATGTTAATTATCATATTACAAGAAAAAATGAACAACGTAGCCAATACTATAACAAAATCAAATATGAATGGCCAAAATGAAAACAATCCCAAATTTTACGGGCCAAAAGTATAATTTACTCTAAAATAATTTTATTCCTAAATTAAAAAAAAAAACAAACAAACAAACAAATCATTTAGGCGTAATCAAATAACATCATGGTTGATCTAGTTAATATTGTATTACTTTTTCTTTTTTTTTAGAAAAATAGTATATTACTTAGTAATTACAAAATTATATGTGTAAATATATTGATCTTATAGTAAAAAGCATGCATCACAGAGTGGATGTAAAAATTTCAAAAAAACCATGTATCAAGCCAAAACTTCAAGGCATAGGTAAACGAAAGTGCATGTTTTTTTTTTTTTTTTTTTTGAGAAGGAAGACCATGAACTTATATCATGAAAATCCAACTAAATCAGTAAGGAAAATGGAAGAGCTTTGTGGTAGAACATCTTTCATCCACAAAAATGAGTCTGAGATATGCAAAGCATACCTAGCAAAACTGTGAGAAACATTTTTACCTTCTCTCTTAACATGAGAGTAACCTTGTTATGTAAAGCGCATGTTAGGAGGCATAATTACTATAATAATAATCCATTAACTTTTTAAGAGCAAAATGGTTGGCTAAGTTTAAATTATTGGTCCCAAACATACTCTTGTTATTATTATTTTTTTAATGAGAAAAACAAACCATTTATGAGACATTGGAAAATAAATGGTTTTAATTTATTAGATATGTAACCCTATATAAAGACAAGCAGTCCATCCAATTGGGTTCCTAAAATTTGTCAATTTAATACAGGAAAATTCACCATTTTGGCAGTTCATCACTCCCCATAATGAGAATCTGAATAGATGATTGCATATGCTAGTGCTGATGCAAATAAACAAGCATGGAGATTTAAATAAGTTGGTCAATCTAATTGAGCCAATAAGAGTTTCAATACGTGTCTGACATTATTGGACTTGCCCTCCTTGAATCAAAGGCCATGGGAATTAGGAATATAGTTTCAATCGTGGCTGTCTTTTTGAAGGAGAAAGAAATATTAATGCACAGTGTGCTTAACAAAGTCTAACCAGCTTACAATAGAAAAAACATGCTTATTTTTCTCTCCCTGTAGAGATCATCCAATGTGTGATTGAGCTTCACAAAGTTCTGAGCAACAATATTATTGTAAATGATACGTTGTGCCCCCACAAAGATTACTATGGCACAAAGGGGCATATTGGTATCTATGCTTTATGTTTTTATTTAAAATATAAAAAAAACAGTACCAAGAACCATTGAAATTGCTTATCAATATTGGAAAAAAGGATATGTAGTGTAGGTGGAAAGACGTCATGCCTATTCAACATTAATTGGCCTTCGCTGAGTATATATCTTAAGTCTGGTTTGTTTTGTGATAGAATTGATGCTTCTTTAACACAAAATGTATTGAAATATATTAAGGTAATTGAAAGTCTAAAGGGCATTTTAAGCATTAATTACTCTGAGATTCGTAGCCCTAAAAGCTAATTATCAATGCCATCGGAGTGGAAGGAGGGTGCCATGCAATAAGTTCCACCATTGTTTTGTTAGTCCTCTGAATATCTTTTTCCGTTGACATTTTTTATATTATGGATTAGAACAAAGGGACATTATTGTATTGAGGGCTTGAGGCTATATGTTTGTTTTAGTTTAAAAAATTTCACCATTATTGCTCTCATGTGTTCTGTGTACATGTGTGTTGTGTTCACTTATAATTTTTGCCCCTTAAAATGAAATTTGTCTAAGTTTTTTTTTTTTTTTTTTTTTTTGAGTTTTACAATTTATGGTGCTTGCTTTTGATGATAGTTTTTTATCATCAAACCAAGATACCAATCAGTTTTTAGTGTAGGCAGTAGTTGAACCATAGATCCTTTATTCAACCATTAGAAATTTTACCAATTGAACTAACTGAAACCTATCAAATTTGTCTAAGTTAACCATGAATATGATGAACTAGTACTTATGGTCAATCCGATCTTAGCTAATATCAACCTAAAAAAAAAAAAAAAACAAGCTGATCCAAGACCAAACTTGATCATTTTTTCTCTTCCGAATTTTTTGATGCATCACATACATGATCAAGGACGGACCCAGGAATTCAAGCTAGTGGGGGCTAGAGATAAGTGAAAAAAAAAATTCAAAAAAAATTCAAATTCACATCCATATAATATTAACAAACTATCAACCAAGACAAATATACAAAAATCATTGTTTCTTAATATGTTAGGATACAATCACCTTCCAAGAAAAACATAAGACACAAAATACTATTGTTTCTGTAAGGACCTCAAACGCTTCCCTTTGGTTTAAGCACTCGAAGTTCTCATACAATACATTTGGTAGAGAGGGTTCAACAACAACCAAAAAGCCAAAGAGAAAAATCCCCCCTTTTCTAGTGTTCGGACTTTAATTTATATCATCAGTTCCCTTCATCATGGCCTTACACCTCATATCTACTAAGCTTCTCCCTCCAACACCTATCCGTCGGTAATGGAGCAGAGTTCTAACTTTACATTCGGCACTGTTCAGGTCATATCTACATTAATGCAACGGATTGAGTTGGTGTCCCATTAATGCGACCAGAGTGGTTGTTGTTGGGCATTTAATGCAACTAAGATTGGCTTGTCACCTTCAGATATTTTTGATCTTTAAGTCTGCAATGCCCGTGCCACATCATCTTCGGGTCTCCCCAGATAATTTCTCTTACTCCTTTACTTCATCTTGCTAAGGCACGTCGATCTCCCTTTCCTCGGGTCTTCGGGGTCACGGGTCCTCAGAACCTCACAGTTTCTTAATACATTATTTATGAAAAGGGAACTCAACGCTATTTTATAAATTTATCTAATGTTAAATAATCTTTAATGTGTGATGCAGTATTTTGCATTGATTTGCTTTCTAGTTAAGTTTTGGCCGTGTGTTTTGGATGTATTTTTCTTTGATTGTGAACGCACAATTTTCACTCATTAAAGCAACTTAATTCCTCCAACTTTCTTATCAAATGATGCACTACAGATTTATTTATTTTTTTGCTTCACAGTGGGTTAAGTTTCATCAGTTTTAAAGCAGTACTGTTGCTACTTAGAAGCAAATTTAAAATAAAAAATATATATATATATTTTGGAACTTGAGGATTATGTATAGTTATGCAGGTACATGATTCATTATACACGAAGTCTAAAATAGTGAAAGTGCTCCACCCTCTAGCTGCCTGTGGATTTCCTAGCCTTCTACCCAAGTGATGGTGAAGTTGTCTTGTTACAATCTAGCAATTACATTGTCTTGTGCAACATGCGGATGTGTGTATTGAAAATGGCCAGCCAACTATGAAATAAGGGGAAATTCTTAGCTAGTCACTATGTCTATACCTGCAAGGGGGGCCCAAGATACAAGTAAGAGGGGGGGGGGGGGGCAAGTCATTTTATTTTTTAAATTAACTTGATAAATTTTTTTTTTTTTTTTTTTTTTGGACCTAGGGGGGCCCGGGCCCCACCTAGGTCCGTCCTTGTATATGATGATGATGATGATTATTATTATTATTATTATTATTATTATTATGAGGATAAATGACTCGGATAAGGGTATTAGGCCGTGAGCTGTGCCCAAGGACGTCAAAGAACCCGAGGACAAACAAGTATTAGTAAAGGCAAGTAGGTTATTGGGTCAAGGACGAGAGCTGATCAGGACAAGCAGGTGATGTTTTCCGATGAGACAAACCTCCTCGGGAAACAGAGTGGAAGTCTGAAGTCCGATCACTTAACAAGTATTAGGAAGGGGACAACCATGCTTGGAAGGAGGATAAGCTTTGGAGAGAGGAGAGTCAACAAAGAATTGAGAAATATTTGGGACTAAAGCTATTACCACCGCATTGAATGCTCTGCACCCAATCAACTGACCGCATTACTATGGAAGTGATGCCTGAATAGCGACTTCTAGCCTTACAGCCACCCACAAAAGATTTGAAGAAGGTTCTAATGAGACAAGTATCAATGAGATTGGTTACTTGATCAACAAGTGGAAGGCTAAGATGAGAGGAGGGGAAGGAGTATAAAATGGAAAGGATTCCCTTACAGAAAAGGGATCAAAGAAAAACAAAGGAAAAAATCCTCTTTGTAACCAAGAACTTAAGTATTTGTAGATGTCTAAGAGATATATATAAGAACATACCATCATCGGACTTGACTGAGGAGTGTTTTTCTTTCAACTTGTTATTATCGTTCATTCCAATATTAAACTAACCTATTGAGATTCTTACTTGACTCGTTGAACTTTCAATATTAAACCTACTCTCTAACAAATTTATTGTTGTGAGCTTGTTGGGCCATTGTCCAAGTCTATTAGGCCATGAACCAATTTACGTCCTTACAATTATTATTATTATTATTAGAACAAACCATTCATTTAATTTAAGAATTCTAGACCCAATAAAAGTTAGCTCATGTATTCAATTAATTTAATTTTTTGAAATATTTGATAGTGTATTTGGTGGGGGAGAAATGAGGGGGAGTAGAGGGAAGAGAATGGGGGTGGAAAATTATTTTATGAAACGGTCTCATGAGATATCACTTTGTAGAGTTGAGAATTTATATTCCTCCTTGTTAGGATGGGGAAGGATTCCTAATGAATTTTTATCTACTTTCAATTTTGTCCAAAATGAATATTTAGTATAAAACTTTATAAATGAATTGATATATTTTTATATATTTTTTTATATATATTATCGTTTCTTCTTATTTCCACCTTCCAGCCAAACAAGCGGAGAGATCTATTCATCTTCTTCTCGAAGAAAACAAACAAATCAAAAATAAAATAAAAAGGTGGGGACTCTAGAACTCCCTTTTCTTCCCTTTTAATTTTTAAAACATCCAAGGGAAAGGGATGTCTACTATATTCTCCACTCCTCTCCACTACCCCTTTATTATCCGCTCATCTCATCTCCCCCCAAACTTCCAACATATTTTCCTTTATTTTTCTAATGTGGGTCTTGTAACACTTCTTAAAACATCTCTTTTATTTGCTGACAAAAACAATCATAATGTCTTCCTCCTCTCTTTTGATATGGGAGATGCAATGCTTCTTTTTAAAACTTTTTCACTCCTTTTTCTTTAATGTGGGACTTGCATATTCCTTAATTATTTATATTTTATTATTTATGATATTATCATGGTCTAACCTCCTATTGAACTCCAATCCAACCTTGAACCTTGAACCTTGAACCTCTCATTTTTTTCATTTCTTTTAGCAATCTTATTTTTTAAAACATTGAACACAACTCAGTTTTCTATAATAGTCTAGATAACCAATAATTATTTCATGTATCAATTATATTCATTCTCCTTATCACAAATCACAATATGTGGGTCATATCCATCATGAGAGACACAATCTAGAAGAGAGAAGATGCATATATTCAAAGCATAAGATACTTTCATGTATGTAATGTCCTAAGCCATTTGGTTACCATTGTGTTTGGTGAGCAAGATCCTAGCTATTTTAAGGGGATTCATGTCCCATTTAGCCTACAAAAACTTCAATTCTATTAAGGCAATTTTCTTGGATGTAATTAAATTTTGTAACGCCCTTGAATTCGGTATTTCAAATAGCTTTTGCATTTGGTTGTACAAGCAGCCTAATTCTCGTTACAACAAAAATTATGAAAATTATTTTCTATTAATGTGTGCTTTGTCATGGGTTTGTAACTTTTCGAGATCTATCCAGTACCAAGCAATAGAATGTAGTTAATCCTTCCAATAACATTATATTATAAATAAATAAATCAAACGTAGTGATAAGTTAATATTCTCATATTTTTTTTAAATGTTTAACGATGTTTGGAAATTTGGGGAGAGGGAAAAGTAGACGGGTATAGATGGAAAGGAGAGGTGCAAACTGCAAAGGGGAATAGTTACTTTTTCCCTTATTTGGATGTTTTAAACTCAAGTCAAAAATACAAATTACACATGCTAACTTTGTCCTTCAATTGATGATTCTCACCCATGTAGTGCAATAGTTTTTACTGCAGGTCCCTCTTCAGAAGTTTGAAGAAGCTCGTATCAATTATATTTACCACGAATGGAATCGTATCAATACCCCATACCATCAAATCCTCCCAGTCAGTTTTAACATCGTTCACTAAGCAAGACCTCAAAACAGCACTCCACGTCCTTTTTGTAAACAAGTAAATAAAAAATAATTTTTATCTTCACTGCGTCCTCGACAAAAGTAGCATAGAGTATCCCAGTAAATCCCCATTTCCAGCATTCTTTTTTTGGTACTCAACTTGGTTTTTATTGCCAACCATCCTTTGAAGAAATGTCAAAGGATATAAAGAGGAAACCATAGCAGTTTCCAAAATTGTTCCCAAAATTAGCGATTGACCACACTGCCTTGTCCCTTTCTGTCAGCTCAACCAAAAATGGTTTACTCCAAAGTTTAAAGTGTGAACAACTTATTTAGTTGAAATTAAAAACTTTTTATTAACTGTTAAAAAAAATGTAAAAGTTAGCTGAAATAGTAGAAGAAGATCTATAAATAGTAGTAAAAATAAGATAAATAGTAAAATAAATTAGCAAAAATAATCAATGCCAAATACACATTTTGAACGGAGAGTAGTCCTCTAACCTAGCAAGCCTCCAAGACCAGCTCCTATTGCTTTTAAGTTTTAACTATATTAACTTCCTCAAAGCACTAGCAACATCATAGATGACTCTAAAAACCTACTTTTGGTAAAGAGCACCAGCTGTCATGATAGAGGAAGATATGGGAGCCTTACCCAACTTTAAAGCTTAGGAACTCTCTAGCAACAACCCCTTAATTTCAATTGCTTCCTCGATCCCCATCTATAAGTCTATGGAGCTTTGGCAGTCCAAAATTTTTTATCTTTTAGCAAATTTCCATGCACCCATATCACCCAAAGATGCCAAATATGCTTCTACACAGCTACTTAGGCTACTTTACTCCAATCTTCTGTCCTCTTTATTACTAAATCACCTTCCCTTTTAAGGGTGCAAAGTTGCTTCCATGACACCTCAAAGTTACCGCTGCTACCCTCCTGAACTTTCCAAAGAAAAAGAAATGAATTGAACTTTTGTTCATTGGTTTTAGAAACTTTTTTGGGAAGTATAATGTTGGAGCAATAATGTTGAATACTATGCAGGGCTGATCGGAAAAGTTTGAGCCTCCCAAGCCCAACAAAAGAAAGTTTATTGACTGTCCAAGATGATATTGTTGCAATAATCTTGTCAATTAAAGGCTTGCATTGCAATCAGTAGCAATGACATCATGAGAGATGAGAGGAAGCCTCAACTATCTCATTGGCAAGGAGCCTTTTTTGAATTGTAAAAAAATTGGCCTCTTTTGTAATTCAAAATGATGCTCAAATCATTGGGTTATATATATATAAACAAAACTTATGTACAATACCTTAGGTGCTGTTCCTTAGATTTCCCTCTTAAAATTCTGCTATATGACCATTTAACTAAAAAATACACTTTCATCTCATGTGAAAAAAGCATCATGACAAAATCTTACGAAGAAAACCTAAAGAACAGCACCTAAGTACTGTACCTACCTAAGTCATGCCCTATATATATATATATATATATATAATGTTAAATTTGATTGGTTGATCCATGATCTTAACATAGACAGGCATGTGTAGGATAATCAAAGATCAATTTTAATTGGTCTGTAAAAAGATTAATTAATTTTAATTAAAAAACAAAAATCCTATTGGTGATAATTGTTTAATTATGGTAGTTATGTGAGCATACAATTATTCCATGTGAGATTCTCCACCAAAAAAAAAAAAAAGTGATTCCATGTGGGTAATGTTCTTTTTTGATGAATTCAATTAATTAATTATACATAAATATAATCAATTAGATTTTGATAATACTCACGTATATTTAATTAATTAGAGTTTTTTTGAGAAATTAATTAGATTTTCAATAGTACAATTAATCAATCTAATTATAGTTGCAATAGTATTTATCTTGTTTAATTGAATAATGTATTTATATTGTTAAATTAATAAATCTAATCGAAATTCGAAAGGGAAACTAGCAATGCCACTATGCCGCACAATCTACTAGTTCACTTTCATCTAATTGCATTGCATATGGCATCTCTAAAACTATTCCTGAAATAATAGGAGCACATTTTTTTTTTTCCCCTTAATAAGAAAGCCGAAAGCTCAAAAAAAAAAAAAAATAAAATAAAATAAGCCGAAAGCTCCAGCAAGGCAGGTAAGCATTACAGAAGCTAAAGAGAGAGCGAGAGAGAGAGACATTGTAATTCTACTTTCATGAACAAAAAGCACAAAAATCCAACATCTGCAGCTTGAGATTTGGGTACAAAATAGCCAACAACCACATCATCGTGCTCAGACTAGAGGAGAGACTAGAGGAGGTAGGATAGGACAGACACAGGTGTATGTATATACAAATACCTAGTAATTATCAAAAGTGGGTGGGCTCCTAGTGTTGTCTAAATTGTTTTCTTTAACAGACCTAACAAGGGGAAAAAAATAAGAGGATACAAACTATACTGTAAGATAGGTTCTTATCATGGTTGCTCCAGTGGGATCAGAAAGAAGATGTCTGACAAGGGACATTCTCAGATCATTTGGTGCTATAACAAACATATAGAGGGCAAACAATGCAAGGTCTGCCGAGGAGAGAGTGGAGCCGAGAAATCCCTGCCACATCCTGCAAGGAAATCATATCATCAATTATTTCATACCCCATTAGAAATTAATAAGCCAATCAAGCATATCTTCAACAATAGCTTTCTTGTATTTTAAGCTGTAACTATCAGAAAGACAGTTAAAGTTGCCATTTCTGTGTCCTATTTAGTCAGTATCTTTCACCAACATTTACTGATGTCCTATCTTAAAGAAGCCTTTGTAGTATAATAATACTAACTAGTTAATTACAAAAATAAGATAAGCACATTATAGCATTTGATCTAGACAGTCCCTCAGAAGTCCTTGAATACAAATTTATTGCTGTCATCACTTGCATTGCAAGTTAACCTAATAAACCAACTGTACCATTACTGGTCCGTGTTCACTAACATAACTTCCCACCGTTTAACAGAAAGAACCACCGATCATCCCTGTGACTATCATTCCACTACCACCTACAATCACAATGAAGCTGTCCCTTCAAGCTGATCTTTAAAACCATAAAATGCGCAAGAACCTATTAAAGTTCACAATAATCAATCTATTGGCTTCAAAGCCTTACTCCTTTTAAAAAGGATTGTCTAACAACTCTGAATTATATAGTATGGAAAGAAGCGACAACCATCTCCTTTCTGTAGGCTTGGAACAGGATTTTTATAGCCGACTCCAAAGAACCAAGAGCACAAGATTTGTCGAGTCCCTTGCACATGCAACACACATAAGTGCACGCATGCACATGCGCACACGCACACAAACATACATATATATTCCTAGTCACTGTTACTTTTGTCATCAATTGAGACATCTACATCATTGTACTTGTAATATACCACACAAATGATAGAGAAAAATGATCATACCAACTGGGTAAGCGGAAGAAAGTATGAAAGAATGTCCTGATGCCCTCAATATCCAGTTGCAGTATCAGCGCTAATCCAAAGAGAAAGAATGCCCTTTGGCGTTTTCTTTCTTGTGGCCAAAGGGAGTTCCAAGCTGAAATAGAAAATATAAATAAAGAAAGTGTAAATTATAAATCACTGCCCAGAAAAGAAGGAACATCAAACAAGCTTAATTTATGAATTAGTCACTTGATGACTAAGATAACCAATTGTTTGCCTAATATGTACAGCAAACAGTGCTCACAATGAGTGCAAGTTTACAAGCTTTATATAATGGAAAATTTTCAAATGAAGAGAAGAAAAAACATATCATATCAGAGAGATGGACTTCCTTTTAGAAGTGCAATTCTAAGTGAAAGTAGGATAGACAATTCAGTGATTTACTAAGACACTGTGTGAGTAAACATGCTTCTCAGGGTCAGATCCATGTATAAAATGCAGCCAATCACCATCATATAATAATAAGTTATTCAAAGGATTTTATAAAAAAATTTGGCCCAAAGAACTGCACATGTGAGGTATCCCTCTAGGAAGTAGAAGGTATACTGCAATCAATAGCCTCTCCAAGCACCAACTGGAAGGCTGGGAACTGAAAAACAAGAATTGCTAAAAACAATCACAAAAGGGACAAAATTTCTTTGAGACCTTAACAATCTCCTGAAATGAGGCCCAAAACCAGTTGAATCTTCATAAAAAATATCTTGAAGGTGTAATTGTTAACCAAAGTAAGAAAATGTAATTAAAAATCAAGCTAAAAGTAGTTTTTCCATACATATTAATAATAAACATATGTGGGTGTGTATGCTATATGCAGATATGCCAATGTTTCGATTGCTGAGATATGAATTTTACAATTAAATAAAGAATATGTTGGGTACTTACAATTGAATATCTGATGCAAATAAGTATCCAGGAAAAAGAAAAACCCAAAAAAATAAATCTCCATGTACATACCTTGCATCGAGATATTCTCATTAAACTTTATACAAGTAAGGGTATCCTTAGAACGAGCCTGCTTCAAATATTTGCAATTACAGAAGCATATTTTGGAGCTTCTGACAAAGATCTCACAACAGAATAACCTGTTAAGTGAAGGTAGAAATATAAGCCCATTCATTTTGAATAGATCAAAAATGGAATTGTCTAATTATTTATTTCCTTACCTGTGGCTGGATGCACCATGCTGGCAGCAGCACCAAATGCAAGGTTCTTTTGCTCTGTATTTGGTAAGGATCCACCAACTGGGATATAAGACCATTCCTGAATATCAAAATAAAGGTAAAATTATGCCCTCAATCCTATTTTAGTTGATAATTCTGCAATCTTGAGAGTACTATTTGGTAGTAGATGCATGAATGTTGATATGTAAAGCAGGAATATTGCCTAATACAAACGTACTTTTTAGTAAACATTAGTGCCAAGTGCAGCATAAATCCTCATCAGAATGCTTCTTAAAGTGCCTCTTATTAGAATGTTTTTCAAAATATGTTAATAAAGTTTATATGAAACCACAAGTGATATGGGACATAGAATGTGATTCCTTGTGATGTAAATTCCACAAAATCCCTTTGAGCTGGTATATGCTTTAGCTAGAATAAGTGAACTTCTTTTACAAAAGTGCAAATCTTTAACACCTTTGGGGTTGAAACACACTACCACACATATAAAGACAGAAAAAAGATTAAAAAATGCAACAAGCTTATGCCCAGGTTCTTTTAACAAACAGATGATGAAGATATGATTGGTCCACTATATGGCAGAGGCAAGAATCCTTGTAATGGCAGTAGATAAAAGGAAAAGATAAAGATGACCATTCATTAAATAAAAATTATGAGCATCAGAGTTTGGCCACAAATATTAACCTCTTCATAAGTTTTTATAATTCGGATCCCCATTGTCTGTAACCTTGAAAAGAGTTTTTTCTTCAACAAACCGAAAGGCATAGCTTCTTTTGAAGCCAGACAAGTTTCCTGCAATTCATTTTCTCCAAATATCTTACACATAATTCTGATAAGTAATGCAACAAACAAAACTGAAACACATTGAGTAAACCTCAAAGAACACTCTTGTTGGAGACATGGGCATGGCATAAAGAAATGTTGGATATTCTGCTTCTAAACATGGAACTTTCTGTTTCATGTAGTCCCTATAGTCCATGAAAACCATGAGGCCAGGATCATATGGATTATTTTCGACCTGAAATGTTAAGAATTGACAGAATTATTGCAACTGCAAAGAAGAAACCAAACTTATTATCTTGTTGTGAATAAGACAGAGTACAGTATTATGGGAATAATTCATGTACAAGTCAAGATTTTCTTCCCAATTTTTTGTAAAACACATGAAGTGTAAAATACAATTCCTTCTTGAGAGAAGGGAATTCACACAATTGCACTTGCAGGCAAACACCCACGACTTCAGGGACGGAACTAGGATTCAAACCTGAGAGGGGCCAAAGCTTAAAACAAATTTTTTTATGAAAATAAAAATTAACATCTATTTCATATTCAACAAAATACAACATATAAATAAATGTTTCTTAAACATTTGATATTATAAAAATGTCGACAAAGTATAACATATAAAATAAGTATTTCTTAAACATTTCAACACATTTATCAATATGAAACTCGACGTTATTTCATATTCAACAAAATACTACATATAAAATAAGTGTTTCTTAAACATTTCAACACATTTATCAAAATGGAACTCGACGCTATTTTAGAAGAGATCCAAAGATATATATATTTAAGGGAAAATCTTAATTTTTCAAATTACATTTGTATACCAGCTTTTTTTTTATTTTTAAATTGGGGGTATTAAGACCAAAATTTAAAATTTCATCACATATATATACACTAACTTTTTTTTTGGGAGGGGGGGGCAATGGCCCCCCCTGCCCTAGTGTAGGTCCATCCATTACGACTTGTATGGTTTAGGATACAATGAAGAGAAAGATTTGTTTTTTATACTGTAATAATGATGTAGCGATATTGATATCGCTGACCACCATAATGCAAGCAACCAGTCGATCAGATCATCTAGATATGTAAATCATCCCAACATATATGATTTTCCATACAGCTTTTCAAGAAATGTGGGAAATGAGAAAAGCAGAACTAAGAAAACCAAGTTATAAGACACGAGGAACTTTCTGTAACAAGAAGATAGATGCAGAAAACTGCATTGAATATAATGGCTTAAATGCTATAATCTACATTCCTACCTCAACCTCCACACCGTAAGCTGTTTGGACAGACACCTTGGACCACCCACCTCATACTGCAACAATTTCCCTGATGCTGCTCCTGACGCAACAGTAGCAAGCCTATAATACCGCATTAGAAGCTTGAAACAGGGTAAAACAGATTAATTAGAGATCTTCATTGAAACGAAAAGAATATCTCATTGTACCTGCAGGGAATAACAATATTGCGTTCACAGGCTACAAGACTGTGGCCATTACTAGCTTCGGCAATCCTTTCCACTCTGGAGCAAAGATATGAAACACCTGACTCGACACACCTAGGAGAAATTAATATAAATCATACATCTATAAAACACCATATCCACAAGCACCAAGGAGTAGAAACATAACAAATAATAGAAATCAGAGTGAGGAGAAATTGCAACCTGTCTTACCTTCTTAACAACTCCTCATGGAGCAAATGTCGACTTACACGTCCATAGGCACGACCAATCAGAATGGGATCATTGTCATCAAGATATAAAATTGTATCCTGCCAAACGTGCTCAATACACCCTTCAAGTCCAAGATCTGAAAATAGAATAAAGTGGGTTCAAATTAGATATGGATGCGAAGCAGAGTTTCGATTTTTTTTCTCCAAAACTTGATGGACTTTCGACACCATATAGAGTTTTCTGGTAACATGAATGCACTAGTCTCTTTGATTGGGAGCGAATAACAAATACCAGCTTAATTTAAAGAAACCAGTCAAATGTTCACTGGTTCAACAAGGGCTCATCTACACACAGCTAGCTAAATTTAAAATCAAAAGACAAACCTTACATTCTGCGTGACAAAAGAAAACATAAAAAGGCTGTGATAGGAACTGAATATGGTAGATAGATAAGATTAAGCTTCGAACAAAACAACACACAAAGATTTGGTTATAAGTAAACGTACAATTTCAACATTAAGACAGTAGCATATTACACTAGTTCCCTACTAGAAAAGGAATAGCTTACAAATAGTATTACTGAAACTGGTTTTGTTTTCTTAGAACAAAAATGATACCTTTAAATTCATCCTCCCACACGCCATAATTATTCGTAAAAGGGAGGTCTGGACCAATGAGTCCAACTTTGAGTCCTACCTTGGCTGACTCTGCAGCCAGAGCAAGCCCAGCTGGACCGCAACCAATCACGACCAAATCCAGTACATTCTCCCCAACGGATATAGGTGCTAACTGCAAAAATAGCTCATAGTAACACAAAATTGATGAGGCAAAATTCCAACATTTTAGAAGTGAGTCAAAAAGATTCAACATATTGCTACAACTATTAATTCATTAAAAAATAATAATAATAATAATAATAAAATAAAAAAACAGTGTATATACATGGCAAAGAGCACACTTAATTTGTTGAATAGATGAAACTTACCCGACCCATGTGAAATTTGTACAAGATATTTTCACTGTGTCATAACGTGATTTTATCTAGTACTTACACTACATGTAGGATCAAGATTAATTTATTTACAACCTAGTTGCTTGCAATCCAAGTAAGACACTAAATACAACGAACCTGATTAAAAATGATATCAACCTTAACTAGGATTAGGCTATCTCACAGTTTTCGAAGCAACTTAAGCTTATAACATAGGAGAAGTGGTAATATTTATATAACCTTATCAGCGAGTTTAGATTGCTTATCCATGAGCTTGTTTTGCTGCATTTGTACAAAGAGGAGCTCGGACCCACCACCTTTTACATAATCTTCCTGATCAGCAAAACCTTCTTTGAAATTCACAGCCACACATCTCTCACTCCCTGCACTGGCCGCTCTTACTCTCACATAATGCCGGCACAAACCACACCGACGAAATGGGCCTTGTTTTCTACTTAGCGTGATTCTCTGCGACGGAAAAGTAGGCCAAAACGACACCCCCATTGCCGCAAAGTTCCGAGCACCAAGTCCAACACACTCCATCTTTGATTTCCTTTTTTTTCTCTCTCTCTCTCCCTCTCTGTGTTTCTTCAAGAGCCCGGCATTTAAGCTCTTTCTTTATAGAAAAAAAATTGTTGGGGTTGAGTAGTTTTATGAGAGTAAAGAATCGTAATAGCAAAAAGCAGAGTCTCTCTGAGTCTGACACTCTTTTTTTTTTCTTTTTTTTTCTCTTTGAGAGAAAATAGGGATAGGGAAGGGTGGTGTATATGGTCAAATTTAATTTGCTGAGCTGTACAACTGTAATCCACAGGATGCCACGTGGAAAGATAGGATTGCTTGGGGATTTTGAAAAAGCTACCCCTTATCAAAAACGAGTCGTTTGTTTCTTTCTTTCGAGTTTCCACTGTGTTCCGGACCCGAAAAACACGTGTTGATGTTTGTTGCTCGTGCGTGCCGCGTGCGTTGTAGACTTGGCAGGAACTAGGCAGTCGCATTAGTTGTCAAATACCGACGAAGGAACGACCATTAGAGCAAGGATATTTGACGACATTTTTTTTTTAATTTATTGAGTCGGTAAGTATATAATGGTTCTCGTCTGAGCTTATCGTCGGCATCACTTAATCAGTTAAGTTAATAGACATTAAATTTTTTGTGCAAGACTTTCCCACAACAATTATGCTGCAAGTCATATTTCTTTCATTACATAATTGTATATGCTTTGGGTATCACTAATGGAGCGGTGGTCCTAATGCAATTTTTTGTGTCTAAAGGCTTTCTCCAGACAATTGTGCTACAAGTCACTTACCAATGTCCTTTACAATGTTGTACTTCAAGTCGTATTTTGTCATTATATAATTGTCTATGCTTCAGGCGTCACTAATGAAGTGGCGGTTTTAATGCAATAATTATTTCATACATAAAATATATGCATTGGACTAAAAATTTTCTTATGAGACCATCTCATAAGATACATTCTCGCATTAGAAAGAGGGGAATCATATATATAATACATGAGATAGCTTCTCGATTTAAGGTATGATATGAAGTATTTGGTTCATTTTTGTTTTTTATAATAAATGGGAGAGAAGAGAAAGACTCAAACCTATTTGCTAGAATAAATGGAGCCATGTTAGCAAGTTACAAGACTCTTGCATGTTTGAAAGAATATTGTTAAAAACAAAAAAAATTTAATAGTTTATTTAGTTAGTAGTAATTTTATAAAAATCATAATTTTGATTAAATGGTCATTAAAGTCTCTACAATTATTGTGCCATTGAATAACATGTCATCTGGCATAATTGATTGACATGTATTACTTAAACAAATTAAAACTTGCCACGTAACATTATTAGTTCGTATCACCCTACATTTAAAGTCTGTTTGGATAACGCTTATTTTGCTGAAAACTAAAAACTAAAAACATTGTAACAAAATAATTTTTAAATGTGTAAATAATACCGTGGGATCCATTTTTAATGAAAAAGTTACAGAAAAAAGAAGTTTGTGGGTCCCGTGAACAGTGCACTGGACCCACTGGTGTGACACATTTTAGTGCAAAATTTGGATGTGATAAGAGGTAGTGGGTCCCGTGCACAGTGTAGCAAGTCTGTGTCCCACGTTCACGTGCTTCTCAATTAAAAAAAAAATGGCGTGAAACGCCAGAAACGCAAACGCAACAATTTTAATCGGCACCCAAACAGGTACTTAATGACTATTTTCTTACATGTCAAGGTTATGTGCTTGAGTAAAGATACTTATTTCATCGTTGTGTAATTCACCAGTTTTGGGATTCAACTTTTATAATATATTATAAATAGATAGATAGATAGATTATGTCATTGAATAACATGCCATCTTGCATAATTGGCTAAAATGAATTACTTAACCAAATGGAGAAAACTTAGGTATAGTATCTTAGGTGCTATTCTTTAGGTTTCTCTCTTAAGATTAACCATGTAGCTACTTAACTAAAAAATACACTTACATTCTATGAGAAAAAATCTACATCCCAGAATCTTAAAAGGAAAACATATGGAACAGTACATAAATACTATACTTAAGTCTTGCTCTAACCAAATTGAAACTTGCCACATAGCATTATTAGTTCATATCAACCTACATTTAAAAACTATTTTGTTACGTGTCAAGGTTATGTGCTACAATAAAGGTACATGTGTCATCATTGTGTGATCCACTAGTTTTGGAATCCAAATTTTATAATATATTATAAATAGATAGATAGATAGATTATGTCACTGAATAACATATCAACTTGCATAATTGGCTAAAATGTATTACTTAACTAAATTGAAACTTGCCACATGGCATTATTAGACCATATCAACCAACGTTTAATAACTATTTTGTTACGTGTCAAGGTTATGTGCTTCAATAAAAGTGCATGTGCCATCGTTGTGTGATCCACTAGTTTTGGGATTCAACTTTTATAATACATTATAGATAGATAGATTGTGCCATTGAATAACATGTCATCTGGCATAATTGGCTAACATGTATCACTTCAACAAATTGAAACTGGCCGTATAACAATATTGGTCCATATCACCCTACATTTGATGATTATTTTGTTACGTGTCAAAGTTATGTGCTTCAATAAAGGTACATGTGTCATTGTTGTTGTTTAGGGGCCTTGTTCGGTTGCTCGGCCACATGTGGTCCTTTGAAGGGGTCACCTTGCTAGGCTCGGGTTCTTTTTGGGGAGTTGCATCCAGAACACAACATTAGGCTACGTGGTCCAATGACTACCGGCTTATTTTTAAGCCTACAAAACCATTAAAGCCATAATCTAAGAATCATGATAATGATCGAATAAATATACAATATGCGTTTGATATAATAGCTTTGATTAGTAGTTGAAATAAAGTAGAAGTAAAGTAATCATGTACTCAATGATGTAAATTTAAAGATATGGAAGTAAAGTCACTTATCTTTGTATGGTTTATAGCTCTAGCTGTGTAGCATCAGTGAGCTAATAAAATTCCAGCAAAATGCCAGCGGTAGAGGCTAGTTAAGCTTGCTACTCTTATCATGCATTTAAATGAGTTTAAGCCTTGGTTAATAGTTGTAATAGTAGTTGGAATAAAGTGATATGTATTTAAATGTGAAGTAATCATGTACTAAATTATGTAAATTTGAAGATATGGAAGCAAAGTCACTTATCTTTATATGGTTTGTAGTCCCAGCCGTACAGCTTCTGTGAATTGATAATATTCCAGTAGAGTAACCCTAGTGATAGAAAGGCAGTTTGCCATAATTTCAAGATTAAGGGAAAAAAATGGGTGCAACTGGAGGGAGAAAGAGTATGTCCAACAGTGTGTAGGGCTGGTTAAGCTTACCCCTTTTATTATGCACTTAAATGAGTTTTTCCCTTGGCAATGCTCTTTTAGTTGTTGTGAAGTTATATATAGCGTTGCCTTCCATGAGAAGGACTTTTGTATGGAGTATTTGTGCCTTCTAAGAGAAGGGCTTTGATATGAGATCTCAGTGCTTTCTATGAGAAGGGCTTCAGTAATAGAATTTCATGTCTTTCATAAGAAGGGCTTTTAGTATGAGTACTTGATATCTCTTGAGAAGTGTGGAGATTGTAAAAGATATAGATGTTTTGTGAGATGTAGTATTTGTAATATGTATGATATATGGAAGTATGACAGATATGGAGGTTAAAGATAGTAAAAATATGAGATTATAACCGTTGGAGAAGTTATAGAGATTGTTTTCCAAGAGGAAAGATTATGTGAGAGAAGAGTATAGAGATGTTTTTAGGAATTTGGAGATAGGAGCAGTAAGATAGGTGTACTTTCTAAACATAGATAGTGAGAGAATGAGTATAAGAGGGGTAATAGTGTTGTAGTGTGTTTAACAATGTTGCTAGGATTTACTGCTGAGATGGACAGTAGCTTATAAAGAGCTCATAAGTGAGGAGTAAAGGAGTATTTGAGAGCTAGGGGTGTGCTCTTAGAGAGAGTATATGTAGCTTAGAGAGAGTATATGTAGTAAATAGTGAGTCATTTGGTAGTATGGGTAGTGTTTAGCAAGGCTACTGGGTACTTCTACTGGAGAATGGATAAGGGCTTATGAAGGGCATTTATGAGCTAAAAGTTGAAGAATTTAGTTCCTAATTTAGAAACTAAAAAAATCAGAAGCTCAGAACTTCATTGAGAGCTTAAGAAGATCATTAGAGGGAGAGAGAATAGATAAGTTCATGAGAGAGTTGTTCTTCCCTATTGGTGTCCCCTTGAGGTGTTGATAGGTAGGGGTGTCAATGTTCGATCCAACCCGCGAACACGACACAAACTCAACACAGATTTTTTCGGGTTAGGGTTAGGCCTTAATAGGTTTGGGTTATAAACGGGTTAACCCGAAAGCGACACGATAAGAAACCTGTCATAAGTAGGTCAACCCATGTAACCCTCAATAAACACGTTTGACACGCTAATTTATTTGTGTCAACCTGAAATGACCCACTTAACACAACCTATTTAACTCGTATAACAAATAAATATTTATTTTATTTTATATCTTTCAAATACCTTTTATATCCAACATATATTTTAAATTTAAAAAGAAAAGTAAGTAATTAAAAAAATTTACAAGGGATATAATTGGATATTGAAACTTTACTAACCTTAGATCTCTAAACCACTTTACAAACCCTAAATCTCTAAACCTTCTTATAAATATCTTCTTCTTCTTCTTTTTCTTTTTCTTTTTTCAGCTGTACCACTTTTTTCATGCCCAATTCTCAAACTTAAAGTGTCAACTCTCAAATCGGTTATTGCTCTCTCTCTCTTTGAAGTGTATGTACTTCTTTTGAATTGTAAAAAACTTATTTCTAGATGAATGTTATATTTTTGTTAAACTATATTATTTTGAATATGGGTTGAAGACTTGAAGTGTATGCACTACTTTTGGGGTGTAAAAAAAATTATTTCTGGATGGATGTTATATTTAATATTATGCAGGTTGAAATGAGTTGTGTTACATTCGTGTCAACCCAACACAACTCGTTTATTAAGCGTGTCAAATGGGTTAGGTTAGGTTAACCCACCTTATTAACAGGTCGGGTTAGGCTTGAAGGATCATGACACAATTATTAAATGAGTTAGGTTAGGGTTGAGTCATTTAGTCGAATACCTCTACCTTAACACGACACAAACCCAACACGCTAACCCGAATTGACACCTCTATTGATAGGGGTTTTACTTTGTTGAGTTTAAGGGTGTATTTTAGAAAATAATCTCAGTCAAAATCTGTCCCAAATAGTAATAAATCTTCAGAGAATCCATCCTAAGATTTGGCCCAAAATGGTATGTTTAGCTTTAAGATGTTCTTGTTGTTTAGGGTTAGAGCTGCTAGGGAAAGAGTAGCAAAAAAGAAAAGGTATTTTGGCAAGAACAAGATTGTTACTTTAGTTGGTTTTAGTTTTAGATAAATGAGGAAAAACCAGTAATGCTAAGGCTGCTAAGTCAGTTGTTACATTTGTTTTGAAAAAACTGTCTGTCAGGAAAAGTTGTGACAGCTATCATGAGACAGCTATCACAACTGTCATAAGGTAGCTGTTGCTTAAGGCAGAAGCAAATGAGGTCAACTAGGTGATTTCAAACTGCTAGAGAGGGCATTAAACATTTATTTTATGGATTTGGTTGAAAATAGTAAGACATCTTTCAAGGGTATCTTGCTATTTTGGGTATAGCAGCTGGCAGCTGGGATTTCAACATTAAATGGCTGATGATATCACTTGCAGCCAAGTGTCAAGTGCTTAATACATTGCTGGGGTTCTACTGGAAATGTTTGTGTTTTTGGTGTAAGGTTCCATTACAACACATTTTTAGCAAGTAATAGAAGGATTGGTTGAAAGTTAATAAAGTTTTAGAGATCTAGTTAAGGTCTCATTGTATTGTGACATAATCTTGGTGAGTAAGAAGAGTATTTAAGGCTCTGCTCTGACAGCTGGCAGAGAAATATAGGGTCTGATTGTGGCAGACAACAGCTGGGTATCAGAGATATCATGAATATTTTGTATATAGTTGGAGATTAAAGATAACTAATCAGATTAGGCCATGTGTTTAAGTTGGATTTAGCTGAAAGCAGTAATGAGATTTATGTAGAATAATATAATGAAATTTCTAAATTTGTATAGCAACAGCTGGGGATTGAATGAACAATTATTTTCTTAGTAATTAGATGGCTGGGGATATTGAGTATTTGTCACATGATGAATATTGAGTTTTAGGAAAAGAGTAAGGGGAATTTTATCATTTTAAATACTATATGATAAGAGATGCTTACCATATGTTACTCGCTACACACAAACTCGTCAAAGTTCAGGGAGTTGGAGAAGACGCGCCAAATAACATGTCTCTTTTATCAACTTTAAACTACTGGAGCTTTATTGAACATACCTCTTGGCCCTCCAAACCATGACTCCCAAAGTTTCCCCAAAGAGACTTATGAGCTTGGATCATAAGCCGAAGATGAGATGACGTACCTCGGGTTTTGTTGTCATTTTATGTAGATACGGGCTTTTGTTGAAGTAGCCACTTGCCATGAGTGTAAGAGATGTAATATGGGCCATGAGCTTTGATTCATTGATTAAGCTTGATCCATATATTGATTTTGATGATGTCGTGAGGTTATGATCCCAATTGATGAAGAGAAAATGTGAACCATGAATCTGCCTCTTGAAGTAAGGATCTCGCGGGCCATGTGAGCCCAATCCATGTAGTTGAATGAGATATGAGCTTATTTTGGGTTTTAAAGAAATTTACTTAAAAAATCAATAATATGTTGATGTAGCATGAGTTGCAAATGAAGTAATACCATGTGGGCCGAAAAAAGAGTCCTCAACAGTTGCGTTATGTGTGAATCCACCAGTTTTGGGATTCAACTTTTTATAATATATTATAGATAGATAGGTAGATGGATGTCGAGTTTTTTAAAATTATATTTTCTAAATAAAGAATAATTGTTAATATTAAATGATAGTGTCATTGCATATTTGTTAAATGCCAACTGTTTTTCTTAAGGGACTAACAACTCTTTTAACATCTTCCTCAACCAAAAAAAAAAATCTTTTAAATAAAATAAGATGTCTTCATTTTATTGGTTTTTTTCCCTATAAAAATATAAATGGTTTTTGTAAATGACAATTTTCCCTCCACCATATCATGGCAAAGTTTGATTGGAAGAAAATGGCAAGATAAAAACCTTGTCATTTCATAAGGGCTCAATGTCATTGGAAAGTGGCAAGACAAGCACGAGCAATAACAACCACCACTAAGACCAAAACAAAAGCAAATTGAGATTAAAGCACCAAAGAAATTGTGTATTTGTAGGTTGTGGTAGCGAGCGGGTGGCACCAAAAGATAAAGAGATAGAGAATTATGCTTGATGGGGTATGGTAAAATACAACTCCAATATCGTCCATGGAGGTCGTCCAGGACAAGGCAGGAAAAGCAAAGGTTGTAAAAACCTTGTCTATAAAGAGCTCGTCCATGCGGGAAGATGCTTGGACGAGCTTCACATGATTAAATTTGACAAAACCGTTTCATCTTGTCTAAGAGAGCCATCAACCTCGTCCGTGAGAAGGTCGTCCATAGTGGAACGACCCTTCTCGGAAGCAGGTCAGGAAGACCCCTGGATGAACCCTTGACACTTAAGAAAATTCCTAATTCGGTACTACAACTCCTTATCATACTCAAAACCTCCAGTGACAATTATGTGAAAAAAATGTAACTCTTAAATAGTTGTGGAAATTATCCTTGAACCCTCAAACCTCCTCAAATATAGGGAAGGTTACAAGTCTAATAACCGTTTCTATGGTGCACTATAAAAACGCCTATTCAGACCAGACAAAGGTAGGTTTTTATATTTCCTGAAAAGTTGGAACTCCAAAATTTAAGAGAGAAAACTAACTTTGCCATCTGAGTGTTTTTGGCCAACAACCCCGATTACCTTTGATCGTTGTTCTTTTTTTTTTAGGCTATCACCACCCCTTTAAAATCTGAAGCATCCAGCCTACTGATTTTCTTCGCATTATCAGTCGGCGCCGTCTGTGGGGACAAAGTGTTCTTTTCGTTCAATTATTTGTTTTCAGCGATTAGTCTTTCCCAAACAAAAGGCTGAATGGTTCGGACAAGATCAAGGACTACCAGCCCAGGCCATCAGGAGAGTAGGGATGCTTCTAACAATCCTCACTATGATCGTCAGTCAGCGCCAGTCATGCAACCGCCTCCCGTTCAACATATACAGTCCATGGCTGCCGCTATGGCGGAATTAACCTGTCAGAACCAAGAGTTGAATAAGGAGATTAATTTAAGGAGGCAGCAACACGAAAGGCATGCGAAAGGGCAAGCCCAGAGTCATAAGGGTAAAGGAGAAAACGTTGAGTCCGAGAATCAGTCAAGAGGTACTGCTTCAAGAAAAGTGTCACACTTAGAGAGGGAGATAGACCAGATGAGAAAAGCTATGGATGAAATGAAGGAGAATATAAGACGGGCGAACCCCGTGGATGACTTAGTTCACCGAACAGACTCCCCTTTCATGGCTTCCATCAACAGTCACCCTCTACCTCCGAAATTCAAAATGCCTTCCTTGGATTCATATGATGGAAATTGTGACTCGTGTAATCACATCGCTACCTTCAAGACCACCATGCACCTTCAAGGGGTTCCGGACGAGATTATGTGTAGAGCATTCCCTACCACATTTAAGGGACCAGCTCATGTATGGTTCAGCAAAATACCCCCAAACTCTATGGGATCATTTGAGGAGTTAAGTAAGTTGTTCGTTAATAATTTTATTGAAGGGCAACGCCGCAAGCGTTCCTTTTCTAGTTTACTAACTATAGAGCATGGGAAACATGAGAGTTTGCGGTCCTTCATTACCCGGTTCAATAAAGAAGCCTTGACGGTGGATGAAATGGACGACAACTTGTTATTGGCCGCCTTCCATGGGGTCAACTATAACTTGTTCATTCATAAACTCTACGAACAGGAACCGCAAACTATGGCCAAACTCGTCCATTCGGCCCAAAATTTCATGAATGCTGAGAATGCAATTATAGCCAAGAAGAGGAAGAGAGCAAAGCGTTCGAAAGCGGTTCACCCGCATCATCTAAATCAAGGTCCTCGTCCAAAGAAGGCTCGGATAGAAGAGAAAAAAGATGGTAAGACGGTGAGTTCCTCAATAAGAAATTAGCAATACACTCCCCTGAATCCGCCACTAGAGCAAATGTTTATGCAAATCAAGGACGATCCATCCTTGAAGTGACCAGAGAAAATGAAAGGAGATCCTAAGAAGCGTAATAGGAACAAGTATTTCCGCTTTCACAGAGACCATGGCCACGACACGGACGAGTGTTTTGATTTAAAGCAGCAGATAAAGAATCTTATCAGGCAAGGGAAGTTGAGGAATTTCGTTGGACGAGACTAGAAAGACGAGAAGCTGACGGCCAAGATGGAAGAGTCATCACGACCCCCACTTGGAGAAATAAGAGTTAATATAGGAGGAACCTCGGCAGCTTAGTCGTCCAAGTCAAGGAAGACATACTTGAAGGTGGTGCAAAACGTCCAGTTGTCTGGACGATCTCCCAAGATGAGGGAAGCTGACGAGCAAGCCATTACATTCACAGATGAGGATGCTGAAAGAGTTCACCACCCCCACGATGACACGATCGTTATTACCTTGCTCATTGTTGATTATACAACCAAGAGGGTGTTGGTAGACAATGGCAGTTTGGCGGACATTCTATATTATCCCGCCTTCCAACAAATGAGGCTAGGACGAGATCAACTCCAACCAGTGAGCACCATTGGTGGGATTTGGAGGAATGAAGGTGCAGCCTGTGGGCACCATTACATTACATATGGTGGTTGAAACGCACTTGCAACAGATAACAAAAGAGGTAAACTTCCTTTTTATTGATTGTTCATCATCATATAATACTATTATTGGAAAGCCTACTTTGAATAGTTGGAAGGTGGTAACCTCTACCTACCATTTGCCCATCAAATTTCTGACCCAGCATGGAGTGGGTCAAGTACAAAGGGATCAGTTAACCGCCAAAGAGTTCTACTTAGCCATGTTGGTGATGGATGAGCACTTATAGACAATGAGCATAGATGAGAGAAGGATTATAGCGGAACCCACTGAGGTGTTAGAAGGTGTCCCTTTGGACGAGAGCAGACCCTAGAAGTTCACCAGAATTGGGGCGAGCATGGAAAAAGAGGCAAAGCATACTCTGGTTCAGTTTTTGAAAAAAAAAAAGCGTTGATGTCTTCGCATGGAGTCATAAGGATATACCAGGTATTAATCCAAGTGTAATTACTCATCGTCTGAATGTATGTCTCTACTCCAAACCAGTGTGTCAAAAGAAGAGGGTTTTTGCTCCTAAGCGAGACAATGCCATCAAAAAAGAAGTCTAGAAGTTGATTACCACGAAGTTCATCTGAGAAATTTATTATCTGAACTGGTTGGTGAATGTAGTCATAGTAAAGAAGGCCAACGACAAGTGGCGGATATGCGTGCACTTTACTGACTTAAACAAGGCTTACCCCAAGGACAGTTATTCATTGCCACGCATTGACCAACTGGGGGACTCGATGGCAGGTCACAGACTACTGAGTTTCATGGGCGCTTTTTCAGGCTACAACCAAATAAAGATGGACGAGACAGATCAAGAGAAGACTTCCTTCATTACTAGCCAAGGATTATTTTGATAAAAGGTAATGCCTTTTGGTTTAAAGAACGCAGGGGCGACTTACCAAAGACTAGTTAACCACATGTTCCGTCCTCAAATCGGACGAATGTGGAGGTTTACGCAGATGATATGCCAGTAAAGAGCTTGGACAAGGGGAAGCATCTAGACAACCTTCAAGAAATCTTTGATACACTTCAGCGGTATAACATGAAATTAAATCCAAGTAAGTGTGCTTTCGGAGTTTCGTCAGGAAATTTTTTGGGGTTCATGGTTTTACATAGAGGAATTGAGGTGAATCTAGACAAAATCCAGGCGATACTATATATGGAACCACCGAAGAACATCAAAGAAGTTCAGTCTCTTACTGGACGAGTTGCTGCCCTTAACAGGTTTGTTTTGAAAGCTACTGACAAGTGTTTGTCATTCTTTAAAGTCCTCAGGAAGGCGTTTGAGTGGACGGACAAGTGTCAGAAGGCCTTTCAAGACCTGAAGGCTTACCTCACGATGGCACTATTGCTGAGTCCATCTGTACCTAGTGAAGAATTATATTTGTATTTGGCGGTGTCCCCATACGCAGTAAGCTTGGCATTGGTCAAAGAAGAAGGGCGGATTCATAAACCAGTTTACTATACGAGCCGGGTACTAAGAGGAGCAGAAGAGCGATACCTGATGATGGAGAAGCTAGCCTCTGCTTTGATCACAGCTTCTAGAAAGCTGAGGCATTATTTTCAAGCTCATGTTGCCAACGTCCTAACAAATCATCCCCTAAAGAAGGCAATGAACAAGTTAGAAGTTGCAGGATAACTAATCCAATGGGTAGTGGAACTTAGTGAGTTTGATATCAAATACCAGCCAAGGAGCACAATAAAGGCACAGACGTTAAAGGATTTCATTGCGGAGTTCACCCCCAGCCAAGACGAGCTGGATAAAGACGTAGGAGTTGAAAGGTGGGTTATCAATGTAGACGGATCATCCACATTATACACAGGAGGGATTGGAGTCATACTAAAATCCCCAGAGGGTGACAAGTTGGAGTACGTAGTCTGTTTACAATATCAAACCACCAACAACGAAGCTGAGTACGAAGCTCTACTCAAAGGGCCAGAATTGGCTAAGTCCCTAGGGGCGGAATCAATAATAATTAAAGGAGATTCTCAGCTAGTCATCAATCAAATGAATGGAATGTGTGATGCTAAGGAAGATCGGATGAAGGAATTCCTCAACAAAGTGAATCGGCTTGTCCAAAAGTTTAAAGAAGTGAGTTTTGTTAAACTTCCAAGGGAGGAAAATATGAAAATAGATGCCTTGGCGAGAGCAGCTTCGGCAGGAGGAGTTATGGACGAATATGACGGAATCCAATACATGTCGAGCATAAACCTTCTAGATGTACATCAAATAGGAGGAGGAGAAAATTGGATGAGTCCAATAGTAATCTATCTTAAGGATGGAAGGCTTCTAGAAGATAAGGACGAGGCTAGGAAGCTGAGGGTCAGGTCTGCCAAGTACGTCCTCATAAATGAAGTACTATACAAGGGAGACTTTTCTCAGCCCTACCTAAGGTGTTTGGTTCCGGACGAGTCAAACTATGTGTTGAGGGAAGTCCATAAAGGAGCATTTGAGAATCACTCGGGAGCAAGATCGCTAGTTCATAAGGTCGTCCGTGCAGGCTACTACTGGCCTACAATTCAAGTAAATGCTAAGGCTTATGTCAAGGTGTGTGACCAGTGTCAGCGCTATAGCAACGTTCCTAGACAGCCATTGGAGTACCAAACCCCAATGATGGCCCTATGGCTTTTTGCATAGTGGAAACTAGATATCCTCAGTCCTTTCCCCCTAGGAACCAGACAAATGAAATTTTTGGTAATAGGGATTGACTACTTTACCAAGTGGGTGGAGGCCTAACTTCTTGCTAAAATTACTCAGCTAAATGTTAAGAATTTTGTTTGAAAGAATATTCTTTGTAGGTTCGGAGTACCTAGGGCACTAGTATCTGATAACGGACGACAATTTGACAACGCACCTTTTAGGGACTTTTGCGAATAGTTTGGGATCAAGAACCACTATTCCTCACCCTCTCACCCACAGGCGAACGGAAAAGCAAAAGTAGCAAACCAATCCCTGCTGAAAATCATCAAGACTCGGCTCGAGGAGGCAAAAGGGATATGGCTAGATGAGTTGCCAGGTGTTCTTTGGGCCTACAAAACGACTGTGAGGACCCCAACAGGAGAAACCCCCTTCAAGCTAGCCTACGGAAGTTCAACAGTCATACTTACAGAAGTTCATATGGCTAACCATCGAGTGATGAAGTATCAGGAGAAAGAAAATGAAGAATAACTTCGTCTTGACATCGATCTCATTGATGAGGTAAGGATGGATGTGAAGTAAAGGACAGCAAGATACAAGAATCTTATGGCTAGGCAACATGATGCCATGGTAAAACCCAGGCATTTCAACCTTGGGGACCTCGTTCTTAAAAGGGTGTCCTCAACAACCAGGAACCCAGCTCATGAAAAATTAGGACCTAATTGGAAAGGACCATATTGGGTAATCAACTGCAAAAATTAGGGGTCGTACTATTTGGAAGCTCTGGACAGACGAAAGTGAGAGCATCCTTGGAACGTGAAGCACCTAAGGAGGTATTATCAGTAATAAGCTTGGATGAAATTTACCAAAAATGAGCTTACAGCTATGGACGAAGTTACTGCTATAGTCTACATGTTTACTCATGTTTACTATTGTGTTTTTACTACTACTATTATGTGTTTTAAAAATAAAAAGTGCACTAGTTCTTAAACTTTTGCACCGTCTACAAACATGTTTGTGAAAGACGAGGTTGTGTATGCAAAAGTATTCTCCTAACTATTCTCCCGAGGCACTAGCTTCAAAGCATGTGCCATATTTGTGGACGATGTTTATGTAATAATATGGTTTGGATTTCTAATGTATTTAATGCATAAATCTAATTTTCATAATAGTATCCACAAAAAGGCAAAAGCCTAAGACGAATGAAAATCTCTGAATGCAGGGATGTAACGTTCATAATTTTTCCTCGAAATGAGGATAAAGCAAAGAAAAATAAGCTAAGGCATACTCGTCTGAAAAGCAAATGAACGAGAAAATGGCATACAGTGAAGCATTAGTGTCCATGGACGAGCATCTAGCCAAGACGCTCCGGTGTTCTAGGACGAGTAAAACACTAGAAACGTCTTGACGAAAGATAAATACCAATTGCCCAGCCTATGGACAAGAAAAAGGACTGGCAAAATCATCATTGCCACTCCTAGGAAGAGTCACACTTAGGTAAACTTAAATAGGCAAACAAGACGCCCATGCATAAGTAGGTCGTCCATAAGGGAAAACGCATGGATGACCCTCCAACACTTGAAGTGGGCAGACTACTCCAAAGCCAATAACATTAATAATGAAAGGAGGATAGACTTGTCCATACAATAACATTCAACGATAGGTAAAAATAAACATTCATCAAAGTTTAAAAAGAGTAGACGATCACCGTCCAAAAACCCTTACAAAGTAGGCCTTAAAAGGCAATTGTTAATAAAATCGTCCAAAGCACTCTGGACGAGCGAAATGTACTCAGATAAATCTTAAAGATGGTCCTAAAACAATGGACCAAACAAAAATAAAAGAAAAAACATTAAATTAGCAAAATATTAAAAGTCTCGTCTTCAAGCAGGAAGGGCGTCAGCTTTGGGGTTGTCCTGAAGTGGCTGTGTAGTAGCATCATCCTCCACATCGATACCCTCTGAACTCGTCTAGAGGAGGGAGCTTGTAGCAGCCCCACCAAGGTTGAGTTTGATGGGACTGAAGTCAATTTCGGGAAATTTCTCCATGGCGTCCATCCTGAAGTCTTTAAACCCATCCTGCATAGTTGGTATCCATAAAATCCATGAATTGTTTGGACGACTTAAACTCTGCAACTGCGTCTCCCTTTGCTTTTTCAAGATGGGTACTAAACTCGTCATTCTTCTTCTGGAGCTGATCAAGCTGAGTATCCTTCTCCTTGACATCAGTCTTCAACTCAGCCCACCTCTTAGACTCGTCCTTCACTTTTTGGACCCTCTTCTCCAGTAGAAGCCTCGTCTTGTCTAACTCAATCGCTTGCCTGGACGCGGCGATGAACTTAGACATTGCCTGCATAAATTAAAATCTTGTTACAATATATACAAGTATTACTGGCAAGACGAGGCATACATATATAAAGAGTACATACCTTAAAAAGGTCATGAACTTCGGAGCGCTCGAAGTCCTTTAAAGCCTTGTCATAACATGTCATTACATCCTCATCTGTCATAACCTTCTCAAACCTTTCCCAAGCCAAGTCCTCATTTTCAAGAAGTATTTAAGGCACCTGTTGAGAAGGTTGAGACGAGGTAGGAGCATTAACCCTAGACAGGATTTACACAAACGGGGGATCCTTGGGTTCTGAATCAACATCTAGAATCTGGACAAAATGACCTTGGGGAAGGAGGAAAGGATTGGGTTGGTCGTCTTGAGTTTGGGCGTCTTGAGGCTTGGACGACACATGCTTAGCTTTTTTTTCCTTACGCCTGCTTGGAAGATTCCCCAAATCAACTCCTAGTGACAAACTCTTTCTTTTATCACCAATGGATAGACAAGGCTGGGATTGCACCCCCTGCCTAGCTGCCTCATCTACCACTTCTTTGCCCTTGTTTTCTTTCATCATCACTATTCCTGAAAAGAAAGACATTAGTCACCAAAAAAAAAAAAAAAAGGAAGAGGGAAAAAGGAGAGGAAAGGAGAACTTATGTCTACAAACAGTAAGCTCGTGGGCAATAACTTCAGCGGATGGCTCTAGACCTAACCCTCAAATGGCAAGACGTTGAAGACTTACCAAAGAATAAAAAGTCCTGTCAGTATATAGACGTGCCTGCTGAACTCGTCCAAGATAGAACTTGCTCAAATGGGGCCGTCTAACACCTAAAAAAAAAAAAATTAGACTGCTACAAGCAAGAATAAATCTAACAAAAAATAAAATGACGGTTAGACATACCTTCAGGACGAAGGTTCCCTAACTCTCCAATGTAGGGAGGGAATGGGTCCCTATCAACCTCAATAAGGTGTCCAGCCCAAAAGCTAAAGATGAAGAAGAACTCCATCTTCCATTTCCTATCTAAGGTGACTAAAGACTTTATTAGCCTATAATCTCTCCCTCTGGCTGTGAACTAATAAAAGCCAAGAGATTGGTTAATCTCGGAGGGCTAATAGCAGAAAAGGAACTCGTCCATAGTAAGATGACGATCCCCCTTAAATACCTCCCTCCACAAAACTTGCATAACGACAATTAGCCTTCATGCATTGGGGTTGAACTAACATATACCTAAACTTAACCTAGAAAGCAACTCCCTGACAAAGGCATTAAGGGGCAACCTCAAACCCCGCAAGAGGTAAGCCTCATAAAGGCCAACGCCAAAACGGGGTTGACAACACCACTCATCACGCACAGGTAAACCTGGAATTCAAGTCTTCAGGAATTTGGTACCAAGTTTTAAGGATGCCTAATTTTCTCTCGTCTATCTTAGAGGTAATCCCAATAGCACAACTATAAACTACCACTTCCTCGTCTTGAGCGGAAGAGGAAGGAGCACTTGTACCAGCCCTAGACTCGAACTCAGCCCTCGTCCTAAGGCATTCCTAAAGTACCTCTAAAGGAACCCCAGGGACACCAGACGTATACTCATCTGTAGTGTTTCCCTCACTACTGCTATTGCAACCACTATTACTACTATCACTAGACCCGCTAAAACTACTAGGGTCATGATACTCATCTATGGCTTTATCGACACTATTGCTAGACGAAGAAAGGACCACCTCAGACATTCTTTAAAAAAACTTAAAACCTGAGGACGAGAATGGAGAAAATACTTGGATCTAGATGAAGGGAGACTATGGACGCAGGAAACTTTTAGACGAGGCGCTAAGACGAGGGATGTCAAAGAAGAAAATTTTAGAAATATGGAGGGTAGCGGAGGAACTCCACTATTTATAGGCAACAAGCTCTAGTACCCGAAGCGACACAACCAGCCAGAATGTGACAGATGGCATGTTCCTCGAAAAACAAGTTGACATGACCAGTCATCAATTAGATCATGACACATGGCACACCTAACAGCTAACATAACAACACACTTCAAAAGATGACATCAGCTTATGTATTTCCTAGACGACCCATAGACAAAGGGGCAACTAATGGGATATGGTAAAATACAACTCCAATATCGTCCATGGAGGTCGTCAAGGACAAGGCTGGGAAAACAAAGGCTGTAAAAACCTCGTTCATAAAGAGCTCGTCCATGCAGGAAGATACTTGGACGAGCTTCACATGGTCAAGTTTGACAAAATCGTTTCATCTCGTCCAAGGGAGCCATCAACCTCATCCGTGAGAAGGTCGTCCATAGAGGAACGACCCTTCTTGGAAGCAGGTCAGGAAGACCCCTGGACAAACCCTTGACACTTAGGAAAATTCCTGATTCGGTACTACAACTCCTTATCACACGCATAACTTCCAGTGACAGTTATGTGAGAAAAATGTAACTCCTAAACAGTTGTGGAAGTTATCCTTGAACCCTCAAACCTCCTTAAATATAGCGGAGGTTACAAGTCTAATAATCGTTTCTAGGGTGCACTATATAAACGCCCATTTAGACCAGACAAATGTAGGTTTTTACATTCCTAAAAAGTTGGAACTCCAAAATTTAAGAGAGAAAACTAACTTTGTCATCGGAGGGTTCTTGGCCGGCAACCCCGGTAACCTTTAATCGTTGTTCTTTCTTTTTCAGGCTATCACCACACCTTTAAAATTCGAAGCATCCAGCCTACTGATTTTCTTCGCATCATCAATGCTCTTCTTTTAGAAGCTCATAAAGGAATGAAATGAGTAAATCATAAAGGAGTGGAATAAAATAGAAATAAGCAATCTTTTTTATAAATGAATTAAGTAGTCTTATTTGGATGTTTTAAAATAAATGAATGGAATTAATAACTTTATTTATGAATAACATAGAAGGAATGAAATTGAATGATTTTATAACAACATTACTATTATGCCCTTATTTTAAAATAAATGGTTTAATGTATAGAGGTATTTTGGGAGTTTTATAAAAAATTCATTAAACTTAATTTCATTCCCTTTGATTCCTACTGATTTTGGAGAGAATGAAAATTTATACTTAGTTTGAGAGTTCATTAATGAACGGAATAAAATAAAATAAGTAAATCATAAAAGAATGAAATGGAATATGTAAGAATTGAAAAGGAATGGAAAATAATTAAATTAAAGGTAATGAAATTATTTTATAACAACATTATTATTATACCCCTATTTAAAAATAAAGAGCAAAATGTAAAAGGGTATTTTGTGATTTTTAGTAAAAATTCAATTAAATATAACTTCGTTTCCTTTGATTCCTCCCAATTTTTGAGGAGAAGGAAAATTCAAGATTTTAAGGGAAAATAGAGGAATGAGTATTCTCTCTTATCCATTTCATTCAATTCCCTTCCTTAAACTTCCAATCAAGGGAATGAAAAGAATATTTCCATTCATTTCCCTCCTCCTAAACAAAGTGTTAAAGTTTTTAAGGAAAAGAGAGACATGAGTGTTCCCTATTACCTATTTCATTCCCTCCAACACAAACTTCTAAATGGTTTATTCTCTTACCTAAAACTCTAAAATAAGGGAATGAAATGAATATTATTCCAAAATAATTATATTTTCATTCATTCCATTTTCCCTCCTCCTTGCTAGCAAAAGGTCTAAGAGTATTTTCCCTTGGATTATCCTGCTCTGTTACAAAGTAAAGCAACCGAAGAATGTTAAGAACCCATATTTGGGTATAGAATGCATTTAGTTAGTTAGTTACAATTCCAAGCATGTTAATCACATTAACACATGTTGGAATTATAATGCACATGGAGAATAATAAGGCCATTAGGATAAGAGGCCATGTGGGCCAATAGAATATGATTCGATACACAATACGAAAAAACCAAAAATTGATTCACAATATGATTCACGTTTTGACAACTATGGATGAGGCCATGTGGTCAATAGAATAGTTTTATAGTTTTATAAATACCTACTTGTAATCACATTTTCATCATCGAAAAATAAACCAATTGCTTAGTGCATTAATGCATCTCTCTCTTTTAATCTTTCTTTCTCTATGGAGGGTAACTACCTCAAATTAAGTCAATTCCCCTACAATTCTTATTCGTCCCCATTAGAAACTATCAAGTTCCTAACAAAGATTCTTTCAATTTTTTTTCTTAGTTTTCCATAATTTATCTTTTAAAATTAGGCTAAAAAACAAAACTCACCCTCCAAATTTTACCATAATTCATTTAAGTTCTCTAACATTTTTTCGTTCATTTTAATCATTTAAGTTTCAAGTTTATTCAATTAAAATCTCTTTGTCAACTTCTATTAATTTTTTAAAAAAGAAATTGAAAACTATTTTTTAATCATCAATTGGATTTAAAATTTTGGATAATTAACCGCAACAATTAACAAAAAATAAAGAGGTCTTAATTGAATAAACTTGAAATTTAGAAAAATTAAATAAACAAAGTAGAGTTAGAGGACTGAAATGAGTTATGGTGAAACATAAATGATATGTTTTGCGGTTTAGGCTTAAAATTATATTCTCTAGAATAAAGAAGAATAATAATTAACATCTTTTTTTTTAATATAGGAATAATAATTAACATCTCTTTCATTTTTAAGGTTTTTTCTTATAAGGAAAAAACAGTAAATGACAATTTAGCCTTATGACATGGCAAAGTTTGGTTGGAGAAAAATTACGGGATTAAAAACCCTGCCGTTTCGTAAGGGTTCAATGTCGTTGGAAAGTGGCACGACAAGAACGAGCAACAGCAGCAACCCTCGAAACGAAACCAAAACCAAAACGAAGCCGATATCAGAGGCAGCACAGAAGAAACCGTGTATTTGACTATTTGTAGGCTTTGGAAGCGAGCGAGTGGCACCAAAAAACAGACACAGAGAGATGGGAAACCCGAAACAAAAGTGGACATCGGAGGAAGAAGAAGCTCTACGTGCAGGAGTGGCCAAACACGGCACTGGCAAATGGAAAGACATTCAGAGAGACCCTGAGTTCAATCCCTTCCTTTCTTCTCGCTCCAACATTGATCTCAAGGTCTCTCTCTCTCTCTCTCCCTCTCTCTATTCTATTTATATGTACGTGTTTATGTGTTTTTGTGTTGTGGGTTTTTAATGAACAAACAAGAAAAACCCTGAATTTTTATTGGCTGCAACCATAGAACGTGCCTTTATGATTTATATGCTGGGGCCAGACTTATTTTTTATTTTGAGCTCATATATGTGGACCCAGATGAGATTTCTGCAAGTTTATTGCCTGGTTTCATTGTATGTGAAAATCATCAAACCAACACTATTGATTGTTAGTTTAGAGAATTGTTTATTATGCAGAACTTGAAGGATTTTTTTTTTTGGATGAATGGTCTTGAAGATGTTTGACTGATGATGATTATGAAAATATCGGGAATGAATTCGATCTTTATTGAATCATAAGTTATGATGTATAGCTCCTCTCAGTGCTACAAGGTAGTCAAAGGCAAAAGGTGACTTTAAGGCACCAAGACCTTCTATCGCCTGAGGCGACAAAAAGGTGCTAGCCTGAGTAAAGCAAGACACCATATTCCTAAAATATTTATTATACTTATAGAACTTGAATCATATGTACCTAGTGTATGAAAATATTATAATGAAGTATTTTTCAATGTGTTGCATGAAGAAATTAGGTCTATCAAATTATTTCAAAAAGGATTAGCGTGGTTTAGGCTCTATGAGTTATTCTAACAATAGGTTTACAACAAGATTCTATATAACAATGAGTTTTACAACAAAATTTTGTCAATTAATTTAACTAATAATAGGTTTTATAACATGCAGGCGAGCACCTGGCTTGCTTTTGACTACAATGCAGTGCTATTGCTCATTGACTTGTGTTAACCTTCACAATGATAGTAAGTAAAAGATTAACTCTTTTTAGTAGGCCTCCTTATAATTAATGATTAGGGCGGAAAGGCACCATGGTGATTATTAGAGAATATTACATATAAGGAAGTGTTGTGGACTATGTAGAAAATTGGTTATGTGATATATGATATATATTTTTTATCATTTCCTTTGTAGAATTTTGAGTCATAAGTCGGCTGTGGCAAAGGCTCGAGTTTTTTTCCCCACCATGCAATATCCAAATGACTGGGATTGTTGAAAGTGTTTCTTTTTAGATGCAGGATAGAAACCATAATAAGCTCTGATTCCAATTCCAATATAGGATCTTTAGGAACTCAGCAGTAAATTAGATTGATGAGATCTTGAAGGATTCTTGGTTAGGGTTTGATGTTTAAGGGTTAGGCAAAAAAAGATTGAAACTTGTATATGTTGACGGTTGTTTGGTGTTAAAAAAGTGAGTAGAACAAGAATTAAAAATAACGCTTAGGCAATTACACTTAGGTAGGAGAAAGCAATCAAAAATTCACAACCTCAAAACTTAAGATCAGCTGCTGGAATTTTTTTAAAATCAATGTCACTGTGAATGCTATTGATTACGATAAAGCCTTTATGTAGCCATTGCTGAATCCTTTCCTAAAAGGACCAGGACTAATAAAATAACCTATTTCTGGAAAGACCAATACTCTTAATAATAAATAATAAGTAGAGAACCTCTAAACCACCTAAGAAAAAGGTCTCAAAAGACAAAGTAAGAATCATGAGCGTTTGGTACATCCAAGGACAACCAATTCCTGAGAATCTGGGATTTACCATATTACCTTTGTTCTAATAAAATTTGATTAAAACTGTACCAGAGTCTTTCTAACTTAATAAACTTAATGCTAAGACTCAATAATAACTAAAGTAGCCTATGAAAGGGGCCAAGAAGTCCCACATCAAAATTAGACCACAGTTCTAGAATCTGTCAATATTTAATCTTGTTTTGCTTCAAACGTGTCACTATCTGCATCGTCTTTCTCCATTTTGACTTATAATTTAAGACCCATTTATATGACAGTCTCCTAATTGCTCTCTGTTTTGGTATTCTCTTTGGAATTGAATTCAGGAAGATGGTGTCATCAGTTGTAGGTATCAATACAAGGAAGTGGTTTAGAATGCATATTTACATTAATTTTGGTCAGTGAATTGGCTCTACAGCCTTTGAATTTGATGTGAGGTGTCTCAAAAAATTTGCAGTAGTTGTGGAATAAAATGGTTTAACCTCTGGGTCATAAAAGCTTAATGAATTGATAGAGCTTATGGTATTAAGTGAGAAAGCACTGGCTTTATGATTTTTGCTAGCCCCCAGTCTACTTAATAATATATCCCATATTTTTGTTAAGCTCATTTGCACGAGCCCTGGCCTGGAAAACTTGTTTTCTAAGTATGCATTTGGATGAGCTTAACTCTACCCTGAACTAGCAATTAAGAGTCAGATATGGTTTCTATTTAGTTAGCTACACCAAAAAAGTTAGATTTCAAACCCCCGGCCCCCCCCCCCCCCCACCCATATATATATATATATATATATATAGAGAGAGAGAGAGAGAGAGAGAGAGAGAGAGAGAGTTGATGGTTGTGGTTTAGTTGGTATCAGTATGTTTGAGAGTTTATTTGATGGGCAACTCTGTACCCTGCAGTTTGCGGCAGGTCATTTAGTTTATACTAATTGTTAAGGATGTTGTGCAACCATATAGTGTAATTTCTTGTGCATTTCTGTTATCATTGGAATGCGGCTTCTTTTCATACTAATAAAAAATGGTACCACAGTATGTAAATTTAATATTGTGCTTGGTATGTGCTCTCATTATTTTCCACATGAGTAGGATAAATGGCGAAACATGAGCGTTAGTGCTGGTGGCCAAGGCCCCCGGGACAAATCACGGTCATCAAAAGCAAAAGCCAACCCAGATACTCCCACTACTACACCTTCCAGTGTGCAGACCTCTGTTGTCGCTTCAGTTGCACATGATACAGTAGCTGATCCAAATGTGGACGATTCTACAAAAAGCTTAACGGATGGGAAAAATGCTTCAAGGTATGGAACCTATTTGTTTCTCTTGCCTTTGATGCTGAAAATCTCTTTCATCTTTTCATAACCAAAAAAAATATGCAGGTTACTCCTTGATGCTGTATGGTATACTATGAAGTTTACACTGCATGTATTTGCATGTCTGCTGAGTGATTGGAATTTTTCTGAATGTCAAAAGGTGAGGAATGATGAGTGGGAGAACGATTGACTTTTAGAATCTTATGAATTTGTGCAACCACTGTGAAGGGCAGTTGGTTAACAAGTCAGGGAAGAAGGGAATGTAGCATATGCATGTTCAAGCCCAATGACTGTTTCGGTTAACCAATAGATATAAGATTGCAAATTGGCAATCAATTCATACTGTAACAGTCCTTTATTTAAGTAGATAAGAAGTGGGTCGTGTGTCAGCAGATGTCCAAAAATGACTTGTTACATTTAGGATTCATTGTCAGTAGAGTATGAAAAGAAAATTGTTCTGTTAGTAAAATCTATATAACAAGAAATATTATATCTTGATCCCTTACCTGGACACCTATGTGTCATGCTGCCCACAATAAATTTGCGTGGATTATGGAATGCTATCTTACAAATCCCAATTTAAAATTTCTCTAGTCAATGAAAACTATAAATGAGGTAGAACTGGAAGTTCTGTAGCTACTTTTTGTGGGAACTGCAAAGCTGTGTTATCTGGTAAATTCTTAAATTGATGCGGTGATGTAGCTACATGTCACTATGCTGTTTTGCTGGGCCTTCCATGGGCTTGCGTAACTCCTCTTCCATATATTATGATAGGTCAAAACTTAGGGACAATTCCTTAGGTTCCCCAATTATATTCAACCACGTAGTTGCATTAATGCAGCACAATCAGTATTATCTTTCCCTAAGCACAATTAAATTCAACCGTGTGAATTATTGACTAATGCGGCCAGATGGTTTAATTTAATTTGGGAACTCAAGATACAACAGATAAGAAACTGTAACCAAGTTTTACCCATTATGATAATTTTTTTTTTATTATTATTAGTAAATAAAATCTACTTTGTTCCCCCATCCATCTGAGCAGATCTTTTAGTTACACCTTTTTTAAGGTTAGAGGAGTTCTATGTGAGTAATCACTAAGAGGTTTCATTTCTGAGAATATGTTGAGGCGAGAGTGTGTTAGAGGAAGTAAAACTAGAAAAACATATATCCCTTTTTTTCACTAAAAAATTTAAGTTAGTCAACTCTGCTCTTGGGCATGAGCACAAATTGCTTAGCCTTTAGAATTGAATGCCCCTAGTTTACCCAGCTACTGGTTCTTGCGAGTGGGATCAGCGTCCTGTAGGTTTTATTCGCTAAAGGCGAGTCCAAAGGGCTTTTCGTTAAATAGGTTCCCTAAGTTATCGAAATAAATGGATAAATAAGTTGATCAACTTGCAAATATGAAACCCATGCACAAAGTCATAAAACAGAAACAATTCCTTATTTATGCCCACAATGGTATGCTGTGTATTTTACAAATTTCCAATAATTTACAATCTTTTTTCAAATACAAATCTGTTATATCTAACATATTTTATTATTTGTTACTAGTTATAATGCAATGATTTTTGAAGCACTTTCCACCTTGAACGAGCCAAATGGATTGGACACTAGCAAAATTGTTAGCTTTATTGAGGTATGATTCATTTGCTTTATGTATGTCATTATTAGTTAATACCATGGAGGAATTTATATATGTGGTTTACAAAGAAATAACTTTAAGATTCTGCTGATGTCAAAAAATTATGCAGGATTATTACGAATGAAAATCATTTTTTATGGAGGACTGCACATGCACCATTAATTTTTGAACTCTTGACCTCACCCTCCACCTTGCACTTACAAGGTGAAGAGGTGCTATTTTGAGTTAGAACTTAGAACCCATTGGCATGACAAAAGGAAATTATTATAGGCTGCTTCTATATTTTCTCTCATTAAACTCAAGTTTCATTCTATAATTGGATTTTCCTAGTAAACCATATATCCAACTCCTTAAGTTCTACACACACCCCCCCCCCCCCCAAAAAAAAAAATCCTAAAACTTTTACCAAATTTGATTATTTTTGGGTTTAGAAAATATTGCATTCTAGGTAGACCTATACCTTTCTGTTCAATTCAGTTAATAAAATATTTACTAGCTGAAATATGTAAAGTTCATGCTTAACATGTGTAAGTCAGATGGGAAGTGGAAACGTAGTGGATGGTGAGTTACACATAAGTACCTGCCCTTGGGAGGGGGTCTACAGCTGGCAAAGGCTCCTGTACGCTGAGGATCCCACTCTCCTACTTCTAATTGATAGATGACCAGTAGGAGGAAAGCAACCTATTCTGGTTCCACAATGCATTTTGATTTCATCATCGTGCTGCTGCAACCCTGAGTGGGCAAGAAAATCCCCATTGGCTAAAAATGGTCAAATTATATTTCATTTTCTTTGGTTTATAAGAATGAGCTTTTCTTGCATTGTAAAATCCTTTGAATTTAAAAACAAATTAATTTAGCAGTTTGGACTAATTTTTATCTAATTGCTGCTAGCTTAGCTTTATTATTATATGTTACTGATTTTTTCCCCTGCTTTTGTATCATACTTCTGTTATTGTTACTTCAGTTATCATGTTTGAAATTATCGCCGTCTTATTTCATAAATAATTATTGCAGCAAAGGCATGAGGTTCCACAAAATTTTAGGAGGCTATTGAGTACAAGGTTGAGAAGGCTGGTTACACAAGACAAGCTCGAAAAGGTGGTTTAATGCTTTTCATTGCAGATTAATCTCTAATTATTTCACATCATGAATGCCTCTTTCCCCGATCGCTTAATTCATTCGTCCAAGCCTTGCAATTTCAAGCATTATGCTCAAATGTATATATAAAGTTAGAGTCGCTATTTGGTCATCAACACTGCAGTTTAATTTACTTCTGATTTTATAAATATGGATCTCTTTCAAGATCAAGCTAGACATTTGCTTCGGTGCCCAGCTGCCTAGGCTTAAGTTTCTTGCATTTTTTGGTTACCTCATTATGAATGATAATTATTATCTGAAGGTTAGAGAGGAAATCTAAGATATGTGTCATCCATTATATCCTCGTCATTCCAGTTCCTTCTGGATCTTGGGAACTAAGAGCTAGATATTGCAGTGTGAGGCTTGTAATTTGCCATTGAGGCTTGTCTAGTCTCTGCAATAGATAAGCAGAGGAATCAATGTTTGAGAAACTTCCAACACTTTCGGTTCTTCCAAACCTGGACGTTGTTTCAGGTGTGTGCACCAGAAGCTGGTTGGACACCTACGCTCCATTGGTACTCTGATATAAGTAACAAAAGAAAATGGTTGATAATGCTTATGTAAAGGAGCCATGTATTAGGAATTTCTTTGTTTTTTCTAGCTTTTGTCATAGAATATAGGATAAGAAACTTACACACAAAATTAGTTGAATATACTTTCTGGGATGTTCATTTGCAATCATTAAATCTCATTTTTTGTGAGCCTAGTGATCTTGCTTTTCTGAACTTTACTTACTAAAGAGGGAGTAAAATGTTTCATAACTGGATGCATAATCACTACATATGGTAAGAAGTTTGCCTTCTTCCCCTCTTCCCCCTCGGTTTCCCTGCTCTACTGTCTGGTGTTACATATATTGAATTACTAGCATGTCCTAATGAAAAGAATTAAACTCTTGTGAACTATGCAACTGAATGCAGAGGCCTACCCACTTTTCTTTTCACCCAAACAAATTGTGGTTGGGTTGGAGAGGGGGGGGGGGGGGGGGGGGTAGTCCATGATGTTAAAGAGGAAGAGAATTTGTTGTAGCACTTGAAAGGGAAAACATAAGCAGAGTTACTCAAGGGTACCCTATCCTAAACTGGTTAATATACGTTGAGGTGGAATATAAACTGAAGTTATCATATTGTCAAAATGCAGGTCCAAAACTGCTACAAGATGAAAACTGATGTGTCATCTGGGACAAAGACACCTTTACCTACCCCTACCCCAAAACAGGACATCCAGCCTAGGCCATTGCAGAGCATTGGTTATTTGACCACAGGTGATACGGTAGAAGCAGCAGCAGAGGCTGCTGCCTGCAAGATTGCTGATGCAGAAAACAAATCATTTGTGGCAGCTGAAGCAGTTAAGGAGGCAGAGAGGGTTTCAAAGATGGCTGAAGACACGGATTCCTTCTTACAGCTAGCTAAAGAGATTTTTGAGAAATGTAATCATACAAAGTCCAGATTCTCACTTATTATGCCATTAATTTCTCACTTACTCTAACTTTATATTTTTATATCCTTGACAGGTTCACGAGGTGAGATTGTGCTTATGGCATGAGATATGGATTTATCATATACCAAACTGGAGGAATGATACCAATGATTAGAATTTGTAAATTTAGATTCCTTTGCTTTTCACATTTTCTTTGGGTGCAGTCAAATAGAGTTTGTTTTATTGTTGGTTGTGCTAAGAATGATACTGCAACCCTTCATAGTAGACCAGGTGATGGGAGAATTGTTATGTAAGCTACCTGTCTATCAGTCATCACAGGTTTGGATTCTGTAAATTTGTCATTTCTGTCAATGGTAAGGCAGTAATATATGAACGTTGGAATGGAAATGATATAATTATCTCTACTTTATTTTCTTTAAAAAATTTCAAGCCTGATGGACAGTGTAGTCGGAGTCTTAGCATTTCTGTTTAATATGTGCTTAAGTATGTGTGGTCTAGAAGGGAGAAAATCTACTAGTGTTCAACAAATGCATTTTCATTTTAGTTCCGATCAATCTAAAAATGTAATTCCACAAGTTTTAAAATTCGAACCGGACTCAGTGTTGCCACTAGTTCAGCCTTACAGGATTTGGGACATTGAGGGATCACCTGAGCATTGTCATCATCAGCCAACTACTGATTAACTCTATTCAAGTATGTTATAAACTGTGGGGAAAAGTGAACAAAAGCAGGCATGGAACGGAAGCATGATTACTCTCCTAGACCCAGTACTTTCGAAGATTATACCTCAACTGTCTTTAGCTGCTTGGCCATGAAACGAGTAATTTACATTGCATGGACTGAACCATTTTATAGACAACCTCTCTAATGGTAAATATAGATCTCTAGGCAGCTTGTGTTTCAATAATGGAAGGTGAAGTTCCACCATCACATCTTCGGTCAGGTTTCTGCTAAACCAAAACATCTATCTGCTACAGCTTGCCTTGCAACAACCGTAAAGAGTTTGCTAAGCTTTAAAGCTTGGTTGGTCGGTTCAGTTCCGAGGACCTCGATCAAATCAACGTAGTACACTACTAGACTAGGGACATATTGGTTCAACTATCCTCACTCTTTCAAGCTGCGACTTTATTATTTCATGTATAGGACTAGATGTATCCTTATCATTATTTGGATATGTATAAATCTAGTTAGATGCTCAAAAAGCTCTTAACTCCCATGTTTAAATAAAAAAAATTGTTAGCAATAATTATTTTTTGTAATCTTTTTCTTCTCTTCCCCCTTTAAAGGACAACAACCCCTTCCGTGGAGATCATCAAAAGTAAAATAGTTAATAGTTTAAAAGCTTCAGTGTCTTTCTTTATCAAAACCTCTTTCCCATACATCTAGCCATATCATTCTTGAGTTTACAAAGAAGATTCGAATAAGTTAGCTACTATCCTCGTGAGATTCCGTAAACAAGTTTGTCTAACCCTCATATTTGTACTATTTATAACGAATATTTCTAAAGTCATCATGACTCTCCCAAGTTAAGGATCAACTAAAATTCACTGGCATAGAAGTTCAAAGCAAAATGAATGGGACCTCCAACGGTACTTGTAGGTATCTTAGTGTTCTGATTCTTTGATTTTAGAGCAACTTAAGAATCAAATTCTTTGATTTTAGAGCAAATTAAGAATCAAGACTTTGCTTGTTCGCGGCCACAGTAAGCGCCACTGTCGTCCTCTTTCGCCCAAAAAGTGTTTTACATATTGCAACGTAATGAGTTGGGGGCAACATGCCATTTGAACAAAACTGACCATTCATGCATAGTGCTTGGCAGGAAAGAGAACTCCAGGGCTTCTTTTTATTTTACTACAATTTGAATTTTGAATGTCTCCACTGAAATCACCAAGAACACCAAGAAGACACGGTTAAACTATAGAACTCTTGGCAAGAACTCCAAAACTGTTTTATTTTATTTTTATTTATTGTACAATAAGCACTGAGGGATTATAGTCAGAGTGGCCACAGGTCACAAATGGTTAAATTCTGATTTTAACTGGCGTCTTGCACCAACTCCTTCCTATTCTTATATATATAATTTTAAAAAAAAACTCCTTACTGTTCAATAGACATAGGCAAAAAGCACAAAACCTAAGTTATAATTACTCAGTTAAAACACCAAAATCAGACAACGTCATTTCCACACACAAAAAAGAATGTAGAGATATTAAACTAACTTAATAAGCAAGGTCTTATTTACATTACTTTAACAAATTAGCATCAATTAAAGCACATATCATAAAATGTCATTTCGAAGCAACCAGAAAATTAACAGCCTCTCCTCCCTCACAAGTCACAACATCCCTACCCTAAATTTTGACACACAATTTTCCTGAAAAATCGATTGAATTTCAAACCGCATATATTAGAAACAACAGGAGCTAATAATGTGCTCTTGAGTCCTGACCAGGCGAAGATAAAAAAAAGTAACCAATTCTACTCCCAACACCTAACATGAGGAAGTTATTTTGACATGGATCAACCCAAATATCTTTTTCTCTGGTGGCAAACAGAGAAGACATATATTTGATCACCAAAACTAAATTAATTAAAAGTGGGGCTAGAAATTTTGAAGGCGAGTTATAAGAACACATTTGAAATGAGAATCAAAAGGAACTAAGCCAGAGACAAAAAAAAAAAAAAACAGCACACGCGACAGTATGAAAAGACTGTTAATGGTAGCATAAGACAGAAATAACTCAAAAGCAATCAGCTTGACTCAAAATGTGGACCATGTGTTCACACTGCCAGCTGCATGAATGAACTGCAGATACATGTAGGGGAAAGTGGTGAATAATATTGAAATTTAAAAAGCACAGGGAGAGATGGAACGAGGAAAAAATGAAATATCTCAACAATATTCAGTCCAGAGACCTCTTTTTTCTTTCAAATAAATATATCAAGAACAATAAGCATTGCCAACAACGTTGTCTTATTACCAAAGCATATTAGACATTGGATGTCATTGCATCTGTTCTCTCGCATGTGCAGCAAATTCTCATCTTTGTTGATGCAGAGGAAGAAAACGAATGAGGCCAGCAAACTAAACCAGTAACCAAAACTGAAACACATGAAACTACAAAAGCACAAGACCAAGTTCAGATGGCTTCAAATCACGCCTAATCCGGTAGTTATAAAGATAGTAGTGAAGTTGCCCATCTCCTGGTCCAAATTTCAGTTCTTTCAGGAAAGACTCATTCTGCATGACATCCAATGCATTGAAAACATCATAATCCTTTTGTTTTGCTACAATAAGAGCATCATTCATCAATTGAAGCAACGGAGTCTTTGTGGAGACATTATAGTAAGAATATGCTGCTTTCAAAGTCGAGTAAGTCTGATTGCCAAGGATAGACGAAGGAAGCGTGTAGAAGCTACAGAAATCAGTGATCTCATGAGTCTCGGGGCTCTCAACCAAGTAACTATCCACCACATTCTCGCTTGGAAGAAGCCAATGCTCCACATCATCTTCGTCAAAATCAGGTGCAACCACAAACTGGCTCAAATAGTTCCTAAGCAACCGAGTAACAGCAGGAACATCTCTAAGTTCCATTTTTCTAAATCCAGGGGTCACTGGTGAATCTGGCAACTTGTAAAGTTTTATGGTTCGGCTCATTGTCATCCTTGCGCCAAGCCTTGAAAACCCAACATCAATGAGCTTCTTTGGGTTCAAAGACCTATGCCAATACTGGCAAGTTGTAATTGGTGTTGGAAGAACGACTCCAGCTGTGTAAGCTGCTTGCCAAATATTCTCCAAGTGAACTCTCCTAGTGACTTCCTTGATCATAACAGGTGCAAGTCTCTTCGATCTAAGCTTCTTATGAACACACAAGAAATTAATCTCAGCCATTCTCACAACCTCATCACGAACCCGAATTCTGGCAGGGACACCAGTAATAAAAGCAACCAGTTTCTTCGAAGATTTGGCACGAACACCAATATGCCAGCTCCTGAAATAACCAGAAGGACGCAGTGCCCACCTAAGAAATTCCTTGGAGTAATTGAATCTAAACATGTTCTCATCATCCTCAACATAATTATTCTTCAACAAATTGTAAACCTCAAGGCAAGTATCCTCAGAATCCATGTCACAAGTGGTCCATTCATAAGGAGTTGGGAGATTATAAGGTTCTTGTTTGACTTCAGATAATGGCGTCGGGGGCTCAATCGGGCCCTCGGGCAAACTTGAGTCGCCAACCTCCTTGAATTGTCCAACAGGCTGTGTTTCCCAAAACTTATGCTTCTTGACGGACATCGAGTCTTGGAATTTTCTTACTATAGTTTCCAATGAGCTATCATCCTTGGCAAGTGGGTTTGCATCAGAATCATTATCTGGGTTCTCTTTAGGAGACCCACTAGGAGATTTGTTATCACCCATCTCAACAATTCTTTCAATAACAATTATACACCCAGAAATGTGATTAACAACCAAACCCCTAACAATGAAGAAAACAAACCCAATTATGATCTGAAACTGAATCAGCAACAATCAAATATATAACACCCAATAAACATATTACAAAATTAAAGAAAAAATAAACAATAGTATTTCCTAATGTAAAAACAACATTAACTTAAAACCCAGATAATGTTTTGTTTAATTTTCATTTTTCTTATTGCTTTAGACAACCTAGGACACCAAAAATTCCATTTCCCGTGAATAATAGAAATCATGATAGATCTATGAAAATAAAACACGATAACTTGAAAGATACTGTACACAACATACAAGTTTCAATGGCGAGGTTGCTGGAGCTTTAAAGCGACGAAGATCTTGAAAACAACGTCGTGGTTTTCAAATTCCTTTGGTTCCTTCGGAGGAGACGAAATGGGAATTGTTAGGGTTTTTAGGGGGGAGGCGGCTTTGGAGATACCGATAGCTTTGGAAAACACGACGAGAGTTGTGTCTTGTGTGGTTTTGGGTTGGGTTTGGGTTTGGGTTTGGGTTTTCATGTGCGTCGCTCTGCTTCACTTTTCTTTATCAAGAGAATATCACTGACATACTTGGGAGTTTTCAGTAATATCATATGTGTTTACTGTCTTCCAAAATTTGCGAAATAACATAGCTGTTTTTACAAAATTAATCCCTCTACTTTTTTTCTCTTCTTTTTGGGTAAAGTAAGCACTTGATCTCTACTTTTTATACAAAATTTTGGTGTTGACAATTATTGAACCTTAAATCTCTTATACAATTATTAGAGACTTTACTAGTTGAGCTAATTAAAACTTACAGTATCGTATCAATTTAGTTTCTATTATTATCTCTTGAATGGAAATTTCTAACGTCACAAATAACCAAAATAAAAAAATTAGTTTTTTAGTCATATCAATAGAAACTAATTTTTTATTTTAGTCATTAGCCACGTAAGCAAATTTCATTCAAAAGATAACGGCAATGACTAAATTGACACGACACTAAATGGTTACAAACCAAATTGATATAATTGAAAAGTTAGTGATCAAATTAAAATATAGTGTAAAAGATAGAGATTAAACACGTAGTTTACCTATTTTTTCATTTTTTTTATCACTTCAACCCTTTTAATATATTTTACTTGGCAATGCTGATTAGTTTTTAGTCAGAATAATACTATACATATTGTATTATAATGAGATAACAACTATGATTTTAATTTGATTTATAAACGACGGAAAAACCAACCATAATATTTAACATTTTCAACCATGAAAGCTTTCTAAAGTAGATCTCGCAACAAAATGGAAGATTATAGGCTAGTGTTTGCCATGACACATAAGATTATAGGCTCTTGTGTTTGCCATGACACAGAAATTGTGGAAGATTAGAAATGGCACATAGAAATGACAAACAAATGACGGTATATTTTTATCATGATGGAATACTAGATGCTTCCATAATGGTATATTTCTGGTATATGTTTCTAATAAATGTGTTTATCATGGTATATTTTTCATTTCTGTGTCATGGCAAACACAAATGTTGGAAGACTTTGCAACAAAATGGAAGTTTTAAGGCTTTCAAAATTACCGTTTTAGAGCAAACAACCCATAGTTACGGTCTCACAACCTAACTTTTGAGTCTAGATTGCCACCTAAAAAGAAAAATTATTCCTCAAGCTACTTACTTTTGCTTTCACTGTGGTGCTATTAGACACGTTTGTCTAAATTGTTTCAAGTTAGAAATCTAACAATCGAGTTCCTTATCCTAGACAAGAGATCACGTTTCATCTTGAGCTTGTTGAACCTTTGAAGCAAAGTTTGGCATTTGCCTCACCTCCAAAAGCATTTTATTTCCATCTCTTGGACATCTCGCATATACTATATATAAGTCTAAAGCCACCCAACCAACAAAGCCCAAAACTAGTGTTGTGTGAGTGAGGAAGGATTCTCGAAGTTGAGTGTCATTATATACGCATGTCCATTTCTTTGATAATTCCTATCTCTTGTTGGACATGACATAACCTCATTGACTCTCCATGTTGTACCAGTACTTCATATGGTATAATCATCCTGAGAGTATGTGTACATTATTGTATGCATTCATGTTTTCCATTTGCTCTTAAATAATGTGTATTTTTGTTTGTATTAAAATTATAGATATAACAAAAAAATAAAAATGAAAATACAAAAAAGGAGAAGAAGCCTTTTTTTGGTATTACACAAAGTCATAGCTAGTGTACATGTTGTAGTTTGGACTTGCACTAGTACGCTATAGTCATTTGGTCTAAGTTTAGTTGCATGTGTGAGTGCTTGGAATGTAATCAGTCGTGTGATTGGCGTGTATGTGATCAAATTCAAAAACCATACACCGTAAATTCTAAATAATAGGCTTACAGATTATCTTGCTGGCTTTGTACCATGCTCTCATACTTGATTGAAAAAGTTGATGTTCATGTATTAAGTAAAAGGTGAACATCGTTAAAAAAAAGTAAAAGGTGACTATAACGTGCAAAAGTGATCATCAATCAATAGCATATAACGTTTTTATTAGGATTAAACATGTACCGACTACATCAAAAGCTATAGCTAATGGTAAGGGCACAACTTTATCTCCTTAAAATATGGTAGAACCAACAGGTCAACTGAGATTTGGCTCAACTCGACCTCTATCTTAGTTGAATGCTGGACTTGGCTCACTAGGCATTTGCCCAACTGTCTTGTAGTCACTAGCGGAGCCAATGTTATGCATACAATATTTTTTCTCAAACAAATTTCATAATTGTTAAAGTAGTTGATTGTGAATGATAGACACAATTGACACTCATGGATTCATCACTTACAGTCAATCACTTCATGAACAATTGTAAATTTTATTGTGAAAAAGTTATATATATAGCATTATTGAGCACTTAAAGTCAAAAAATTTTAATGTGCCAGCTAACATTTCTCTCTCATCTATGGAAGTCTTTGTATAAACTCAAAATTAAGCTACTTAAAATTATAGTGGAAGAAGGGTTGTATTCTACATAATCTTTTTAAAGGCATTCAAAAAGGTGAGATATGTATACAACTTTACGGTTATATTGCTATATTCTTTTAACATTTTCAAATTGATTTATTATTTTTATTATATTTTGAGGATTCAAATTACATGTTTAAATTTTATGTATTTAAATTATTCTCTTAATTTGATTGTTATTAACTATGAATTGTGCTTTTTTTCTTTATTTTTATGATATGAAATATGTATTGATGGAGAACTAAAATCGGACTATCTCCAGTTCGTCCAAAAAGTTGTCCAAAACTAAAAATGTTAACCCAGCATAAGAAGGTTGTCCGTGGATATGAAGGTTGTCCATCAAGGAAGCACCTGATGGACAACCCCTCAACACTTAGAAATTTTCATAATAAGTTTAAATCCAAAAGCTTATAATCCGAACCACGCTTTACTATTACAAATTATGAGCAAAATCCTTATTCATCGCTATAACTTCCCACTAAATTCTTAACTTCTAATAGTAGTTGTCGAAGATAAATCTGAGCCTTCTAACTTCTATAGCAATTGTAGAAAATAAGACTAAACCTTCTAACTTCTATAGCAGTTGTGGAAGTTAAGTCTGAACCTTCCAACTTTCCTCCACGTGGAGGAAGTTACTAAACAAGTAACCGCTCCAAAACTCACTATAAAAGGACTCATCTATGTCAAATGAAGATAAGTTTTCACGACTTCTTAAAGTTGGGATTCTTGAGTTCTAGAGAGAAAAACTAACTTAAGCATCGGAGGGTTCTTGGCCGGTTCACCTTGGTCACCTTTGATCTTGTGTTTATTTCTTTTCAAGCATTCCAGACAACTTCAAGCTCATTAAGTCTGGAGCATTCAGCCTACTGATTTTCTGTGCATCATCATGTATTATGGATACAATTTGAAAGTGAAGTAGTCATACCAGTAGAAATACACATGGCCAACCACAGGGTGATGAGGTATCAGGACGAGGAGAATGAAAAATAATTTCGTCTTAAGCTCGATCTTATAGATTAGGTAAGGGTGGATGTAAAGCACAGGACAACAAGATACAAAAATCTTATGGTTAGACAATATGATGCAATGGTGAAACCCAGACACTTCAACATTGGGGACCTCGTCCTAAAAAGGGTTTCATTAGCAACCAGGAATCCAGCCCATGGAAAGCTAGGACCTAATTGAGAAGGACCCTACAAGGTTATCAATTGCAAAAGGCAAGGATCATACTACTTGGAAGCCCTAAATGGACGGAAGTTAGAGCACCCCTAGAATGTTGAGCATCTAAAAAGATACTATCAATGAAGGGTCAGCCTGGACAAGCATCATCATGGACGAAGTTGAAGCTATGTGTTATTTTTTCTACATTTATTTGTGTTTATTACTAGCACTATATGTCTTTAATATTTTAATTCCCTAAAAGTGCATTAGTTTTCAACTTTTGCACTGTCTATGGACGAATTTGCGATGGACGAAGTCATGTACTTAGTCTGTCTGTTTGTATATAAGTATTTTTAATTCCTTAAAGGCATTAGCTTCTAAGCATGTGCTACGTTTGTGGATGATGTTTATGTTGTGTATATATAGTTTGGATTCCCAATGTATATAATGTTGTGTGAATTTCTAATTCTCATGTTATTTTCATTTAAATTAGTCCACAAGAAGGCTAAAAACCCAAGACGAGTAAAATCTCTAGGCGCAGGGATGTAGCATCTATAAGTTTTCCTTGAAATAAGGATGAAGCAAAGAAAAATAAACCTAAGGTATATTCGTCTAACCATTGGACGAGGTAAAACCTAAGGTATATTCGTTTAATCAATGGACGAGGTAAAATGTGCACTTAAAAAATATTCAAAACCCATGGATAAATTTGACCAACCAAACAATCCAATCTTTGGACGAGTAAATGCTAAAAACGTAATGCCCAAAAGACAAGTAAAGGACTGTCCAGCCTATGGACGAAGGATAATGTAAGTTATGAGTCAAATCTAAGGACGAATAAAGCTAACAAAAGAAATACTACTCATAGACGAGTTATACTTGTAAAATTTAAAGAATGGTAGAAGTGTTGAACATAAAAATTTTATTCTAACATGGATGAGCTAAGTGCCTTCATGAGTGGCCGGACCACACTTAAAAATCATAAAAACAACATGGACGATGTAAACAGGGAAATTCGTTCATGCATACAACATGTTCAACACTAAATGATGAATGAAAATAGAAGTAGACATTCATTCATAAAATTTAAAAAATGATAGACGACCACCGTCCAAAACCCTTAAGTTATTCATAGCCAATGAAGGCAATTGTACTTGTTCCTTGTCCATAAACTTGGACAAGGGAATTGTACTTAAATAAATTTTAAGATAAAGCCCAAAACAATGGGAATCCTCAACAAACCAAAATAAATAAATTTTCTAAAAAAGAAATAAATTACTAGGATAAACCACTGGGGGCATCACCCCCAAACTTTGGGTCATCCTTGCTGGCATCAGTGGCATCCTTGGCAGGTTTTGTTAATGCATCATCCACAATGTTGACGTCTTCAGAGCTCATTGGAAGTAGGAAACTCTCAGTGGCAGTAGGGATCTTGAAGGAGTCAAAATTCATCTCAAGGTAGGCCCTCTTGGCATCAGAATGGAAGTCCTTACAGCTTGCAGCGTAGTGACGATCTAGATGAATCTTGAACTCGTCTGACTTCATAAAAGCTGCAACAACTTCCTTCTGAGCCTTCTCCATAGAAGAGGTGAGCCCTAGTACCTTCCTCTCAAGGTGGGCAATACGAGTTTCCTTTTCAATAGAGTCAGCCTTGAGCTCTTCCACCTCATTCTTTAGCTTTGTCTCGACTGCCAAAAGACGAGTGACCTCCTTACTCTACCTGATTTCTTCCCCCTTCTTCAAGAGGACCTCATTAGCCAACTCTTTATTCTTCTCCTTAGCAGCCTTAGCCTCGTCACAAAGCTCCTTGGCTTGGGTGGACGCAGCGTAAAACTTTGACATGGCCTGAAAAATGGATAGACGAAGGAGAGTTATAAATTTTTTTTTAAATTTCTCAGAAAATGAAATAGAGATAATAAAAAAACAACTTACCTTAAAAAGGTCGTGGATGGCAGAACGTTCAAAGTCCTTCACTAACATGTTGTAGCAAGCATTCACTTCATTTTACTCTACCTGATTTCTTCCCCCTTCTTCAAGAGGACCTCATTAGCCAGCTCTTTATTCTTCTCCTTAGCAGCCTTAGCCTCGTCACAAAGCTCCTTGGCTTGGGTGGACGCAGCGTAAAACTTTGACATGGCCTGAAAAATGGATAGACGAAGGAGAGTTATAAATTTTTTTAAAATTTCTCAGAAAATGAAATAGAGATAATAAAAAAACAACTTACCTTAAAAAGGTCATGGATGGCAGAACGTTCAAAGTCCTTCACTAACATGTTGTAGCAAGCATTCACTTCATTTTCAGTGATGAGTCATTTGAACGACCTCCAAGCATAACCCTCGTCCAACACCAAGTTAGGAGGACGCTTGGCTGGCTCTGAAGGATGAGTCCTATGAGGAGCTTTGGCTGCAGGAGGAGGAAGGTTTTTAGGCTGGATGGATGGAATGGTCTGGACGGGAACCAAGTTCATTGTCTGGTCGTCCAGGTCTACTGTCGCAGGAGTAAACTTTGGAACCTTGGAAGGAGGAGTCTTGTTAGACTTTTGCTTCTTGGAGCCTCGAAGACATGGAATGTCACCAAGGTCCACTGAACTGGATATGCCCTTCCTCTTCCCCACCTGGACGACAGTTTTCTGGAAGACCAAAGGAGTTGTATCATCTTGGACCTAGATGTCCTCTTCACCTTCAGTACCATTGGCAATAGCCTTCTCCTTGTTTTCCTTCATGGTGGCCAACCTTGTGGTGAAGAAGACAGAGTTAGTTAAAAAAAAAAAAAAAGAGGAATGGACGATACTTACTTCGACGAGTGGTCTCCTCGTGAGCAAGATTTTCAACAGTAGGTTCAGGTTCAAGTCCCCAAGCAGCTAGATGACTGAGAGTCACCAAGTTGTGAAAGGACTTTTAGGGAAGGCACAAACTTTGTCAATACGCTCTAAATGAAAACTGTCCAAGCGTGGACGAGTAACGGCTACACCAATAAAAGAGAAGGTTAGACGAAGAAAAAGTTAGATAAAATAAATAAAAGAAAAGGAAGAAAGAAAGACATACTTTCAGGATGAAGACAACCTAGGGGGTTGGTAAAAGGAGAAAATGGGGCACTATTTACATCAACTGGGTTCCCAGCCCAATTTTCAGAAATAATAAAGAATTCTTTCTTCCAAAGCCTGTCAAAAGAACTACAGCCCTTAATCAAACTAAATTGAGGGCCCCTAAACGAGAACTAGTAAAAACCACCAGATTGTTTAATTTCTGAGGGCTTATAACAATAAAGGAATTCGTCCAGCCCTCAAGTGTCTCACGCCATAACACTTGCATAGCAACTATCATCCTTCATCCATTAGGATTGAGCTGCTTTGGTCCAATACCCAACCTATGGCAGAGACCTCTACAAAAAGAGTTTAAAGAGAACTTAAGACCTGCTAGAAGATAAGAGGTATATACACCAAAACCAGAAGAAGGAGAATAACATCATTCCCCCTCTTCAAGTAGACGAGGTCTCAACTCACTAGGAATTTGATATCTACCTATAAGAGTTTTAAACTTGGTCGCGTCCAGAGTAGATGCCACCTCAGGAGCACAACTATAAATTATGTTTCTTCCTCCTTTTTGTCTTGAGGAGGGCTAGGTGACCTTCTGGATGAGCTAGCCTTAGCCCCAGAAGCCATCCTATGTTGCATTTCTTGGAAGTCCTTTAAAGGAAAACCAGGAACCCAGACAAATAATGCTCATCTAGCAAACTATTGTCACTATTGTTACTCGTATTACCCTCACTACTACTCTCATAACTACTACCACCACTTCCAGGGGACAAGTCCTAGTACGCGTCTCTCTCTTTTTAGACTACTACTAGATGCAGACATAATTGGAAGAATGAATAAGACAAAAGCCTAAGGATGAAGGGAAGGAAGTACCTGACGAGACTAAAAGACGATGACTAAATGAGGCTCTTGGACAAGATGGTAGAAAAGAGACTATTAAAAAAGTGAAGGGTAAGAGATAGAAAACACGTATTTATAGGGCCCAGAGGTGAAGTCAATGAAGCGATGTGGACCAACCAAAAGTTGACACGTGGCATTTTTCTCGAAAAGATGAATTGATGCAACAAGTCAACCAATGAGATTATAACACGTGGCATAATCTGGAACAATAAAATTCAACTAGAGTAAAGACAACACCTGGTGTAACTATTGACCATTAAAATGATTGACACGTGTCAAAAACCAACAATTATACTACGATGTTCTGGACTACCCTTGGACAAAGGGGGCAATTGATGGAGAACTAAAAATCGGACTATCTCCTGTTCTTTCATAGAGTCGTCCAGAGCTAAAAATGTTAACCTAGCATAAGAAGGTCGTCCATTGTCAGGAGGTCGTCCGTGGGTATGAAGGTCCTCCATCAGGGAAGCACCTAATGGACGATCCCTCAACACTTAGAAAATTTCAGAATAAGTTTATATCCAAAAGCTTATAATCCAGACCATGTTCTACTATTACAAATTATAACTTCCTACTAAGTTTTTAACTTCTAATAGCAGTTGTAGAAGATAAGTCTGAGCCTTCTAACTTCTATAACAGTTGTAGAAGATAAGATTGAACTTTCTAACTTCTATAGCAGTTATGGAAGTTAAATCTAAACCTTCCAACTTCCCTCCACGTGGAGGAAGTTACTAAACAAGTAACCGCTCCAATGCTCACTATAAAAGGACTCATCCATGTCAAATGAAGATAAGTTTTCATGGCTTCTTAAAGTTGAGATTCTTGAGTTTTAGAGAAAAAAAACTAACTTAAGTATTGGAGGGTTCTTGGCCGGTTTACCCCGGTCACCTTTGATCTTGTGTTTATTTCTTTTCAGGCCTTCTAGACAACCTCAAGCCCATTGAAGCCTAGAGCATTCAATCTACTGATTTTCTATGCATCATCATGTATTATGGATACAATTTTTTATTATGTATTTTAATATTAAAATTAATTAATATTTTGAATTAATTTTACTTTCAATCTAGTCTTTTGATCTTGCTATTCCTGTGTTAAAATCCTGATGCCGCCACTAATGTAGTTAAGGGAAGTATGTGTAAGGATCTATTTGGAGTATAATGTAACAATATAAGTTGACAACTTGAAATTTTATGTTCACTAGATATGCTAGTTTCGTATGGTCACATATTTCACCTTTCTCTCACAAATTTTTTTGCTTTTTTTTTTTGGGTGAATAAATTTTTTTACTTTTAAGCTTGCTCATTGAGTTTTCACATTTTTTTTTTTATTTATGAAATTGAGTTATCACATATTAGTTATTACACACAAGTGATGTGTGATAATAAATGCATCTCTATTCCTTTTTTATTACCAAAAAATATCTCACTATAGAAAGATTAATTTTATTCAAGCTAATTAATTTTCAGTAAAAATTTTAGCATAAGCCTAATTTCCTAGACCTTTTTTTTCCCCTCAAAAAAGAGTAAAAAAAAGAAACGTTTTATTTGATTGTTCCGCTGAAGCTCAAGGATCCGCTACAATTCTCTGTCAGCACAAAATACGAATACAAAAGAAGTGAAGCAGCAGAGTCGAAGTCGAAGTCGAAGTCCAACCAGTAACTAGTACAACGAAACCACAATGTGTGGAGACGCGAGGAACTGGGACGAAGATGCGTACAGAGAAAGCATACTGAAGGAGAGGGAGATTCAAACTCGAACTGTTTTCAGGACCGTTTGGGCACCTTCCCTAAACCCTAACCCTAACCCGGAAACCATTGTTGCCGCCTCCAGTGATGGATCGATCGCCTCCTACTCCATCTCCTCCTGCATCTCCAAGCTCGTGAGCTCCCTTTTTTTTTTTTTTTTTTTTTTTTTGTGTGTGTGTCTCCTCATTTCTCTCGCATTCAATCAAATTTTGCATCGATTTAATCGACCTTTTATTTTCCTTTTTTCCCTCACCGACTTTGGTTGTTTTGACTGAAAACGTTTTCTGGAAAATGATTCTATTTCTGCATGCAACTCTGAAAATTAGTAAGAACACATTTTTTGCTGTTTGGTCTGCACAAAGAATTATTAATATTTCAAGTAATTATATGTAAATAGACCTTAACTAAGTTTTTTTTTGAAAGTCTCAATTGGGAAAACAGGCATTAAATCTGAAATGTGTGTGAAAAATTAAGAGGGAAAAAGCATTTAATTTGAGAGTAAGGAGCAGGAAGGGGGGAGGGGGTGGTTTGAAGAGAGAGAAGTTACAATGGAGTTGCCATTGGGGGACTTTCTTTTTGGGATGTGGAATTATTTGTGGTGGACTGGTGGTCTGTTGAGTATGTAAGGTTTTGGAAGACGTTTTGCGCTCTTTTGGGTTTGTTTTTCATTGACCCCAAAAAAACATTATCTATTGAATTGTGTTCCCCCTTGTACCAAATACCAGTAAATGTTTTCTCTACCGAAACGAACAGTGCATACAATATCTTCGTGGTTTGAGATGAAATGAAATTGTCATGTTTTTCTGTCCCAATTGATGGAGTCTCCCACGTGATGCAGATGTGGTGCTGGAAATTTTTTTTTTTTTTTTTTTTTTTTTTTGTTGCTGCTGTAGTGTTATTCAATCATTTTTAAGTCTTGGTTTTCTACTAATTCAAATAGTTCAAAAAAATTTATCTATTTTTTCTGTTTGTTGTTGTTGTTTGATTGCAGCAAAGTTTTAGGAATACAAAGGCACAACAGTAAGTATGCATTGCTTATTTATTGTTGGTTAAAATTTTAAATCTCAGGTTGATTCTAGCTGACTAGGTGCATTTGCTTTTTACATGTGGAATTTGTGTAGCTTGTTAGTGGCTGAACCCGATTACTTTGTTCAAGGGCATGATGGACCTGCTTATGATATCAAATTCTATGGTGACGGTGAAGATGCCTTGTTACTAAGGTTTGGTTTGGTTCTAATCTCTCTCTCTCTCTCTCTACATGCACTCACACATAACACGGCACACATTGAGGGAAATACTTTTCTTTTGTTAAAATTTGTATTATCTTAACCAAAAATATTTGGTAATTACATGGATTACAAATTGTTTTATCAATCTATGTTGAATTACCATGTTACTGGCTCTACCATCATTTTGCTTTCCTTTTTTTTGGGATAAAAAATGATAGCATTATTTTGTTTTCTTGAGATGTGCATCAGAGTGGCATGGCTAACTCGTTTGAACCCCACTTCCCCCCGCCCCTCCCCCACTATTTACATATCTCCAAAAAAAAAAAAAAAAATGCAGGAGTATTATTATCTACTTGTATCTAATATATTTCAGATGTGAGATTATAGATCTTGTACTAAAAATATAATCAATTGAGAGGTAGAATAGATATGGGTATAAAGAACCCAAGAAATCACTAAATTGTTGGAGGGCTTACAAACAAGCATGCTCCTTCTATGCAAAGTTCCTTAGAAAGTTCACACCACTAGCCTAATCCAGCCAAGCCCAAGCTTGAGTGGAGATTAGTTAAGTCAAAGTTCCTTAGCAAGTTCACACAACTAGCCTGATCAAGCCAAGCTCAAGATTGAGGGTAATTGTCCACTATTTAACATTTTTGCTTGAAAACATCAATCTCAATTCACTTCATATGAGGTAGGTGTCTCACCACTGAAGCAATATTGTTTCTTTATAAATTACCCATAAAACACACATGAAGAAAAAAAACAGTAATAGAAAAGTGAGGTAGCAAGGTTGAATAGAACATACAAAAGCTTTGAGAATCTAATCATCAGTTATTGGACGTCAAATACTTATATATGCATGTTAGCCAAGGCTATCAAACAATCCCATTGTGTTTAAGCTCAAGATCACCTAGACCTTCCAAAGACAAGGTAAACAAGAGCTTGGATGGAGTTCAAACTTGATAAAAGCTTAACCAATATGAAATTAAAGAGCTCAATGCTCAATTCAGCTATTTTACTCCTAAATTCAAAGAATAAGCTAAAATGAAGCAACTATACGTTGTCATGATTTTTGTCTTAATTCCAGCTAAGGAATACATTTTTTTATGAATTATTTCTCACGGCTCAATTTATGATGCACCAGCTAGGGAATAAATTATAAAGAAAGAAACAAGTATAGAATACAAAAACGTCAAGGACAAATTGTTTGACCAAAGATCTTAAAGCAAACCATAAGAAGAGCAATGCTAAAAAATTTATATTAACAAAAGGATGCCATTATCATTGGGCTATCACTTGAACCCTAGTAATATAATACTCATGCATAGAGCGCACGTCTAATAATTGTTACATGTTGGCTGATCTAAATGAAAATAAAGCAATGTTATGGTGTTAAAATATCTGATTATATAAGTTTTTTCATGTAGTTGTGGTGATGATGGTCGGATTCGAGGATGGAGGTGGAAGGATTTTACAAATTCCGATGTGCCCATTACATTGCAAGGTAATATGCTGAATTATGCTACTGGTTTTTAGAACTAGCATGTCATGTAGTAAAGCATGAAGTTGGTATTGTGCCTATTAGCATGTGTAACTACTATGCTGTCATTTCTGGTAGTGTTACTCAACGACCTGGAAAATGGATTGATAAAATAATGTCTTTTTTTTTTTTTAATAAGTAAAACTTATATTGAAAGAGGAAGAGAGACTAACACATAGGTTGTGTATAATCCCATTTCAAAGAATACAAATCACAAAGAGAGAAATTGAGAAATCAACAACTTGACATTGAAGGATTGCTGCCCTAGGGATACATCCAATTGTAAATCGTACAAGGATTGCAAAATGTGCTCTTTGATTGCAAAGGTAGGATCTAAGATGCACTTGTAAGGGTACGGGGATACAAGATTTCTTGAAAAACCTAGGGTACGATACATTGGAAATACATGTATTAATTACTTATTAAATATATTTATTTATATATTTTTAAGCATTTATTTTCATATATTGTTAAGCATATATCAATTTAACAGCAATAATGGATATTAAAGTGAATCCATGGTCATTAAATGATGTTTAGAATACAAATCAAGATCCAAAAGAGTAAATAAAAGATAACTAGATAAGTGTTCAACATTGAAACCAACCAATATATATATATATATATATATATATATATAAATTCTTACAATTTATTTCTCACTATTGAGGATTGGGTTACAACAGTATCCAAGCCATATCACAGGCATATTTTGGATGTGTTGCATTTAAAAAAATAGAAAGGAATACTGATACGTATCTTAGAGTTATCCAGTATGATATGTATAGGATATGGGTACGTGAACAAAAATGGAGTATCCGTGCATCTTAGGATTGGATGTTCAACTCCATCAAAGATCATTTTGTTTCTTTTATATCACAAATTCCATATGACGCAAAGAGGCATTGCTTACCACACATTAGCTACTCAGTGTCAATGGAATCCTCCTTGTGGCAACACTCCAAAAGATCAAGCACAGATTTGGGCATCACCTAGACTAGCCCAAACAATGCAAATACAGATGATCATATGTCTTTTGCAAAAGAACAATAAAATAGTAGGTGAAAAATAAATTCCCTGCTTATACGTACAACACCAATCAACTATCAACAAATGCCTTTTTCAAAGGTTGTCAGTTGTGACGATTTTCCCTAAAGACAGCAGCTCAAAGAAAAAATGAAACATTTCATGGGACCTTGGTCATCCACATATTCTTCCAAGGGAAGGGAAAACTTGGGGAATCCCTAAGGTACTATACAGCAATCAAACCTCAAATATGCCTTTTCTGTTTGGCATCTACAGGCTTGGTCTTCACCCGTTGGCAAAGGCAAATTATCATATAGCAACTAAAAAAAGAAGCAATTGGTTCTAGACTTCTAGTATTGATGTCCACAAAGTTATGCTTTGTTAAAATAATTCAATCAATTTTTACATGTTTAGAATCAATTTTATACTAGAGCTAAACATGCTTCAAATATATAATTTTTTTGCAAAATAAAAATTTAACATTATGTATATATTTTTAAATTTTATTTTCACTAAGAAATAATTATGGAATCAATTATTTTAAAATATTAATTAATTCCATAAAATTAAAAATGAATAAATTTCTCTTTATATTTGTACTTTTTTTTTGCATTTTTTTATTTAATTTAGAATAGTTAGGCACTATTTGTATGAAAACCAGTATTTAGGAACTTAGTCTAAATTATTAGAAGTTTAAGTCCAAAGTCCAAACATTTAACAAAAAAATAGAAAGGTCATAAACTTCAGTCCCTCTAGAAGTGTCAAAATATTTAATAAGTTTTTCAAAGAATTCGAAGCCATTTTTTCCCCCCAGGGCCAGTGCATTTCATTTATGGACAGGTATCTAATTCAGGGGCCTTAATTTTGGTCCCAATAGAACTAGAGTAAACTTTCAACCTATCTAACCTATCTATTTGAAGGGGTTGTAAAAATTAATAATTTGTTAGGTTGCTTCTAGTCTGTATATGCTTCTTGGAAGATATTTTAGGACTGTGACGATATGCAAATGCAGTGATGCATTTTGTCCACTTTGGTTACATAGCTTAGAATATGATTCACATTAAGTCCCTTAAGTGCTGTATCATCTTTAGAGTTTCATTTTTACTGTGCTTGCATTTTTCTTAAAATAATTTTTTGCTTCCTAGTTATGTGACATGCTTGATTTTTGCTTCAAGTGTTCTTATTCACTAATTTAGATATATTGCTTTTGTTTATCTAAATGAATATGGTTTATGGATATGATTTATTCTCTCTCTCAGCAGGGAAGCAAATGAAGCCAGTACTTGACCTGGTGAATCCCCAACATAAGTATGTAACTCTGGTTGTCTATGTCAATTTTATCCATTATACCCTATAACTTCTTCCTTTGGTTTTCTCTTCCCGAACTACCTACCCATTTTTCATTTCATGTGTTACTGTTGTCTTCTAGAGGTCCTTGGGGTTCTCTTTCTCCAATTCCTGAAAATAATGCCATTGCTGTTAACATACAGGTTTGTGACCTCTTCTCTTCTTGTGTTATATATAACCTTTCCCATAGAATATATATCTATCTATGAAGGTGTTTGTGTTTATATAGCATCTTCTTTTTTTGATTAGTGTTTATATAGCATCTTCTGCTGTAGGGGGGATCCATAGCCAACCCCAAAAAATTTGGGACTAAGGTTTTGTTGTTGTTGTTGTTCTATTGTAGGGAGGATCTATTTTTTCAGCTTCTGGAGATTCTTGTGCGTATTGCTGGGATGTGGTATGTATTTGTCCAAGGTGAATATATCAATTATTGAGTTTCGTCATGGACTTTTAGATGATTTAGAATGTTCTTGATTTATTTTCCTAGATGGTCTGATTTCAGCATGAATGCATGATTGTGATTGGTATTTCAGGAAACAGGTAAACTCAAAGTAGTATTTAAGGGGCATTCAGACTACTTGCATTCTATAGTTGCCCGAAACTCTGCCAACCAGGTGCCTTTTCTTTCTTTTTCTTGATCGTGATGGTTCTCCATCTTTAATTAACTTGTCCTGGATTCTGTCAATTGATATGGAGGCTCCTTTGTAATCTTGTAATACTTACACATGTTAACTGGTTTCCTACTTTGTAAGTGTTGAGTTGTAATCTTTGAAATATTAGGGTTAGACGAGAGAGAGAGAGAGAGAGAGAGGATTGAAAGGGAGGAAAGATTAGAAAATAGGTTTTGCCCTGTCACTGTAGCATATATCTATTATGAGTTGGTGTTGCATGTGCTGTTGTAGTGAGAGAGACGGTGGACTATCATTTGATACATAGCAGTGTTGCATTTGAACTGTGGAGATTGTTTTTAGATCCTTTGGGATTCAGTGGGTGTTACTGGAAAAGGCCCTCGATCTGACGGGTGGATGGAGAAATTGGGTTGGAAAGCATTCATTAGATGTTTGGAATTTCTTTTCGTGTTTGATGTGGACTATATGAAGGGGACAAAATCAGCACACTTTTGAAGATGTGGAAAGCACAGGGAGTTAGTTGTTGGCAACTTTCACTAGTTCCTTATATGAGTAGTCTTGTGCATGGGATTTTACATATAGTAATTCCATTGTGTTGTTTATTGAGTCTTTTCCTTTTTGTATATAACTTTTTTGTTATAATTCTTTAGACTGCTTTGTGTCCATGTCCTTTATACATGAAGTAGTCTTTTTTCATTAAAACTTTGTTACCTATAAATAGATAAAAGTTACTCCCTCCGTCCCATTTAGTTTGTCCTCTATTTCATTTTGAGATGTCCCAGAATATTGTCCTGTTTCTAATAATAAAAGTCGATAATTTACTAATGTTCCTATTGTACCCCTATTTAATTTTCAAAACTACTCCATTTGAAAAGAAAATCAACAAATATTTAAAAAATTGACTTGGCATCTTAAACGCCATTCTCTCTCTTTAAAAAAAAAAAAATTCTTTCTAATGTGGCCTTACACGCCATTCTCTCATGAAACACCCCCCCCCCCAAAAAAAAAAAACAAACAAACTGAACAATCCAACAAAGATAAAACTACAAAACACCTCACTGAAAATTTAAGGATTCAACAAATATCCAAAAAAAAAAAAAAAAAAACTTTTCTTCAACTTGAATTAACACCATCTACTGTAGATAAAGAAAAGCTCTCTCAATGATATCACGATCACATTCAAGTTGAAGAGGAAGAGGACCTTGCTTCTCCAATTTTTCTTTTCCCATATGCGGCAACTTATAATTATTCCCCCCAAAGTCTTTGATCACTTCAATCATGCATTGTTGTAAACTTAAGAAAACATGATTAAGACTTTGAGGTGGCAATTCATTAAAAGCTTTTTCTATTGCATTGACTAACTCATCAACAGTTGAAAGTGCTTCTTGCTGCTGTAGTGATTGAATGGCTCTAAAAAATCCAAGATCTAAGACATTCATGTCAGGACTATTAGGTGGTTGATAGGACAAATGTATATTGAATCCATCACTAGATGTAGCTTCAAGAAAGGGTCAATGTGAGGTCTAGCATTGTCTTGTTGAATAAATAGGATATCCTCCGTATCACGCAGCCATTTAGCTCGAATTGCAGGAAGAACTTTTTGAATCAAGCAGGATCTCATTACATCTTTGGTCACTGACAATATTGGCTTTGTCTCTAATGTACCAGCAACACGATTCTTACTAGATCGTTTGGCGGGTTCCTTGAATGTGAATGGAAAAATTCCAATTTTTCCATCAAATTGTTGATTGCGAGATGAATCAAATCTTGGTTGAGCTACTGCCGCAAGAACCATTACTTTGGTAATGAAACGTTTGCTTTTGCATGTACCTAAAGGCTCTTGTTCTTGGGGGAGAAGATAATATTTTTCTGATTCTTTGGACATGTAAAACCACTTTTCATCAATATGAACATAATTGAACATACCTTTAAAAGTTGGATTGTTGTTGAAACTACTAGGCTCAAGCATGGATAAGCAAAATCGAAGTCTTGCTTTCTTGTTCTCCAGAGTCAGATATGGCTTCAAAGCATTTGAGTGTGGCCTGATAGAACCTCCTTTAATCAGCCTATGTAGTGTTGATTTAGCAACATTCAAAGCAGTAGCCAACGATCGAATATTGGTACGACGACGAAAAGGAATTTCTAAAATCTTGTTGAAATCAATTTGTACTTTTTTTCACCCAGCATACTTTGAAGACACATTAGCAACGGAATTCTCATCTTGGGAGGCTCTTCCTCTTTTCCAAATTCTTCTAATTGTTTTGGGGTTGACAGATAGTCTAGTGGCAAGGTCACTTATGCAACCTTTTTTCAACTTTCCATTGTTGCTTTGTTTAAGCAATGTTTCAAATATTGCTTGAGGCTCTGCATTGGTGAAAATTTTCTTTGATTTGAGTTGTAAAAGGTTTGTCTCTATCAAGTCACTCATCTTGATTTGTTTGGAAAGATAAGAATTGAAGAGAGGATAATGATGAAGGAGATGAGGCAGGGCAACAGATAGATTTTTATTTTGGCATGGAACCAATTTGCAAAAGGATAATGGGGAGTATTGGATTTAGACTAGGAATACTTTAGATCTAGGGAGTATTTTTATTTTGGCACGGATCCAATTAGCAAAACAATAATGGGGAGCCAAAACCCAATATTAAAAAAAAATTGCCACCACTATTAAAATTTTTTTGCCGCCACTGTAAAATCACTTAGTACTCCAGACTAATTCTTTTTTTGCTGCCACTATTAAAAAAAATTTCAGAATTGGCACCAATAAGATTCCTAACTTAGATTTGATTGAAAGATAAACTAGAATTTGTATTTGAAGTAATCCAAAATGCTTGGAGCCAATACCCAATAGTTTTGGTATTGTGATAGTTGTAGATTTTTCAAATTTGATTGAAAGGATAAATTACAATTTGTACGTGTAATTTCAAAAATGCTAACATAGATAGGAGCAGATTTTTGTGGGTGTAATTTCAGATTTAATAATTCAATTTTTTGATAAATTTATTTAAGGGCTGTTTTGGAAACTAATACATTTTTAAAAGTTAGACAGGACAATAAATGATGTTCCCTTAAAAAGTTTGATTTTTCAAATAGGACAAACTAAATAGGACGGAGGGAGTACTTGAAAGAAACAGTGAAGGGAGCAAGCTAGTTACAAGATAAGAACTTAAAAGGACTGACAAGAGGAAAGGGAAGGGGGTTGGACTATGAGATGAAACAAAGTGAAAAAGTTATGTAGCATCTAAACACCCTCTAACCACCCCCTTCTCCTAAGTGGAGAATTCTATATGCCTATTTCCCTAGGCTTCCATAGGCTGATTACTGCAAGATAGTCAAGGACTTGTATTTTTACTCTCTGTGTGTGTGTGTGTGTATTTGAGATATTGCCAATCCTGGCTAAAGTTGACAGATCATGGTCACTGGCTATTCATAAAGGTTTTGTGATAATCATATATTTGTTTAGTCTATTAGAAGAGGATTTCAGCTGATAAACATTTCTTTTATCAGGAAGTTTCTCATTCTCAAACTTATTAGAGTTCATTGATCACTGTACTTTGAGCAAAATTTAGTTTTTTGTATATCTACTATACCCTCAGTGTACTTCTTGGTCTTGTAGTTCCTAATAAAATTTTTACTTATCAAAAAAAAAAATCTAACCAATAACCTATTAAAAGAAACGATTGTTTGTTTCATTCTCTAAACTTATTTATTAGCGGGCACTTTTTAATGTGTTTGATTACTTCTGTTGTCATAGTTGAAAATTATACAGCAAAGTACATTTGGAGTAAGAGATGCACTGCAGGATTTCTCTTACTATTTTTTCTTTTTTTTTTTTGTCAAATTTTCAGATCATAACTGGTTCAGAGGATGGGACTGCACGGATATGGGGTAAAACTGATTTTCTTTATTCTTAATAATTTAGAATTTAGGCAGAAATTTACTCAGATAAAATAATTATTTTGTTGAATTTCTTGTAGTTTCCTCTAATATTTTGCTGTGCAATTCTTTTTTGGACCCTCCATTATTATCTATAACGTTTAATCTAGTTAGAAGTGATTGTGCTTATTTGCTTGTATATGTGGTGTTACCTAGATTGCAAGAGTGGAAAGTGTATTCAAGTAATTGATCCAGCAGAGAATACAAAGTTGAAAGGTTTCTTCTCATGCGTTCGTTGCATTGCTCTTGATGGAAGCGAGAGCTGGTTGGTAAGACTTTATGTGAAAAGGACATGATTGCTCTTTTCTTTTTCTTTTATTTCTATTTTTTTTCCTTTGTATATTCGTGTCGTTGTTATACTTATCAAAAAAAAAAAAAATTCATTTTATTGTTTCTTAGGGATTCTGATTTGTGAGTTTAGCAAAAGTACTCATATATATATTTTTTGTATTATAACTCATAGAGCACCATCATAGTTGGTGCTTATAGGAAGTTACAACTTAGTACTAATTCCTTCTCAATGTGCCCGTATTGTTGTACCAGGTAGCTTGTCATCAGTGTATAAAGCAGTATGATTATTGTGTAACTGTGTCTATGATACTTGACATCTGGTGTTGGAGAAACTCTTTCAGCTATTTATGAGCTTATATTCTCTCCTACTCAGTTAGCAAATTACTTGTCACATAAGAGAACATGTTACCATTTTATTGTAAGATTTTCATTTTAATTGCTAAGTGTGTGACATTGATAATAATGACATAATATAGACCATGTTTGAGTTACAGGAAAATTCATGAAACAAAGATACATTTGGTATAGAGAGTTATCATCTTGCGTCAAGAATAATTCTTATTATAGTTGGCTTGGGTATGACCTAATTGATCAACTCTTACTGTCATAGGCTTGTAGCAGTGGTCGGTGTTTATCCATTTGGAATCTTCCTGCTTCTGAGTGCATTTCAAGGACTTCAACTCGTGCTTCTGTGCAGGATGTATTATTTGATGACAATCAAGTAAGTTATTATTATTTTTGGTGATTGATATTACTTGGAAATTTATGCCTATGAGCATAATCATGGTGTTCCCAGCTCCCCCCACCCCCCAAAAAAAATACGTAGTATGAAGGTGCTCCCATTATTGATGTGATTGAAATTATTATTATGATTTGTTAAAACGCAGATTTTGGCTGTTGGAGCAGAACCTCTTCTGTGTCGTTTTGACATTAGTGGGGCGATTCTTTCACAAATACAATGTGCTCCTCCATCAGCATTCTCTGTCTCCCTACATTCGTCCGGGGTATGTTCTGGATTCGATTCCTTTTTTCCTTATGGATTGTTTTCTAATTTTGTGTGATTGTTGACTATTAGAATATTGGTTAAATGATCAAGCACAATATTCTAATAGTTTAAGCTTTTGGGACAACTGGTAATTTAATAATATATCTAAACAAGTGGCCCTAAGTTAAACCCGTCTACTCTCCCTTTCATAAGTAAAAAATTCCTAGGTGTTGGAATCCACTTATTAAAGGGGAGTCTAGGCCCGTGGGATGTGTTAGAATATCGATTGAATTCACAATTTCTTAATAGTACAAGTTTTTGGGACAACTGGTAATTTAATATTGATGATTGATGATGAAGACTTTAGTTCTCATTTTCTCTTTGTGGGCCATATGTAGTAGAAATTAGTGCTTATAATGGTGTTAAGTGCAATCTTGTTTCATTGTTATTGTCTATATTAAATCTCTTGATAAATGATACACCTCATGTCCTATCTCTTGATTAAAGATGCAGCTTATAAACCACAGATTACATCCTTTGCAAAATGATACTTGGTTCAGCCGTGCTATATCTCACTAAAATTTTCTAATTCTCTCTTTTCGCTCAATACTAGAGGTAACTCCGAACATGGCCCTAGATAGGGCCATCTGGCAACAAAAGAAGTCATAGCCCCAGTTAGTTGAGAATATGGTCTAGTTGAGTTGAGTTGAGTCTCTTCATTGCGTACAATAGGTGTGCAAATTCACCTATTTGCCAGTATAGGTTGAATCTTATGAATTGCTAAATTTTGTCCTATCACAATATCCAATTATGAAACACTGAATTTTCACCATTAATTTGCTGCAATTTTCTCCTTAGTTACATGAAACTAAAGCACAGGATACCGAGAACCAAAGAAAGAAGAAAAAAAAGGCTATTTTTGAACTTCTGATTCAGATCAACATTGTTCTCTCATTAGAAAATCATTGTTTCTTGGTACTAGTTAATGTTTGGTTAACTTGAGAAAAAAGCATCATTTCAGAATAGTTTTGACTCCTTATTAGTTATGTTTATGCTCATCATGTTAAAATAGTTTTGACTCCTTATTGGTTATGTTTTAATGCTCAACCCAATGCTCGCGTTGTTGAACCCACTTGTCACAGGTTACAGCAGTTGGAGGTTATGGAGGTCTTGTAGATGTTATCTCACAGTTTGGAAGCCACCTTTGCACGTTCCGATGAAGAATCTGGTTCAGATTCAGAGGCATGCCTGAAACATTAGGTGAGTAGCCTGTGAAAGGATTTTAGAGGTCAATGGGCGGCAAGCATCCATGTTGGATTTTGAGGTGTTGTGAGGGCTGCCAAACAATGGTCTGGTCAGTTTTTTCGTATAACCATTTAATATCTCGTGTCATATTTATTGAAGAAGTGTATGTTATTAGAGTGGCACATGAATGGGTGAAACTGTAATGTGACGTTCGGTACGAAGGAAGACGTAGATTACTCTAGACAATCAGATTCCTAAAAATGTGATTCCTTGATGCCTAGGAATGTAACTATTCCTATGTTTGGTTTTATTGGAAATCTCTTAAGATTTTTAGGAATATGAGATAATAATGCTTGATTTATTTTTAGGAATCTTAAATAAATTATTTATTTTTTCAATTCTATTTTTAGATTTGAATGTGAATCACCAAGTCCTTTAAAAAAAAATATTCCTCTAAATAAATAATGAAAAACAAAATATAAACTATTAATAATTTGTTGAGTAGCACACACACCAGCAAAAGTGAATATCTGACAATAATAGAGTACCTTTCAAACTTTTTTTTTTTTTTCCACGCGTGAAATTTAAATAGAACTTTGTTAAATAATATATCAACAGAGTTGTCTATCCTGTTTATGGTATTTTGGGAGAGAAAAGATAAAGACAGGGAAAAATATATTGATGATTTGTTTTATATTTTATTTTAATTACTTAAATGATAATTAAAAAAGGGTTAAAATTGTCAGTTTAAAAAAATACAATTTCTTTTAAGCTGGGAATTTAGATACTCACATATTTTAAAGGGAATCTACATTCTTATTAAGAGGGGGTTTAAAGGGGAATCCAGATTTCCTTAGCACCTGCTAGGGTGATTTGCAACCAAACATGAGAATTTTTAAACATTCTTAAGAATCTTAAAATATTACCCTGTACCAAACGTCACATAAAATTTGGCTTTAAATCCTTTAAAATTAGTTATTTTTATTTTTATTTTTTGAGTAAAACCAGTCATTACTTAAGTAGTTTTGCCTAGACTCTCCTACTCGTGATATCAAAGATGTATGCAAAACAGGTTGTTGATGTACTGACTCAGGGGAACGTAAAAATGGTGCAAAGAAATGAGTTGCGCAGATTGAGTTCTAGTCGAATGCTCCTTCTTGGGTTTAGAGTGGGCTTCAACTTATTAGAGCATCCACATCAGTCCCTTTAAAATCTTCTAAAATAGAAATAACTACCAATTTTACACATTTTGAGCAAAAAAACACCTATATCAATGGGTGTAAAAATATGCAAAATTATGTAAATCCATCCTCGAACTACAGTAACCGTGTATAGTAAAACGGTTACTGTAGCTTATTTATCTTTTTTTTAATTAATTTCCGTTTGCTCCTTTTTTCTCTCTCTTATTTGTGCTCAACAAACTCAGTTAACTGCTCATCTTCTTTTTCTTCAGATGCACACAAACACACCCACACACAAACACACAGACATATTATCACAGAGATACAATTGCTCAAAAAAAAAAATAGAGATACACAAACACAGATAGTGGATCGGAGCTCGAAGCTGGTGGATCGTGGATCGGAACTCGAAGCTCGGATCGGAGCTCGGAGTTGGTGGATCGTGGATCGGAACTCGAAGCTCGAATCGGAGCTGGTGGATCGGAGCGGATTGGAGCTCGGAGCTGGTGAATCGTGGATCGGAGCTGGTGAATAGTGGATCGGAGCTCGGATTGGAGCAGATCGGAGAGTTAATCGAGAGAGAGAGAGAGTTGATCTGAAATGGGTAGAGAGAGAGAGAGAGAGAGAGAGAGGGAGAGAGTAAAGGAGAAAAAAATCAGAAATGGGAAAGAAGAGAGAGAGTGTGCATATATATCTCGGTGGTTAGGAGAAATAATAAAAAATTGTGAAGAAATTGATTATTTAATTAAAAGAGGGGTAGAATAGATGAACTGATGTGAGTGTTTTGTAAAAGTAAATGTGTAAAATATAAAAAGTAGGTTTTTAGTGTAAAAAAAGATGTGTAAAATAGAGGGACTGATGTGGATGCTCTTAAACACCTTTGATGATTGCTTAAAGCCTTAGACCCTAAAAATATTTGAACAATTTAAACTTTGTTTGGATTGCGTCTACATTTTCATGCAGGCGCGTTTTTGGCTTCTTTTTTTTTTTTCAGCACCTGGTGCACTGTTCATGGGACATGAACAGTGCATTTAGGCTTATGAACAGTAATTTTAAAAGTGAATGGTAATCATAAAATAATTTTATTATTATTTTTAATTTTCAGCAAAATAAACAGTATCCAAACGCACACTTAATTGATATGGGATGTTTAATAGGCCTTTGTCTATTTGGTTGGACTTATTTTCATCCTAAAAGGGAGTGCACATCTTTTTAATGCATAGCCTTTTTCCAAGGTGCAACTGTATGTTTATCCAAATGCACACTAATGTATATGTTAAATTGATACTTTTCTTTGGAGTCCATCTAATTTCCCCTCCTCCCCCTCTCTTTGAGAGCTCGATGTCAGTTCACTCGTTCTAGTACAATTGGATTATTCCCATGAATTGGTCGTTCTGTACCCTTTTTATTCTAGAAAAAAAAAAAAAAAAAAAAAACTTTCATTCTTGTCTTTAACACAGAACATTTGCACTAGCTAATATTTGCCAATTCTGAGTTGGGCGCTTTAACCATTCAGCAATGGATGCTTAGCGGGGATCCTCGTACATGGTAAATAACCAAATTCCAATTGAAATGAAATCCTTATGATAAATCAATGCAATTTAGGAGGATTCAATAAAAGGACATCAATTCAAATCCTGAATTTTCGAATTTAGAGAGATATTGAGAGAGATCAAGAATTCTCACTATTTCTTAGATTCATGGACCCAATTCAATTCAGTGGGATCTTTCATTCACATTTTTTCCGTCAAGAACATTTTATAAAACTCTTGGACTCTCGAATTTGGAGTATCTTACTTTCACGCAATTCACAGGGTTCAACAAGCAATCGATATTTCACGATCAAGGGTGTAGTACTATTTGTAGTAGTGGTCCTTATATATCGTATTAACAATCGAAAGATGGTTGAAAGAAAAAATATCTATTTGACAGGACTTCTTCCTATACCTATGAATTTCATTGGACCCAAAATGATACATTGGAAGACTCTTTTGGCTCTTCCAATATCAATAAGTTGATTGTTTCGCTCTTGTATCTTCCAAAAGGAAGAAAGATCTCTGAGAGCCTTTTCCTGGATTTGAAAGAGAATACTTGGGCTCTCCCAATAACTAAAAAGTGTATCATACTTGAATCTAACTGGGGCTCGCGTGGTGGAGGAACTGGATCGAAAAAAGGAGAGATTTCAGTTGTAAGATATCTAATAATGAAACCGTTGCTAGAATTGAGATCTCATTCAAAGAGAAAGATATCAAAGTTTAAAAATCACTCGTTTCAAATTATGAACCAAATGAGATTTTGCTATAGTACTTTTGCAAATACAAGAGTCCCGTTAGTTTATGCAAAATGATTTTTTAATTATTTTTATGCATTTCTTGATGGCGAAGAAAGATAGTAGATAGTAATTAAATAGAGTTGCAAAATTATTTTTTATTTTTTTATGCGTTCTGGAATGTGAAAGAAGATAGCGAACAGTAAGTGTTGTGTGTGAAAAGAGAGAAAAAATATATATATTTTAATGAAATAGAGTGTTTAAAAAAAATAGATTTTGGAGTATTGAAAAATAGTTAGCTTAAAAAAAAGAAAAAAAAAAAAAGAGGTAGTTTAGTTAAGCCCATTAACAAACCCATCTCGAGAATATGAACACGGGCGGGTTTGATCTGACATCACAGATTCACAATTCACAACCCATATACCCATTCCCATTTAAACTCGGTTTAAATCCAGGGGTAAATCCGGAAAGACGAAAAAAGACACCGGCCCTTCAAAATCCCTGTGTTTTTAGTTTTTTTTTTTTTTCACACACACACTCACACACTCACTAAACCAACAAAAAAAAAAAAAGGAGCCTTCTTCGCTATCGTTCCTCAACTCCGCGGCGTAGATCCGAGGAGTTTGGGAAACCCTAATTACTTCACACAACAAAAACCAATACTACTACCCTTCTCTTCTACTTCACTTTTCACCGATCAACAGGTCTCTCTCTCTCTCTCTCTCTCTCTCTCTGATTCGATGCTTGATTTTGATCTGAATCTCACTGTTGTATCAGACCTATTATCCTTATTATTATTTAATTAATAATTTTCTCCAGTTCATTTTTTCGTATTCGATCTGTTAATTTTTGTGATTTAGCTATTGCGGTTTTGATTAATCGATCTGTACGTGTCGCTGTGATCTGCTAAACTTCTATTAATTTTTTATTATTATTATTATTATTATTATTATATTATTATTATTATTATTATTTTGTATTTTGATGATTCTCATAATCTTTTTATCTCTGAGGCGATTGATTAGTTTTTGATTTCCTGTTTGGTTGCCGAGAAAGCTGAGGTAAAATAGAAATCATAATTTTTTTTTCCTAATATTGTTGTGTTCTTTGAAAATTTAGTGGAAAAATGCAATTCTAAGCTGATTAGTGTATTTAGCGAATTATATTTGTATCCATGGAATTCTAAAATTTTATCTAGGTATGAAATTTGTGATTTTTATATGCATAACAAAGGAATCAGGTACAGCACCAGCTTCTTTGTGCATGATATTATATGTTGCAAATTAACTTGTTAGGTGTTTGCTTTGGTGGTTATTCGCGATGCTGTGTTTGTATGCTAAAGCTAGGTACCTAGGTTTATGTCTTGTGTTCCTTTTGTTTTTTTTTTTGTTTTTTTTATGACTATTGTATTAGCTTATGTTGTTTATCTGTGGTTTTTTCTATTTTTTTGCGAGTATGATAATTTTAGTCTAAAATTTTAATAAATCCAATGTTTCAAAGAGAGATTATTTTAAATGGTTATTCTTGTAAAACTTTTGGCTTTTGTTTATTATATCAAAATCCCCGTTTCTATACATGGTATTTTGGTTTATCACTTTGTGAACTATTCTGGAGTTCTGATCTAAGAAGCATGGGCACACCAAACTGGCATATGTCCTTGCCAAACATTTTGGGACACTCCTGCATGAGGAAGGCGATATTTTTTTACATTAAAAAAAAAAAAGAAGAAGAAGAAAATTCTTTGATTTATAGATACAACTTAAAACAAACATAAAATATGCCTGTATATATTTATTTATTAATTAATTGTTGTATCCCCATCATGTCATGTCCTAATTTTCAAGAATTGCTGTGAACATGTCTTTTCTGTGTTGGTGTTCGTGTCTGTGCTTCTTAGGTTCTGATACATATGATTTATTAAAATATGCCAGGCTTGTAGAGTTTCTAGTTATTACACGTACACTCACACTCACACTCTTGCTCTCCCCCCCCCCCCCCCCCCTCTCTCTCCTGTTTGTGTACATGCATGGACAGATTGTATTACATAGATTGGAATATTCATGCAATGTTTATGTGGTTGGTGATATTTTGTTATGGACTATTGTCGTACCTTTTACAGTCATGGCGGCACCAGAGGGGTCACAATTTGATGCTCGTCAGTTTGATGCCAAAATGGACGAGTTGTAAGAATTTTTCCCGATCTTCTATCCTTTTTCCAGTTACTGGTTTTGTTATTGACTGTGAGAGAGTTTGTGTCCATTGAATTTTGTCAAAGGGTATTGCAATTTGGGTGCTAATTCCTTGTGCTTTGTTTGATGAATTGATGGTAACAGACTTTCAGCTGATGCTCAGGACTTCTTCACATCATATGATGAGGTTTATGAAAGTTTTGATGCTATGGGATTGCAAGAGAATCTTCTGAGGGGGATTTATGCTTATGGTAGATCTAATCATAATTTCTTTTTTCTTTCTTTTTTTCTTATAGTTAAGGTTATATGATAATGTACCACAACTTAAAATTTCTTGCTTCAATTATGACTGCTTAGTTTGGTTTTGGTTTTGCAAGTATGAGTTGGTCTTCTTAGATGAGGATTAAGAGCTAGCTCTATTATTGGTTTGTAAGAAAAATTGCGAATGGTTGGGTGAACATGAATTTATGTTTATTTTTTTTGGTATAAATTTGTTTGTGAAGGAACAGACACAAACTGTTTTACTTTGCTTTCCATTTCTTTTGGATCCCATCTGATTGCCTAATGTGTGTTAACAGCTGCTGCAGTAATAAAAGTTTTTAAGCCTTGTAGAGATGAGTAAAATGTGCTCAGATAGATTAGTCTGTCAGCTGTATGTGCTAGTTTGTTTTGTCAGAGTTTGTAATTGCTGGTATTGTGTTTGTTAGAGTGCGTGATGTTTTAGAAGTCCTGTTTTGGTTCATTTGTTTTGCAGTTTTAAGTACTCCTCAGTCTTGAGTCATTTGACTCTTATGTTCTGTACTGTGTTTCTTTTGATCAATAATATTTCTGATTCAGCCAAATATATATATTTTCTCTTGAAGGATTGTATGCGTCTTCCTTTCGATTTGCACTTTTCAATGTACAATTCAATGCTAAGGTCGGATATTTCCTTGTGTAGGGTTCGAAAAACCCTCTGCTATTCAGCAAAGGGGAATTGTACCCTTCTGTAAGGGTCTTGATGTTATTCAACAAGCTCAATCTGGAACTGGAAAGACAGCTACTTTCTGCTCTGGTGTTTTGCAACAACTTGACTATAGTGTGACGGAATGCCAAGCTTTGGTCCTGGCACCCACTAGAGAGCTTGCTCAACAGATTGAGAAGGTGATGCGGGCACTTGGAGACTATCTTGGTGTAAGAGTACATGCTTGTGTTGGTGGAACAAGTGTTCGTGAAGATCAACGCATTCTGTCTAGTGGGGTTCATGTTGTTGTTGGCACTCCTGGTCGTGTGTTTGATATGCTGCGAAGACAGTCACTTCGTCCTGATTACATCAAGATGTTTGTATTGGATGAGGCTGATGAAATGCTTTCCCGGGGTTTCAAGGATCAGGTCCTTTTTGACTCTCTCTCTCTTTCCCCTTCCTTTTCATTTTAGGTCCAATATATTGTATGACAACTTTAATCTGTATTGCCTGTCATTTTAGCATTCTTCTAATGAAGGCTGTAACTTTAATGTCAGGTTTTCTTAAACATTGAACTAATTATGACCCGTTTAATCAATCAATTGAAATCTTTAAATGAGAGTATACTAAGTAGCAGCAACTGGAAATATCAAGGGTTACTGAACCCCACTTATTTCATATGATGGGAACTTTTACTAGGGAATTGCTCCCTATCTTGCTCTTTACACACATATCTAATTAGATGTGTTGCACTGGGTACATCTTAGATGCTTCAATATTGCATTAACATTAAAGAGTGTTCATGAATTTAAAGTACCTTGCAGTTCATAGATCCATGATTGTGATATGGGTTTCTGCTTTCAACTTCCTTGGTACATACATTAAATGTTTTTGTTAAAAAGTATATAAGTTGTTGGAATCTGAATTTAAAAGCTCTCTTAAATGTTACTGTACTAGTTCTAATATTAATTGTTTTTGCTGTCAGATCTATGATATTTTCCAGCTTCTACCATCAAAGATTCAGGTTGGGGTATTCTCTGCCACAATGCCACCTGAGGCCCTTGAGATTACTAGGAAGTTTATGAACAAACCTGTTAGAATTCTTGTGAAGCGTGATGAGCTCACCCTGGAGGGTATAAAACAGTTTTATGTTAATGTTGATAAGGAGGAGTGGAAACTTGAGACACTCTGTGATCTTTATGAAACCTTGGCCATCACCCAGAGTGTCATTTTCGTGAACACGAGGCGCAAGGTTGATTGGCTTACAGACAAGATGCGGAGCCGTGACCACACAGTCTCAGCCACCCATGGTGATATGGACCAGAATACAAGAGACATTATCATGCGGGAATTCCGTTCTGGATCATCTCGTGTCCTTATAACAACTGATCTTTTGGCACGTGGTATTGATGTCCAGCAGGTCTCCCTTGTTATTAATTATGATCTCCCAACACAGCCAGAGAACTATCTGCATCGTATTGGGCGTAGTGGACGGTTTGGTAGGAAGGGTGTTGCCATCAACTTTGTAACAAAGGATGATGAGAGGATGCTGTTTGACATCCAGAAGTTCTATAATGTTGTAGTTGAGGAGCTGCCATCAAATGTTGCTGATCTCCTCTAAAGAGATTTTGTTTTGTTTAGTAGAGAAAGACAGATTCTGTTTGGTAATTGTCATTTGATATGTTTCTTTGTTTTCCTTTGCCAAGTGTTGTCATATAGGTCTAGTGTCTTTATTTTAAGATGTTCGAGTTTTGGACTGTTTTAAGTGGTACTTGCAGTGTAGAAACCATCTTTGGCTGACATGGTATGATGTTTGTATGTGTTTTTAATATAAAGCAGTTGCAATTTTGTTGAAGTTTTTGAAGTTCTATATATATAACTCTATTCTGTCATTTTGGTTAAATTCTCAGAGGTTTTGCTTGTTTCTTATTGACTATTGTACCTTGTTTATCAACCATAATTCGTCTCTCTTTTCAAAAGGAGATTCATGAGAAAATCTCAAAGAAAGTCTCTGAGTAGTGGTGGTCTTATTATTTAACCCATGGTGTTTGTAACCAATGGGGAATTAAGCGTTTTCATTATAGAAACCTTTACCTTGAAGAGTTAATTCCTAGGTTCCCCTCTAAAAATGAAAAGATTCACTTGACAATCTCATATTTATGTTTGGAGTGTGACAATGCTCTTGACAGTGAATTTGTGCCTAGCAGAGCTTTTGTGTTCTCTCGTCTGTATTTGCATTCTATTGTTTCTAGTTGCATGTTTTTCAAGTGATGGTCTAGTTTATATTAATAGCAATGTCCTTAAAGGTGCTTCACGTGATGTTCAAGGAAAGAGAAAATGCGTGTTATCTTCATGTGGCTATTTTATCTATTTTGTGTACATTCTTATTTTTACCTTTTCTTTTTGGTTTGTTGGATCCCCGGCCCCCAAATCCTGTGAACAGAAAAGAATTTCAACTATCCCGTAATTGGATGACACGTGCTAAGTTTATAATTTTGGTAAATTAAAGTTTGTCTTACATATTTGGTTTAGATACTCATTATTATATTGCCAAAGAAAAATAAGGGTGGGTTTGGATTGGGTGGTTGCGTCTTGCGATTACGTTTTTGACTCTTTTTTTTTTTTTTTTTTTTCCTGCGCACATCTTTCAACAGGGGACAGGTGCATTGTTGACCACTGTGCGTGAACAGTAACCGCACAGTGGTGCACTGTTCATGTACTTTTCAGATTTTTTAAAATTAAAAATGGGACCCGTATCGCTATTCACCCATTTAAAAATTATTTTGCTACAGTGTTTTCAATTTTCAGTTTTCAGCTGTATCCAAACGGACCTAAGTTTAACCAAAACACGTTAACTCCCTTGTTTGGGATCAGGACGGTGTCTCTAGTCTCTACTCATCAATGTCTTTAGTATCAATACAAAATACAAATTACTAGGGTTATTAAGGTCATGAGCATCCGAGGATGCAAAAACGTGTTTATTATACACCTTCAAAATTTACTTTTTTTATTTTTTATTTTGGTTAAAAGATTGGATATATTAACAAATAGCAACAACAATTAATAACTAATCATAGAGGCCAAAGTATTGGCAACATGCCTATAGTGATACAACCCATTTTTATCTGAGTCAATCAAAACATTCAGATCAGCAGAGGGGGAAAATAAAAAAACAACAAAATTTTTCATCATAGAACAACCCCTTTTGGCCAAAAAATCAGCGCATTGATTCGCCTTTCTAAACACATGCCCCACCTGGACCTGCATTAGCCTGGCTATGAGAGACCTGCAATCATTCAACAAAGGAGAGTAAATTCGGTGAGGACATTGGGCACCATTGAACATCTCCACAATCACCTTAGCATCGAGTTCCACCTCACCCAACATCCAAATTTCTATTTTTACATACAATTCATTAAAATAATATAAACTATACCAACAAATAATATAAACAAATTAATTCTCTCTCTTCTCTCCCATCTCTTTCTCCCCACTTTTCCTCTCTTTATCAAAATACTAAGTTTTTTTTTTACAACCCATGAATAGTAGGGTTGTATATATACAATCTTACTATTCATAGGTGGTATAAAATTTTAGATTCCCACCCTCGGATGTAGCATGATTTTAAAGATCTAGGTTGTAAAATAGCAACTATGGGGATTTTACATCCCAATGCTAGTGCTCTAACAACGTTCTATCTAAAGGGTTTTTTTTTTTTTTTTAATTGATTAATAATATTATTAATGATTATAATGGAAAAATTACCACTGTATACCCTTAGTGCGATAGTCATTCCACAAATATAAGTATTTATGGAGTGTGAGGAGTAAGGGTCAAAGTTTAAATCTCCAGGAGGGAACTTTACACACATATATACTTAGATTAGGTTAAAGTAAAAATTTTATCTTGTATAAAAAATAATAATAATAACAATAATGAAAAAATTATACTTTACCACTCTAAACTATGCACTAAATTACACTTTACACCCTAAAACTATTATACTTATCATAATTTGTACCTGATGTTACATCTACTGCTATATTTTGACGGAAACCTGTATCACATGACAAATAATGCTTCTTTTTAAACGTAAAAGATTGAAAACCCGCTTCTTCAAAATCAATTGAAACAAAAACCTTTTTTTTTTTTTTTTTTTTTCTTTCCATTCTCTGATGTGCATGCCTCTCCCTAAATTCAGATTCTTCTCAAAACCTCAGGTCCCACCCACCTCACCCATCGTCCAAAGAGAAAGAAAAAACTCAAATTTTCTTCTTTTTTGTTCTTTATTTGGCTAGAAAGATCCATGAAAGAAAACAAAGATAGAAAAGGACCAAAATGGGGCCAAAAATACGAAAAGAGGAACTCTAAACTGACGGTAGGGAAAGTATTGCTAGTGTAGGAAATCAACATGCAAGTTTTGTCTAGCGCTGTCGCTGATAGTGATACAATTGATGAACTTGGACACACTCATTTTCCAGCAACGAAGCACTAGATCTCCCCTCCACCCTTAAAAGCTAATTCCAATCCAACAACAACAATAATAATGCCTTTTTTCACTTCTCCTTAGTCTTTTTTTTTTTTTTTTTTTTTCCTTTTCTTTCTTCATAGAGAGATTACCTACTAGAATCCATTCCTTGGGAAGGGCTTCAAGAGAGAAAGAATAGGAATTCTTTGAAAGTAGCTTCAGCTTTTTTTATATTTATTTTAAGCCCTAATTTCTCGGAAAAGGATTTGGAATTGAAACACGAGAGAGAGAGAGAGAGAAGGAAAAAGGTGTGTGGGACCTAAGGTTTTGAAAAGAATCTGAATTTGGAGAGAGGCACGCCAGACAGTGAGTGATGTGAAAATAAAAATAGTTTTTGTTTTAATTGATTTTGAAGAAGAATGTTTTAGTCTTTTTAAGTTTGTTATACTTAAATAAAAAGTATGTGTTTGTTACATATAGTAGACTTATTTTTTACAAATTTATTTTATTATTCAGTTTATTTTTATTATTAATTATAGGTCTTATTATATTTTTTGGTACTATTTATAGTTTTCATTGTATTATTTCAACTAACATTTACTTTTTTATCTACAGTATTTTCAGTTAAAAGTTTTCAATTTCAGCAAAATAAGCAGATCCTAAGTGTAATAGTTTAGTGTGTAAAATGTGTATTCAGATAATTTAGAGTACAAAGTGTAATTTAATGTATAATTTAAAATAATGTAATATAATTTTTCCAATAATAATTCCCTATCAGTTCACATTAGTCTCTCATTAGTCATTCTAAATTGGCCTAAGATCTGTTACAAGGACTCATCACCAACGGTGCTTAAAACATTTATAATTTGGAGAATCTTTGCCGTATTTTCCCTTGACAAATTTTTGCCACGCGTCTGGCGTGAGTTCTTCTTGCAAGAAAAAAAAAAAAAAAAAAAAAAGTGTGGCCGAATGAGACAAAAATGCCATTATCAGCCAACAGTAACACGTTGGCCCCTTTTCAAAAAAGTAGAAAAAACAAAACACGAAACTTTTCTCCATGCTGGCTGAATTCATGTAATGTCAAATTGTCAAAGTTAAATTACATTTATCAATTTATTCCTTTTGGATTGCCCCACCTCAAGTTACTGTACAAGCTTTCGATGGTTATTGATAATTTGATAGTTCTCACGATAGGCAAAGGGAAATTTAAATTTTTATAAGTTTTTGTTAGAAACATTAAAAAGATATTGAGTTATAAAATTTTTGGCAACTTTTCGTTTGTAATAGTTAGAATTATGTCTGAATTAATCTATGTTGTATTTTTTAATTTTAATAAATAAATTACCCTTTATGGTTTTACTCAACCACAATTTAATATTTAGATTAAAATAAAATAATTAGAAGCACTTTAATATTTACTTCAAATGTAACAATTAAAAATGGGTTGGGGTGACAAGGGTGAATAGTGATAAGGAGGAAGTCATGAAGTAAATCTCAATTCCAATGATTTCTTTGGGAAATTAAGGAAAGTTCTTGAAACAAAGTAAATAAGTCTACTAACCTTATCCTTGGATCAACCAACAAGGTTGATTAAGTATTCCTCAGTGGCAAAGTTAGACCATAGGAGAAAGTTTTAGCAGTGTAACAATAAGTTTTTGTTTTATAATGGTTGCTTTTGAGAGCATGTTGGTCTTTTCTCTAAATTCTTAACTTTATCGACCGTGCTTAAACGTCATATCAATGTCATTCCCTCTAAGTCTTTTAGAGAAAGAGAAAACATGGAATGACTATTCATCCCCCAAAAAAAAGGACGAACCAAAACTACAGATAGGTGTTAATTAACATTTAATGCAACTTGATGGTAGTTGGAATACATTAAATGCAATGTTGAGAGGAACAGTTGAAGCAACATTACGAATCTCCATAATCTTAATCATGTGAAGCTCGTATCATATTATTTTATTTCTAGCGATTTCAAGATCAATTATAACAAGCCAACGCAACAGAGGCTTCCAAATAGATGCTCAACGATACCTCCCAAGTTGATTGTGGCTTGCCTCTCATGATCAGTGAGGCTTCCTTTGCCAGACCTAACCACCCAGTATGATTGGGTTAATAGTTGCAATTGACTTCTCGAAGAGAAATGTTTCTAGGTCAACATTCATGGATATTCTTATGCTAGAGGGTTGGTCTTTAACCAATACCTAAACTGGGCTTACGGGTCGAATGGTCCACCCACTATTGTTGTGTGCCCATAAACATGGATTTCCCCCTAAAAAAAATTGTTAAAATATAGTTGATTGTTAATAACACCGAAAGGTTTGTACTTTGTACATTTGACATATTCAATCGCAGCCCAAGCAAGATCAAGGATTACTTGGCCCAGTGTCGAGGAAGACTATAAAAACTTATTAGGGTCCAGTGTCTAGGAAGTGTATAAATTTACTAGGGTCCAGTGTCAACAAATAAAAAATGTATCTATTACATGCTGTGTTCCTAACAAATCCTTGTACTAAGATTTATTACTTAACGTAACGGCTCTCTTTCTGTAATTGGTTAAATTAATGCCACTACTAGAGACATGGTACCAATTAAAATATTGTATTATTAAAGTTAGTGATCTGTACTACCATGCTTATCCAATTAAGGCATTAGTTAATGATGATGAGTGTAAAGATTTTTTTTTTTTTTTTTTTTTTTGAGAAGGAAAAGAAAGTGAAGTCACTATTCAGGTCAATTTTTTGTTTTGTTGTAGCTTTAAATTTGTTTGTGAAGTACTCAAGCTTTAAATTACACTTTGCTCGGCTCCTTTTTTAATCTGATATAAATGGCAAAATCCACTTTTTGCTTTTTCTGCATTGACTCATACAAGACATCATGCCTTTGTTGTTTTTTTTTTTTTTGGGTGAAAAAGGAAGGATACTTAGATTAGAGGTTAACTAATCTGTTACAACAATTTTTAGCTGCAAGTTAGCAAAATGACCACCACAAGCGCCGGTACAACAAAAACAGCGAAAGAAAAAACTATACTTAAACCTAATCTAGCTAAAGTGTCAGCACATTGATTAGCTTCCTGGCACACGTGATCTATCCGTCTGTTAGGAATTTCTCTGTAAAGGCTCCTGCAATCAGACAGTAGAGGCTCCATTAACAGATTTGAAGTATCACTATTAATCATGCCTTTATTGTTAAGGAAACATTAACTTCAACCAAATCCATGTTTAAGAATTGATCAAGCGAAGCGGGAGTAACTCAAGTGCAGAAACAAATCTATAATACAGGCACATGCTAATTAGTTAGAAGTCAATTGATGAAATTCTATATTTATATAAGGACAAAATTTTGCTACAAACATAATTGTAACCCAAGACTACAACTTAGAAAAAAATTAACATTATTATATATTTTTAAAATTTAATTGTTAATTTGCATGTTTTTTACGCTCTTAACACACATGTTGAATTTTATGTCAATTATATATTATTTGCTATATGATCTATAAACTTATTTTTTATTCATAATTTTAAATTACAAAAATTTGCAATTTAAACAATTAATTAATAACATTTTGATCTTTAATCTTATGAAAAGCTTTGCAAGTATAAGGATATAAAAATAAATTGCAATTCAACGGTGAATTTGTGAAAATTCACATCCAATAAAAATATTCTGAGTAAAGTTATATCTTAAGTTACAACCAAGTTCTTAACCAAACTTTATCCTTATATAATAATAAAAGTAAAACCATTTTTTTCTTATTATAATATTGTCACGTTAGTTTTTAGAAAGCCCACGTTTTTCTAGGTTATTATTCTAAGTGTATGCTATTTTTCACATTATTCTAGGTGTATGCTATTTTTCCCTTTGATCTTAAAGTTACAAATAGTGTTAAACTTATCAGATTTTATCCAATATATATATATATATTGGGTAACTACGTATTTGATTCCTAACTTTTTAATTGTATCAATCTAATCCCTATCATTATCTTTTGAATGAAAATTGTTGACATGACTAACAACCAAAAAATAAAATTAATTTCTGTTGATGTGATAATAAACAAATTTTTTATTCTAGCTATTAGCCCCATCATCAATTTTCATCCCAGAGATAATGGCATGAACTAAATTAACACGACACTGAAAAGTTAGAAACCAAATTGACACAATTGAAGAGTTAGGGATTAAATTGAAATATAGTGTAAATGATAGAAACCAAATACTTAGTCTACCCAAAAATATTTTACCTATTTCATTTTTTATATAAATATGAAATTTTATAATTATGATAGTTATTAATTAAAAAATTATATTTAAAGGATAGCATAAGTTTTCTCCTTAGGACGTCTATGGACCCCTAGGGGTGAAAAGCAAGGCTTGCTGCAAGGCAAACATATTTCTCCGCTTTAACAGTAGAAAATAGGTGTCTTCTAGACCATTCACAACGGTGGTTTCCATGGATGATATTGCTAATAAGTGTGCCAGTTTGCGTCTGTCTGACATAGAAGAAAACGAAGTGGATCTGACACCACCAACGCTTGAAACTGGGCACGTTTTGGTCGTAAAATTTTACATGAAGAGAAGGATGAGTCTAGAGTCAGTGGCGAGGGTGATGAAGGCTGCATGGCAAACCAATAAAAACTTTGAGGTCAGCGACATGGGCGATAACAAGGTTTTTATCCGGTTTGAGGATGCGAAAGATCTCGATAGAGTCCTTCTGCTCAGCCCCTGGTCGTTCGACAAGTACCTGGTGGTTCTCCATAAACTAGGCGTGGGTGACACAGTGAACAAGTTGAAGTTCAACAAATCATCATTTTGGGTACAAATACACGGACTGCCTACTATGAACCAAACAAGGGAAGCGGGTTTACGGATCGGAGGCATACTGGGAGACGTAAAGAAGGTTAATGTGGACGAGAATGGTTTCTGCCTGGGAAGTTATCTCAGACTACGAGTGTTGTTGGACGTTACTCAACCGCTGTGCAGAGGACGACGTGTATGCATCAGGGAATCAGTGGCGACGTGGGTTGATTTCAACAATGAGAGGCTACCCATATTTTGCTACTGGTGTGGGAAACTAGACCATGATGAACGAGACTGCCTCCAATGGATCCACAGTAAAGAAACACCTAGAACGGAGGAAAAACAATTTGGTCCATGGCTACGTGCAACCCCGGATCGCCTCCAAAAGCCGCAGTGGGTCGTTGCGTCGAATAAAAGCACCACTAAACTGAACCGAGTGGGTGAAGATGGCGAGATTTTGGGTTCGACAAGGTTCAGATCGGAGAGAATGGAGACGGACCAGGAACAGGCGCACGTGCCTGCTGACGTGGACCCCACCAGGTCTGACACCGCAAGCCCAGAGCAGACACGTCCACATGGGGGAGTGAAAATCTCTCGCAATCTGACTGCCGTGAGTTTCGAGGAGAAATTAGGAGAGATTGATGCTGCAATATCAGCTACCTCTCCAAATCGGGCAAATCATCCTCTAACAGATTCCATTTCAAATATTGCGGATAATACGATGAAGAAGGTGGAACTTTTATGCTCTAAAATAAATGGTACAGAGGTGAATGAAGAAATGGGCCCAACTGCTGGGCTCACATCTGAAGTGGGCTTAAATAAGATGGGCTTGGCATTAGAACCATCCCTCCTAGAAATAAAAATCGTGGGCCAAGAATTAAATCAAGCCCATAGTTTATTCTTTATAGGTTCCTATACCGCAAAGCCATCTGGTGGGACCAAGACAAGTGAGGTGTTAGACACTATTCAAAAAAAGAAAAAGCTAGGACGTAAAAGGATGGAGAAGGAAAATTTCATGCAAGAAGGATGTCACTATGACCATGCAGTGGATGATGTGCATGAAAAGATGCAGACGACGAATGGCAATGATGTAGGGCCGAAAAGAAAACTCTCTTCACCATTGGAGGAAATAGACATGGAAGAGGACGTGGGAAAGAAATAGAAGATAGAAGGTGAGGTTATGGTACTCAGTAAACTCATGGCGCAACAACTGGGATCGGCGGTGGTTGCGGGTCAACCCATCGGGAGCAATGAGTGCTGTATGCTGGAACTGTCAAGGGCTTAGGAACCCCTACACAGTTAAAGCTTTCCAAAAAGTGGTTTTGGAGGAAGATCCCATTTTGGTCTTTCTTATTGAGACCAAGCTCATAGTATCGGAAATGGATGCAATAAAGAGCAAATTGGATCGGCAATAGGGTCTAGTTGTGCCTAGTGCGAGGCGGAGAGGGGGTCTGGCGCTACTTTGGCGAAGATCAACGAAGGTGGATGTTCAAACTTTTTCTCCCCACCATATCGACGCTATAGTTACTGACGAGCATGGTAACAAGAAATGGAGGTTTACCAGTTTCTATGGACACCTGGAAACAAATAAAAAAGAGGAGACATGGCAACTGCTGGAGGAATTGGAGAGAAGGTATACTCTGCTGTGGATTTGCATGGGGGACTTCAATGAAATAATGCACTTAGGGGAGAAGGTGGGTGGTAAGTTAAGACTGGAATGGCAGATGAACAATTTTAAAGCAACGATAAACCGATGCAAACTCCGAGACCTGGGTTATATTGGAGCGGATTATACTTGGAGTAGGAGAATGGGGGCATAGGGTTGGGTTAGGGAACGCTTGGATAGGGCTTTTGTATGCTCGGACTGGTTGGCTATGTTCCTAAGTGTTCGATTATTTCACATGGCTACTTCGTGGTCGGATCATTGTATGTTGGTCCTTAAAAACGCCTCGGACAAGCTAGAGAGCGCCTCGAAAACAAAAATTATTTCGGTTCAAAGCTATGTGGCTACGAGACGAACGATGCATGGTGGTGGTTAAGGAAGCTTAGGAGAGAGGGAAATTCATGGGCACTTAACACCAGTTCACACAATACTTGGAGGAATGCAGGAGGTCACTTTCTGCCTGGAACAAAACTACTTTTGGCCATGTGGGGAAGAAGATTGCAACACTACAGGAAAAAACTTCAAGGACTGGAAGGGAGACAAGATGGCATTGCACGGATGGAGGAGATTCATGCTATAAAGATGGAGTTGAACCAACTGATGGTGGTGGAGGAAGGCATGTGGCATCAGAGATCAAGGAATTGTTGGTTGAGGTCGGGGGATCGTAATACTTCTTTCTTTCATTCCAAAGCTTCCAACAGACACCAACGAAACACCATTCTCCGAATTAGGGATGCTGAAGAAACTTGGCAAAAGGATGAAGAAAAGATTGGTAGGACCTTTGTGGAGTATTTTGAGCAACTCTTTACATCCTCTCAACCGAATGTTAGCGCAGAACTAATTGATGCCATTCACTCCAAAGTGACTGACAGAATGAACTCCAGTCTCTTACAAGAATTCCAAGCTTTGGTAGTAGAGCAAGCTTTGAAGCAAATGCATCCTATGAAGGCACCAGGACCCGATGGTATGTCCCCATTGTTTTACCAGAAATTTTAGCCTACTGTAAATTCTATTGTTATACAAACTGTTCTGGATTGTCTTAACCATGGTACAGCTCCCCCCAAGTTTCATGAAACTCATATAGTTCTTATTCCCAAAATAAAGAACCCTGAAAGAGTGACGGACTACCAACCAATAAGTTTGTGCAACGTGGCCTACAAACTAGCCTCTAAAGCTGTGGCGAACAGGTTAAAGATGGTTCTACAGGACATAGTGTGTGAGAATCAAAGTGCCTTTGTATTAGATAAGCTCATCACTGATAACGTGTTGGTGGCTCATGAGCTAATGCATCATATCAACAAGAAGAAGAAGGGTAAATATGGGAAGATGGCATTAAAGTTAGATATGATCAAGGCTTATGATTGGGTGGAATGGGGCTGTTTACAACAAATAATGGCCAAACTGGGATTCCATGAGAACTGGATTCGGCTGGTAATGAGGTGTGTTTCATCGATAACTTATGCATTACGCATCAATGGGAAGCCGTATGGTTAGATCAGTCCAACACGAGGTTTGCGCCAAGGGGATCCTTTGTCGCCTTACCTTCCTTATATATGCTGAGGGCTTATCTGCACTACTACATACGGCTGTCCAGAGAAATGAGTTGAGAGGTGTAGCGGCGTTGGCGAGGGGCCTAGAATATCGCACCTATTTTTTGCTGATGACAGTCTAATATTTGGGAGGGCCACAATAAAGAAATGTGAGGAAATCCAATGGGTACTGCAGGTGTATGAAGCATCCTCAGGGCAGCAATTAAATAGGAATAAGACATCTTTATTTTTTAGCCATAATACAGCCGACGGAGTAAGAGAGACGATCAAGATGATGTTCGGAGCGCAGATCATAAAACCACAAGAGTCCTATCTAGGGCTCCCCTCCCTAGTTGGTTGATTGAAGAGGAACACTTTTGCTCAGATGAATCAGCGGGTGGTAAATGAATTAGCAGGATGGAAGGAAAAATTACTGTTGAGCGCCGATAAGGAGATTCTGATAAAGGCGGTTGCCTAAGTAGTACCATCCTATACAATGAGCTGTTTTAAGCTCCCAAATACCTTATGTGACGAGTTGACCGGGATGGTAAGACAATTCTGGTGGGGGCAAGTGCATGAGGAGAAGAAGCTTGCATGGATGAGCTAGGAGAAAATGTGCTTGCCAAAAGAAAAAAGGGGGGATGGGTTTTAGGGACTTGAAGCTTTTCAACATGGCTCTATTGGCAAAGCAGGGGTGGCGCTTGCAGACGAACTCTTCCTCATTGTTCTGTAGAGTTTATAAAGCCAAGTACTTTCCTAGGTGCAACTTTCTAGAGGCCACATTGGGTGGACAACCATCCTTTGCTTGGAGGAGCATATTATCAGCTTAAGTAGTGGTTAAACGAGGTGCAAGATGGCAAGTAGGTGATGGGGAACAAATTCAGGTATAGAGGGATAAGTGGTTGCAAAACCCGAGCACATATAAACAGGGACGGAGCCAGAACATGAAGTTAGGGGGGGCATTTTCTGTTAGTTGCGCGCAGCTTCCGCTCAGTTGCTTACTAATGAAGTTTTTTTTTTGTGTTTTTTATGTGTGCATCTAGGTATAGACAAAATTATTTTGTTTAAGTTTTTTAAAGGTCAGTGCTTGTTTTAGGTAAAATTGGTGATTGAGTTTAATTGTTTATACTTTACTATTGTATTGGTGAATAATGGGTTTGTTTATTTTTCAGATTTTAGATCTGACCTTTAGAGGAAAAATGCTAGAATTACAACTTTTTTTACAATTATTATGTGGTGAGTGGTTATTAAGTAAAAATGCGAGTAAGTGATTGGCCAGATGCAAACCGATAAAGTTTACTACTACACTTTATAAATGTTATAGAAAATTTTGTGGCTAGAGTAGTACTCCTAAAAGAGATCAATGATAATATTAAAGGGGGCAAGTGTGATTTTGACAAATCACTAAAATTGGTGACTAGTATATATTAATCAATAAAATTAGGGGGCCATTGGCCCCCCTAGTCCAAGTCTCCCTCCGTCCCTGCATATAAAGTTGTCACACCTGAGAGGCCTGGTCTGCAAGAGGCACAGGTTTGTGACCTACTTGATGGTGACCGAATGCAATGGAAGGAGCAGCTGATACACCAATGGTTCCTCCCCCAGGATGTGGAGGCAATCTTAAGCATTCCTTTAAGTACGCAGCATGCTAGCGATCGTCTGGTATGGGCACCGAGTAAAAACGAGAAGTTTACGGTGCGGAGTGCATACCGGTTGGCCTAAGAGATGTCCACTGGAGGGAATTCACCAGAGAGCTCGGACCCTACTACTGTGAAAAAGGTGTGGAAGGACCTCTGGAATATGCAAGTGCCGAATAAGGTTAAGCACTTTGCATGGAAGGCTTGCCGAGACATTTTAGCCACGAGGGAGAACCTATGGAAGAGAAATATCACGAAGGATAATCTGTGTGAGTCATGCGGGAAAGCTCCAGAAACTGTTTACCATATCTTGTGGTTTTGTGACAGAGCACAGGAGGTATGGGCATCTAGTAAATTGATACTACTGTTCGAAATCAGCCCATCTTGGAAATTTATAGATGTGCTATGGAAATTACAGAAGTAGGAGGACAAGTGCCCTGGCTTAGTTGAGCGGACTATTATGGTATGCTGGGGAATATGGAAGCAAAGAAATGATGTCAGGCATGGTGGGGTGCGCCCAAACGAAGTGGCTATTGTGAGAAGCTCTCTCAGGATTTTGGAAGAGTTTCATGCAGCAAATGAGAAACCACAGCCCACGACAGAGTCAATTACAGGGGAGATTAAGTGGTGTCCTCCACAGCGGGGCAGCTACAAAGTCAATGTAGATGGCGCAGTTTTCACCAAACAGAAGCAAGTTGGTATTGGGGTGGTAATACGGGATTCAGCAGGGGATGTGATCGCTGCTCTAAGCCATAAGATTTCTCAGCCCTTAGGTGCGTTGGAGACCGAAGCAAAGGCAATGGAGATGCGGATACAGTTTGCATTGGATGTAGGGGTACGTGATGTAGTTTTTGAGGGTGATGCTCTGAGTATATGCAATGCACTTAGAGGAGTAGGTGAAGTGTCAACATCTGTGCAAAATGTTGTGGCTGGTATGTCTCAACGTGTTAAAGCCTTTAGAACGTATGCTTTTTCCCATACCAAGAGGCAGGGAAATATCCCTGCACACCTATTGGCCCACCACGCTAGAAGTGTAGAGAGCTACGTTGCATGGTTAGAGGAGTGTCCTAGAATTATTGAGCATGCATGTGCTCATGATATTGTATCTTTTTCTCATGACTGAATAAAGTTATTGTCTTCCCATTAAAAAAAAAAAAATTATGATTATATTTGTATATGAAATACTATATACAAAATTTGATCATTATGGTAGTTATAAATATGTATTTATTAAGATTTTGTTTTTATATGGAACTATGAAATATATAATTATGGTAATTATTAATAACTATTTATTATTATTGTGTTGTATATGGAATTCTATCATTTAAAGAAAATACAATATGTCAAGATTCTAGAACATATTATATATATTAGAATATTTACAAGTAAAATTGTTAAGCCTAAAAAATTATGTAACAAACATTATGAGGTCTATACCAATAAAAAATGAGGTTAATCAAAAGTTTTTTTTTTTTTGATAATCAAGGTTAATCAAAAGTTGAATGTCTTTTGTTTTATGCATATTATAAATGGAATATATATATATATATATATATATATATATTTTTTTTTTTTGAGGAGATATAAATGGACTATAGATTAGCAATACTCATGTGAATTTTTTTTCCTTATAAAGTAAATTAGGCAATGCCATTGAGTTACAAAACTTTGGACACTTGGTCATACTCATGTAATTATGGTCATTTGATTATGATTATTAATTTGTCAATAAACAAATGGAGACAAATGCTAAAGAACCTATCAAAGATGATTGATTCATTAACAACACATAATAACCAAATCTTGATCCAAGTCAATGGGTCTATTATGGAATATAGTTTCTCAATAAACTAATTATAGTCATTCACATATATTATTTTAGATAAATATTATCTCCACAGTATTTTCACAATACTTTCACAAGTCACAACAAATTTTAAGTGATAGATTTTTTTTTTTTTTTTTGAGAAACAAAACACACACAAGGCAAGGAAGAGGGAAATGAGTTCTAACACAAACGCACACACAAATTGTTATTGACTATTATGAGTGGATAAAAAAACTAATTTAAGTTATAAATTCAAATTAAAACCAATAATAACTTACCACCTATGTTTTGTTATGAAAGTATAGCAAAAATATTGTGGATGTAGTATTTTTTATTATTTTATGACATTCTATCATATCAAAGTCCATACTTTATATCATTTTCTTAGTTGACGTGTCTTTTTCTTTTATTTTGTTTACTAATTTTATTTAGTTCCTTTTTTTCCCCGCAACTTGATTAGGATCACTCTTCCTCATGGGACCGCCCTTCTCTACTTATGTTCAAAGGCTCTCAAGCAAACTTTCCCTCATGTTTTCATCTATCAGGGGCCACACCTATTTCTCCCATTTTGGTACCACTAACACTTGGTCGACCTCTTTTGATTTATATGTCATTAATGCACGGAAGCAAACATGGAAGCACCCATCAGACCTTTGTTAACATTTTCCATATATATAGCTAACGTGAGAACTTTAACTCTTTGACAACTTAATTATTTCTAAACCGTGTCACATATATCAAGTAATTATAAAAGAAAATTACTTGGACTAATAAGATTTCTAAAAGTCAACCTCATAATGAAACCTAAAAGATTTAATGCAGTAAGATTTTACAATAGAAATGGAAATGACCTCAGAAGGAAAAAAAAAAATAAAAAACCCATTAATAGTCATATTGAGAAAAAAAATCTCCCATCGTGTTGCGTGATCTCAAAAACAAAACCAAAAAAACGGCAGAAAATCCTACGTCTTTGACGCCAATTTCCATATTAATAGTCATTTGCGTACCCGCAAATCACTTTAATAATATTAGACTTTAAGTTTGTTTAAATATCACTTATTGATGAAAATTTATAATTAAAAATATTAAAGTAAAATAATTTTTAAAAATATAAATAATACTGTAGAACTAATATAAAACTAGATTTGTATTTATTCATACTTGTAAATCTCATGAATAGTATCCATAAATTTACTAAAAAAAAGTAGCTAAACTTTAATATGTAAAATGCATTAAAAATATTTTTAACTACCGTTTGTAAATTAAATAATAAATCATACAGTACTATTTATATATTTAAAAATTATTTATTATAATATTTTCAACTTTCAAGATAAACAGTACCCAGACTCCGTATATATTTTGTGTTTTGGAGCGTATTTTATCATCCGGAAAAACTAGTATTAAAACAAACAAACAAAAGCACTGTACCCTATGGCATGACATGAGTCATTGACTCATCCATCCATCATCCAATTAAGCAAAAGCAGCTGAGATTTTGTCCTCCTCGGCCTCGCTACCCGCACAACTCTACCCCACCGCTCTTTCCTTCCATCATCATCGTCATCATCATTTTTTTTTTCTTTTTCACAAAAACCGCTACGCTTTCCCACGCATTCATTCATACTTCTCGAAATTTCGTGCCCCCCCAACCCATCATCATATCTTCTGTTCTTCGCTCGTAATATTTATATGCAGTCAATGATATTTAATTTTTATCATTCTCTCTCTCTCTCACTCTTTTCTCTTTTGCTTTCTAAATTCTAGTTCCCTCTCTCTCTCTCTTTGCGTGTATAGACTTTATTAAATATTACCTTGTGTGAGATTTGCCTCCCTTATCTCTGAAACGATACTGACACGACGCGGTTTTGTACAATGGCGATTTCCGATACGCCGGAAAGCACCGGCACAACAGCGACTGCAGCGATGACCGCCACCACGGCTACAACTACGACCACGACCACGACGATCCCTCAGGTCGGCTCGGATGTTCGAAGGAGGCCTAGCGCCACGGTTGTCAGGGAAGTGTCGGATTCAACATCCAAAACGAGCTTACCGGAATCGTCCGATAATTCGGCCGTCGGAGACGACGGGAAGTGCTGCGACGATGATAGGAATCGGAGTACCGCCGTAACAGAGTCGGCGAAGCCGACTAGTATTGGAAATGGCAGCGGCGGCGGCGGCGGCGGTGGTGATAATAAGATTGGTAACGGTGACGATCGCGGAACCGATTTTGCTGCGTTGAAACTCGCGTATCGGCCATCGGCTCCGGCACACCGGAAAAACAAGGAGAGTCCGCTTAGCTCCGACGCTATCTTCAAACAGGTACAACCAGCTTATTTAGCCGGCTTCTTCTTCGCATATAAATTTCTGATCAGAGATTAGAATTCTATAAATTTTGAAAATTGCTCGGGGGTTTTGAATTCCAGAGTTGTCTTTGGTGAGAATTGTAGTGGTTGAATGATGAATTTGCAAATCAAGTTGCTGTTTTTGTGATTGGTTGATTTTCTTCCTGGAGTTATAGTCACTAGCTACATTTTAGATTGATTTAACTTTACATTGTTAGGATTTAATTACATTCTGTTATATATAATTTTATTCAGTATGATCCTAAAATTTTTTGGTTTAAATTTTATGCAGAGTCATGCAGGTCTCTTCAATCTCTGTATAGTGGTGCTTGTTGCTGTAAATAGCAGACTTATCATTGAGAATCTTATGAAGGTTTGGGACCCTTTTTTTTAATAAAAAAATAAAACTGAAAAAGCTAAGATTTGTCATTTTGAAAATGGGGTTAGATTTTTTATTTTTAAATTATAATTTCACTAATTTTTTATTTTTATTTTTTTACTATTGTTGCAGTATGGTTGGTTAATTAAGACAGGTTTTTGGTTTAGCTCAAGATCATTGAGTGACTGGCCCCTTTTTATGTGTTGGTAATGGTTCCGTATCTTTGTACTTGGTCCTTAATGCTTTATCTACTCTTAGAATGTATTATTCACTGCAGAATTTGCCTCTTGTTTTATTTACTCCAATTAGCATCTGTCCCAGAATTTATTGTATATTGTTTATATTTCGTTTATTGCAGTCTTACACTGCCAATATTCCCAGCTGCCTCTTTTATTGTGGAAAAGTTAGTACAGCAGAAGTATATCTCTGAACCTGTAAGTTATTCAAGTTTAATTATTGCAGATCAACAGTTTTTCTTTACAATGAAAATTGATTGTAGCCACACAAATTTTTCATGCCATTTGGGTACTTGGGTTTTCTTTACTTATTGAGTTTGAGATTTGAGACGCTGGACTCCTCAAAAGTTAACTTCTACTTTAATATTACAGGTTGTTGTTTTGCTTCATATAATCATCACCACAGCTTCAGTATTGTATCCAGTTTTGGTTATTCTAAGGTGAGTTCTTCTTCTTGCCCATTTAACTCTTCATCTCGTCTTGCACATCATCCAAATTTCTGGTGTTTTTGTGACTATTAATTCATTTGGGAAGTATGATCATTTTGTCTGTGAACAATGCCAAAGAATTACATTGGTAATTTAATAAGTGGATCCTGGACTTTTTCCCTATGTGTCCTTGGTCATGCCAATATTCCATTGACAAGGATACTGTGGAAGTTTCTCAATTCAGTTATGGCTTTAAACTGTGCAGGTACGATTCTGCTGTTTTATCTGGTGTCACATTGATGCTCTTTGCCAGCATTGTATGGTTAAAATTAGTGTCTTATGCACATACAAGCTATGATATGAGAGAACTCGCCAAATCAATTGAAAAGGTACAGGAAATTTTCTTGAAAAGTTTGTATATAATTATTACTCAAAAAAAGTCTCTTGCATAAACAATATATTAAGGGAGGCAAAAAGTGTGTTAATGTTTACGCCTACACAAAGTTCTGTTGGTTCTCTTGTAAAAGTTATTTTTATGTAAAGGCAAAGCTAATTATATCTAGGTGTTAAGGTGGTAATTGAGAATAATAGGGCGGAAGCTGTGCTAGTATCTCATAGTAAACCTTGGTTCCCTTATCAATTCACCATCACAAATCTATCAAAGCACATTTTATGTGCTCTTCATTAGTATATAAAAAAAAAAGTTGGTACTTCTCTTTCTCTCTCTTCCTTTCTTCTGTGATAGATGTTTAATATCCTGCAGAAATCCTTCTGATGGGTGGTGAATGATTTTTTGAATGTATTCATGATGTTAGGGGGATGTCCTGGCCAGTACTCTGAATATGGATTGTTCTTACTGTGTTGACTTCAAGTGTTTGGCTTACTTCATGGTTGCCCCAACCTTATGTTACCAGGTAATTGCACTTCAAGATTTTCATTGCAATTATATCAGTACCAGGCATTGCTCTGCGAGTGAGAGCACTTTGGAGGAACGTGCCTTCAATCCGCAATGTGGAAACTTAAAAATACTATTCACATGTATTTATAGTCACATAACCTACTTAATAGTCCTGTAATTTGTTTTGAATGTTTTAACGAATCATGTGATGGACAAAGTTTAGCTACAAATTTGATTGTAGCTAAAGGCTACAAACTCACTCAATAAAATAAATATTAGAATATATTTTGAAAATCTAACTGTTAAATTACACGTTTTTTACGCTCTTAATACACATGTTAAATTTTGTGTTAAATGGATATTATTTACTATATGATCTATAAACTTATATTTTGTGCATAATTTTAAATTATAAAAACTTGAAATTTAAAAAATTTATTGATGATATAGCCATTGAACTTTAGTTTTCTTAAAATATTACAAGGATGGAGGATATAAAAAGAAAATGTAATCCAATGGTGGATTTGTCAAAATTCATCTCCAATAAAAAGATATTAAATAAGTTTGTAGCTTTAAGACTACAACTTTGTCCTCATGGGATTTAATACACGTGAATGGTGTTATGAACTACCATGCAAGGGGTTGAAGGAGATTCCTCCAACCCAGTTTGGAGGAAAATTTTGCCCATAGTATGATTTATGTGTTTGCTGAATGTCTGCAGTTATCCTGACTGAGTAATAGCTTCCTTTGACCTTTGTGTTGATGTTTGTCATTATAGCCAAGCTATCCTCGTACTGCATGCATTCGGAAGGGTTGGGTGGCTCGTCAACTTGTCAAGTTAATAATATTTACAGGAGTTATGGGATTCATAATAGAACAAGTAAGCATCTCTTCATTATTTGAAACTAGAATTTCTTGCTCTTTCTTTTCTTTAGAAAAATTGCTAGAGATATTCTGACATGATTTTGTTGGTAATCCTGCAGTATATTAATCCTATTGTCAAGAATTCACAACATCCCTTGAAAGGAGACCTTTTATATGCCATAGAGAGGATTCTGAAGCTTTCAGTTCCAAATTTATACGTGTGGCTTTGCATGTTCTACTGCTTATTTCACCTCTGGTGTGTCTACTCTTCTTTATTTCATAAAGCCATATTTCAATTTTTTTTTAGTGAATATCTTTTCCTAAAAGTTTGGTTCAGTAATGTCATAAACATTTAGATAGAAGTAATTGTGTAAATTTTTATCAAACTTCGGGGCCAATTTCTGTGGAAAAATTGGTCATAACAATATTGTTATGCTTGTGGGTGTATTATAGTGTAAATTGGAGTTCTGTAATTGATGGATTTGAGTGGTGTTCACCTTGTGTAAAACCAGTACACCCCCTAAAAAAAGAACAAGAGATAAACGAAAGTAGACAGGTTGATTTGATATACTCTTCTAAATTAGATGGAGATGTCATATTGACATTTTATATATATGCTTTGTACAAAATGTTTATTTTTAAGCTGCAAAACTGTCTCACAGAGGGGTGCCTTATTTTAAAATCAAGATGACATTTATACACTATATAAGCTTTTGATTATTGAGAATCATATTACTTTTGAGATTACCTTATCCTTAGCGGAAGCCTGCAATTTTAGGTTAAATATACTGGCTGAACTTCTTCGATTTGGTGATCGCGAGTTTTACAAAGATTGGTGGAATGCAAAAACGGTTGAAGAGGTATCTTTTGTAACTTGAAATTTGTGTTCCTTGGTTGTGTTTTTCTACAAGGCTATGTTGAAGAGAACCTGTAAACTATTTGTGTTTCTTGCATGGATCTCTGTGGGTGTCATCAGTATTGGAGAATGTGGAATATGGTGAGTTGCTTTTCTTAAGTTTCAGCTTTTATGTGTACTAGTTACTTATGTAGCATTTGGATGATGTGAAAATGTTTGAACAATAAGTTTAGTATGTTCACTGCAGGAACTTTTAGCAAAAAAGCAAGTGTTTTTGTGGTTTTGTATCTTTTAGCTCATATTTTTTGCCTAATGTTATGAATACTGACTTCCTAATGTACTAGTGCACTTTAGTTGAAAAAAAAGATAGGAAAAAAAGGAGTGCTGCAATGTTTTTTAGCTGAAAGCAAGTGTAGTGAAGATTGATTTGTTTATATTTCAGCCTGTTCATAAATGGATGATTCGCCATATCTATTTTCCATGCTTGCGGAATGGGATACCAAAGGTAATTGACCGATCTCACCTTAGATTGTATTTGGTGCTTGATGAACATATCTTGGGATGAAAGAATGTCTCTTTTTACAATGTTATTTATCTATGTATGATATCTCTGTAATTTTTTCATTGTTATTTTCTTCTGGGATATTTTAATTGTTTGATTTTTAAGTCTCTCATAAGGGAAAATTATATGATAGTATCTCTGTATATTTGGTAGAGAGGATGGAAGGTGAAAGGATAGAAAAGTTGGTTAAATATATTTACTATTACACCCTTATTACATTAGATAAGTGGCAAAATATTAAATTTCATTCAAGAACTATTTTCTCTCCACATTTTTCACCCAATTTGGGAGCATGGCTTTTGGTGGGCCCAGGTGGAAAACTCCACCCACTACCTTTTCTATTCTCCCTCATTTCCACAGCACCAAAAATGGGCAAACTTCGTTTTTCCATTAATATATTCTATTACGTATGTTGATCTTTGTTTTCTTAACATTAACATCCCTCTAAAATTTTCCAGTACCTAAATCAAATTAAGGATATCATGTAATTATATGAATGCTTTCAAACTTAAAAGGAATGTATGTAAGTAACCTCTGTTCTTATCTGCTTCAATAAAGGTAGTGACTCTGATATTTTGCTTCATTGGTAATACTCCTCTATATTATATTTTTGGTCATCTATTTCATTTTAGGGTGTCCAGAAAATTGTTTCTCTTTGAAAAGTCAATGAACAAAATATTGACAACTTTCCTAACGTATCATTTACTTTATTTAAAAAGTTAATATTCTATTTCATTAGAGTTTAAATTAAAGAGAATAGTTTTAAACTTTATATATTTTTAATTATTATGTTTCCTTAAAATGTTGGTTTTCCTAATCAGGACCAACAATATGGGATAGAGAGAGTAATTGTTGTGATTGTGACAAAAACTTTAGTAACGTGAATGCTCTTTGTCCCACCTGTTGATACTTCACAGTCTTGAAATTTTTCTTGATTTAATTATTTGTTTCTGATTCAGGGAGTTGCTGTTGTAATTGCCTTCCTTGTTTCTGCGGTATTCCATGAGGTATGTTGTTTCCCCCCATCCCTCTCTTTCTTTCTTCTCCCCTGATCCCAGGTAGCATCTGTCTTTCAGCACTTTGTGGTAAAGGACATGGGAATAGGAGTATGTTATTTGATATCTTACATCATAGTAGTTTGCAGTTGGTGTATGAAATAGATAATAATTTTTTTGCTCCTGTATTTAATTTTTATTTTATGGTTACGATAGTTTTTTTCCTCTCACATAAAAGGCACAACACTCAAATATTTCATCTTTACTGCTTTTTTTTCCTAGGTTTTTTTATTCATGGGGAAAAAACCATAGTTGGATTTTAGGAGCCAAACCTAGAGCTTTTGACCCCTGGGACATCTATAATCAGAAACTATACAACAACAGTAAACCCTAGTCCCAAATTTTTTGGGGTCAGCTATGGATTTTCAAAAGATTAGTTAGGATTGGCCGTGTATATTCTTTTACTCTATTTTATTCTATCCAAAATCAAACTCTCCGTTACTTCTTGAATTGACATGTCCTTTTTAACTATATATACTAATGTTATTTTTGGTCTTTCTCTTTGGTAAATGGTAAAGTTGCTAACATCGCCCATCCCCTCCCCAAAAAGTCAAATGGAAAAGGTTGCTGACATCAGAAACAATAAATTCATCCTATTTTTCTTGTTTTGTTTGTCAGGTTTTTGGTTGTTATGTGCATGTTTTGAGAAGGGAAGAAGATATAAATGTTTTTTTTAAAATGGCAATGAGAGTGACAGTTTTAATTACTCTAATATATATGGAGGGAAAGGAGACAAAATTAAGAGAAACTGCATAGGCAATCTAACAATCCTGTACTGTGAAAAGGGTAGAACAATGTTCAACTAACCTTCTGAAAGATAGTAGCCAAACTTTTTTGAGTTAAAACTTTCCTTATGATTGCTCAGCCATTGGAATCACTGCTGTAAAGTCATTTGTATGTGATTTTACCTGTAGTTTTAACCCATCTGCATGTTCAGACTTTTATATATATATATATTTAAAGAGGTAACTTAATTTTTTGAGCTAGAACTTTCCTCATGGTAATCTGCCATTGTAATCACCACTGTGAGAAGTCACTTGAAGTGATTTACCCATAGGTTTAACCCATCTACATGCTTGCACCCTTTGTATTCATGGTCAGACAAACTTTGTCAATAAGTAACTTATTTGCAGTTCATAGTTTTTGCGATGGAATTCCAGATATGCTTATTTAGTTATACATATCAACCCAAATCTGTCATGATTTCCTTGTTTAGTAGTTGTAGTGCTTCAAGCATGTCAATTTACTTATGATGAAATTTTATTTTGTTTGATCTGTCTGCAGCTATGTATTGCTGTTCCATGCCACATATTCAAGTTTTGGGCATTTTTCGGAATTATGTTTCAGGTAATAATAATATGACTTCTAATGTTTCACTTTTTTATCTCCATTATTAGGATCATTGACCTTTATGTTAGAAGTTATATCCACATGGAGACAACTATAAACAAAAACAGAGAGAAGAATACTGACGGTGTTCATAGAATTAGGCATGTTCTATTACTGCACAACCTGCTGCTTGACATGAGGTTAATCAAAATTATTCCTGTGTTCTTTGCTTTCTTGAATAGGTTCCCTTGGTTCTGATAACTAGCTACCTGCAGAATAAGTTCAGAAACTCAATGGTAAAGCCAGTTTAGAAGAATTTTGTTCAACCTTATCTTAGCCCATTTAATTTCTCAGCACCCAACTTCCTATGCCATTCATCTGATTTATTTATTTCCTTTTTTGGTCTTTTTCGTTTAATGGCAGGTGGGAAATATGATCTTCTGGTTCATTTTCTGTATTCTTGGTCAACCTATGTGTGTGCTTCTTTACTACCATGACTTGATGAACAGAAAAGGGAAGCATGAATAAAGTATTGACTCCCACGTTGTCCTTTTGTGGATGAGATTACTCTGGAAGTAAACTGGCTGTAGATATGGTGCTTAACATTGTTCACTGTAGGGTAACCTCATCTTGCATCTGGCATGATATGCTGATCTGGTTTAAATTTCATTTCGTGCCGCTACTAGCGGGGGGTGATTTCATCTTGAGCCATATACATTTTCCTCTTGAGAGAGAGGATTCTTTGTTAATTCAAATTGGTTTTTTGGAGCAATTTTGAAGAACAATGTACTAACAATGACTAATGCTACGGATGCTGTACTGGCTTATTTTGTTGGTTAACTATTAAATGGAAAATTGTAAATGATTTGAGTTCAAAATATTGGTCTGAGATTTCTCTGTGGATCTTTAATTTATAGAAAAGCATAATTGAATACTTGGAAGAATAGAAATTCTAAGTTGAAGATGAAATCTATGAATATATCATATTGCTATTAGAAGTATAACGGATGGGCTGAACTGCTCGTGAGTGAGTGATTTAAGCATTTCTTCCCACTTGACATTCATGAAAGAAGTTGTTGTTGTTGTTTTTTTATTTTATTTATTTATATAATATGATAATCACAACAAATAGGAAAAGGGAATTTTGGTTCTCTTTATTGAATTACAAATTACAAACTTTTTTTATGCATTTGTACTATAAAAAGTTTGCAAAAATTTGTCCTATTATTCCGTTTGACAGTATAGTTTTGACACATTTTAACATATTTTAAATAATATTATACACATTTTTACACTAATTTTCACCTACACGTCTATAAAAAAACATTCAAACAACATCATTTAAACTATACTTTCAAACACCCTAAAATTTGAGGTACACTAACAGTAGGCTATTTTGACCAAGATTGGAGGTTTCCATAAATCAAGGAGTAAGATATTATTTTCTCCCTCCGGTTACAAGGTTTGCAATCTCGGATCTCGTAGCTGAGTAGAATCTTTTTTTTTTCTTTTTCTTTTTCTTTTTTGGAATGTTCTACTTTTCTTTCTTTTTCACACCAGAAAATCCTATTCTTGCGCAACAGTTTCACCCACAATTCGAGTGAAAAGTGAAAACCCTGCGGCAATTATGTGGACTAGGATTGGGTGCAACTGTGCCGTACCCTGCGGTAATTACTCCCTCCTTACAAACATTTTTACCATTTAACTTTTTTTTTTCTTTTTTTTTATTTTTATTTTTATTTTTTCAATTTTTAATTGCAACTCTTTTTTTTTTTAATTGAAACGGTGGAATTTTATTATAATAAAGAAAGGTACAAGAGTAAGAAAAGGCCCCTGAGTCATTACAGGGCTACACAAACTAGCCTGACATTACGGTAGAATTTCAACTCTTCACAGTTATTGTGTCAGGCACCTATCTCAATCCCATCTGTCAACATAGAGTAAGTAAGAATAAAATTGGGTTTCATTCATTTAATTAAGTTGGAAATGGTTTTTCTACATTTATTAGTACGACAAGTTCTCCATTTTTCGTCGGTGTGAACTGTGAAGTTGCCTGCCTTTTTCAAAGCTGAGACAAGATGCACGGGAAGGAGCCGGAAATTTTGACCTACTATCAACCTGTTTAATACGACGAACAGCCAAGAAAAGGTTAAATTTAAATTTGTGTACTTGTACCTTTATATGCAAAGGTCTAGACCAAGAAAGCTTTCTGCACATTTAACCAACTTTAACAATCAAAAAAAAAATTTCTTTTTAAATATTTTTTATGAAAAAATAATTTATCTAAATGGTCCAATATAACTAGACATTAGACTTAATTATTGCCTGTTTATTTCATTGCAAATCTTGGTAGTTTATTCATTGCAAAACTTGTTATATAATAAAAAAGTGAAAAATACATTCTTTTAATCATACATTGGCCAACTCATTTTCTTTGGAAATTCTATTTAAAACTTGGTTTAGTTGATTACAGAATTTGTAACACAATTTAAAAAAAATTATATTGATTTTTTTAACAAACATGGAAATTATAAAGACATGATATAATCTAATTGTAGGCGGGCTTAACAAGCTAAGCCCACACACTGGTGCCTAATTGCAGCAATCATACATTGCCTGGCCATTGTCTACCACCCCACCAGATCCCCCACGCGCCCCTTACTTGAGTACTTCACCTTTATATGCAAGGTGGAAGAGATTGTCTCCATAGCAAGAAGCCATGGCCTCGCCAAAATTGCGGTGTAGGGCGAATAAGCATCAACCACAATGAAATCTATCTCGACAACTTCATTGCTTGTCCACATCGATAACTTAATCATTCCCTTAGGGATCACAATTCTCCCATCAAACCCTACTAAGTGAGAGTCATACTTACTGAGGTCCTTGGGCTTTAGCTTTAACCCCTTATACAAGTCCAGGTACATGATCTCAACCCCACTTTTTTGATCCACCAATACATTTCTTATGTTAAACCCTTCAATTCGGAGGGTAACCACTAGAGCATCATCATGGGGATGGAAGGTCCCTACCTTATCAGCATCTGAGAAGCCCAAGATTGGCTCTTACTCTGTCCTAATCCTCTTGGACCCTTTATCCTTTTCTCCAATCTCAAATTGTGGTGAGATAGACATTACCCTGGATAAGGGCCCTACTTCCTTATCCAATGTGGTGAAATGGCATGGATGGTTACCAATGATGGGCGTGGTGCCACCTCCCTCTAGTATCCCTTTCCTATTTGGTCCCCTTACCTAGGGGATTGGTGCATGAATTGTTCCTTGCTTTAACTAACTATTCTAAATAATCACGCAAGGTTCTATAGTCCTCGATCGTGTGGCTTCGATCTTGATGATATTAGTATATGATAGGGTACTGATTTTGCCTATCTCGAAGTCGTCCATACCGGTCGTCCGTAACCCGGCTGGAACTGTAAACACCCTCGGAAACCTACCTATAACTACCTCGTCCAAGAAGGAAGAGCCTTGGACGAGGTAAGCGCCACTAGAGAATGATGCGCTCGTCCAGAGTGCTGACGACCTCATCCTGAAGGAATTCGTTCGTTAGACGAGACGGCCCTTGCGCATGTGCCAAAGTACACTCGACGAGGGAATGCCAGGACGAGGGTATCATACTTAGGAAAATCTCCGAATATAATGTGATAATTCCTTATTCCGTGCATAACTGTCAGGTATCCGTTGTGAAATAGAAGCATAACTCCTAAACGGTTACAGAAGTTACGTTTAATCCTTGCGCCTCCTTGAATCTAGGGGAGGTTCCACTTTCAATAACCGTCTATGAGAACATTATATAAACACTGATTCAGACAAAGCAAAGGTACGTTTTGCATTTGCTCCAAAAAAGTTGGAACTCCAAAAATATAGAGAGAAAAACTAACTTTGCCATCAGAGGGTTCTTGGCCGGCAGCCCCGGTCGCCTTTGATCGCTTTTCTTTCTTTCTTCAGACCATTGAGAGAGCGAGTGGTCCTTTCAAGTCCGAAGCATCTAGCCTACTGATCTTCTTTACATCATCAGTTGCCACCGTCTGTGGGAATAAACTAACGAGAGTAGAGCAAACAAACACTATCCACTGTCCTTTTTATTCGATCGTGTTTTTGTTGTCAAAGGTTACTCTGTCCCAGACAAAAGGCTGAATGGTTCGAACAAGATCAAGGGCTACCAGCCCAGGCCACCAGGAGAGTAGGGATGCATCTAGTAATCCCCTTCGCGATCGCAGATCAGCACCTGTAATGCAACCGCCTTCCATTCAACACATACAATCCATGGCTGCCACTATGGCAGAATTGACACGTCAGAACCAGGAGTTGAATAGGGAGATTAACCTCAAGAGGCAGCGCCAAGATGGGCACATGGAGGGACGGGCCCCGAGTCAGGAAGGAGGAGGGGAAAATGTCGAGTCCGAGAATCAGACAAGGGGTACCACTTCAAGAAGGATGCCACACTTGGAGAGAGAGATGGACTAGATGAGGAAAGTCAGGGACCTCGCCCAAAGAAAGCTCAGTTAGACGAGAGGAAAGATAAAGATGGTAAGAAGGCGAGTTCCTCTGCGAGGAATCAGCAATATACGCCCTTGACTATGCCACTAGAGCAGGTTCTTATGTAGATCAAGGACGATCCGTCCTTGAAGTGGTCGGATAAAATGAAGGGAGACTCCAACAAGCGTAATAGGAGCAAGTACTGCCGCTTTCACAGAGACCACGGGCATGACACGGACAAGTGCTTTGACTTGAAGCAGCAGATAGAAAATCTCATTAGACAAGGAAAACTGAGGAACTTCCTTAGACGAGACCAAAGAGATGAGAAAATGAAAGCTAAGGTGGAAGAATCATCACGTCCCCCACTAGGAGAAATAAGGGTAATTATAGGAGGAAACTCGACGGCACAGTCATCCAAGTCAAGGAAGACATACCTGAAGGTGGTGCAGAACATCCAGCTGTCCGGACGACCTACTAGGACGAGGGAAGTAGACTAGCAGGCCGTTATGTTCATGGATGAGGAAGTAGGACGACTTCATCACCCACACGATGACGCGATAGTCATCACCCTACTCATCTCTGACTACATGACCAGAAGGGTGTTGATAGACAATGACAGCTCTGCGGACATTCTCTACTACCCCGCATTCCAACAAATGAGGCTAGGACGAGATCAGCTTCGACTAGTGAACTCGCCGTTGGTAGGATTCGGAGGAATGAAGGTGCAACCGGTGGGCACCATCACATTACTAGTGGTCGTTGGAACATATCCACAGTAGATAACCAAGGAGGTAAATTTTCTTGTTGTTGATTGTACGTCGTCATATAATGCAATTATTGAAAGACCAACTTTGAATAGCTGGAAGGCGGTAACCTCTACTTACCACTTGTCCATCAAATTTCCAACTGAGTACGGGGTAGACCAAGTACAAGGAGATCAGTTGGCTACCAGAGAATGCTATTTAGCTATGCTGGCAATGGACGAGCACATGTAGGCAATGAGTATAGATGGGAGAAGAATCACGGCGGAACCCACTGAAGTATTAGAGGACGTCCCTTTGGACGATAACCAGCCTGAGAAGTATACTAGAGTTGGGGCGAGCATGGAAGAGAGGGCAAAGCGCGCTTTGGTCTGGTTTCTAAAGAAAAGCCTCGATGTCTTTGCATGGAGTCATGAGGACATGCCTGGCATTGATCCGAGTGTCATTACCCATAGCCTGAGCGTATACCCTTACTCGAAACCAGTGCGTTAGAAGAAAAGAGTTTTCGCTCCCGAGCGAGACAATGCCATTAAGGAAGAGGTGCAGAAGTTGGTCGCTGCGAAATTCATCCAAGAAGTTCATTACCCAGATTGGTTGGCGAACGTGGTCATGGTCAAGAAAGCTAACGGCAAGTGGCGAATGTGCGTAGACTTCACTGATTTCAACAAAGCTTACCCCAAGGATAGCTACCCATTGCCACGTATTGACCAGTTAGTGGACTCGACGACAGGTCACAGAATACTTAGCTTCATGGACGCTTTCTCAGGTTATAACCAGATACAAATGGATGAAGCGAATCAGGAGAAGACCTCATTCATTACGAGCCAAGGGTTGTATTGCTACAAGGTAATGCCCTTCGGTTTGAAGAACACGGGGGCGACCTACCAAAGGTTGGTTAACCATGTGTTCCGTCCCCAAATCGGGCGAAACATGGAGGTTTATGTAGACGACATGCTGGTAAAGAGCCAGGACGAGGATAGACATCTGGACGACCTTCAAGAGGCTTTTGATACGTTGCGGCGGTATGACATGAAATTAAATCCAAGCAAGTGTGCTTTCGGAGTTTCATCGAGGAAATTCTTGGGGTTTATGGTGTCGCACAGGGGAATTGAGGCGAATCCGGATAAAATCCAGGCAATACTGAACATGGAGCCACCGAAAAATATCAAGGAAATCCGGTCTCTTATTGGACGAGTAGCCGCCCTCAATAGGTTTGTATCGAAAGCTACTAACAAATGTTTACCATTCTTTAAAGTCCTCAGGAAGGCTTTTAAATGGACAGACGAGTGTCAACAGGCCTTCCAAGACTTGAAGACGTATCTCATGACGGCACCACTGTTGAGTCCGTCTGTACCTGGGGAGGAGTTGTACTTGTATTTGGCAGTGTCCCCACACGCAGTAAGCTCAGCGTTAGTCAGAGAAGAGGGGAGAGTCCAGAAACCGGTCTATTACACAAGCCACGCAATGAGAGGGGCAGAAGGACGATACCCGATGATGGAGAAACTAGCCTTCGCATTGATCACGGCTTCCAGGAAGCTGAGACATTATTTCCAGGCACACGTCATCAACGTCCTAACAGACCATCCCATAAAAAAGGCAATGAGCAAGATGGAAGCTACTGGACTGCTAGTACAGTGGGCCGTTGAACTCAGCGAATTTGATGTCAGATACCTCCCAAGGAGGACGATAAAGGCGCAGGCGTTAGTAGATTTCATCGCAGAATTAACCCCCAGCCAGGACGACCTGGACAAGGACGAAGGAAGTGAAATGTGGGTGATTAATGTGGACAGATCATCCACACTGTATGCAGGAGGGATTGGAATTGTACTAAAATCCCCTGAGGGTGACAGGCTGAAGTATGCGGCCTGTCTGCAGTATCAAACTACCAGCAACGAGGCTGAGTACGAGGCTCTACTCAAGAGATTGGAATTAGCCAAGTCCTTAGGGGCAGAGTCGTTAACAATCAGAGGAGATTCTCAACTGGTCATTAACCAAGTAAATGGGATGTGTGATACTAAGAAAGATCGAATGAAGAACTACCTCAACAAAGTGAAACGCTTTGCATGAAAATTTTTAGCCATAAGTTTTGTTCAACTACCTAGGGAGGAAAATGCGGAAGCAAATGCCTTGTCAAAAGTTGCTTCGGCAGGGGTCACAGACGAGTGCGACAACATCCAATAAATGCCGAGCATAGACATCTCTGACATACAGCAGATAGGAGGAGGAGAAAATTGGATGAGTCCGATAATGATTTATCTCAAAGATGGAAGGCTTCCAGAAGACAAGGATGAAGTGAGAAAGTTAAGGGTCAGGGTAGCCAAGTATGTCATCATAAATGAAGTGTTGTACAAGCGAGGTTTTTCCCAACCTTACTTAAGGTGCTTGGCTCCTGACGAGTCAAAATATGTTCTAAGGGAAGTTCATGAAGGATCGTGTGGAAATCATTCAGGAGCAAGGTCGCTAGTCCATAAGATCGTCTGTGTCGGCTACTATTGGCCTACAATACAAGCAAATGCTAAAGCCTATGTCAAGGTATGTGACCAATGCCAGCGCTATAACAATGTGCCTAGACAGCCGTCAGAGTACCAGACCCCAATGATGGCCCCATGGCCCTTCGCACAGTGGGGACTGGATATCCTAGGCCCTTTCCCCATGGGAGCCCGGCAAATGAAGTTTTTGGTGGTAGGAATCGATTACTTCACCAAGTGGGTAGAAGCCAAGCCTTTTGCAGCAATCACTTAGCAGAACGTGAAAAATTTTGTTTGGAAGAATATTTTATGTAGGTTCGGAGTACCCAGGGTATTAGTATCTAACAACGGACGTCAATTTGACAACGCACCCTTCAAGGACTTTTGCAATCATTTTGGGATCAAGAATCACTATTCCTCACCCTCCCATCCACAGGCAAATGGAGAAGCAGAAATAGCAAACCGATCCCTGCTGAAAATTATCAAGACTCGGCTCGAGGGGGCAAAAGGGATATGGCCAGACGAGCTACCAGGTGTTCTTCGGGCCTATAGGACGACTGCACGAACTCCGACAGGAGAGACCCCTTTTAAACTAGCCTATGGGAGTGAAGCTATCATACCAGCGAAGGTTCATATGGCAAGTCATCGAGTGATAACATACCAGGAGAAAGAAAATGGGGAACAACATTGCCTTGACTTCGATCTTATTGACGAGGTAAGAATGGATGCAGAGTAGAGGACGACAAGGTACAAAAATCTTATGACCAGACAGCATGATACCATGGTAAAACCCAGACGGTTCGGTGTAGGGGACCTTGTCCTTAAAAGAGTCTCCTTGGCGACTAGGAACCCAGCTCATGGAAAACTGGGACCCAATTGGGAAGGACCCTATAGGGTAATCAACTGCAAAAGGCAGGGGTTTACTACCTAGAAGCTCTGGACGGGCAGAAATTAGAGCATCCCTGGAACGTAGAACATCTGAGGAGGTACTATCAGTGATAAGCAGGGACGAGGGAAGTCAGTGGCAAAGTTGCAGCTATGATTTGCGTGTTCGCTTATATTTACTGTTGTGTTCTTACCACTACTATGGTGTGTTATGAATAAAAGTGCACTAGTTCTTAAACTTTTGCACCGCTTACAGACCAGCTTATGAAAGACGAGTTTATGTATTTAAGTATTCTAATAAGGTACTAGCTTATAAGCATGTGCCACGTTTGTGAACAATGTTCGTGTAATAATATGGTTCAGATTTCTTTATGTATTTGAAGCATAAATCTAGTTTCCATAATAATACCCACAGGCGAGGCAAAAGCCTAAGACGAATAAAATCTTTGGACGCAGGAAAACTCATCCAGGGCTTTCCTTTAAATAATGATAAAGCAAAGGGAAATGAGCTAAAGCATACTCGTCCAAGATTTCCTTTAAATGAGTAAAAAAAAAAAAGTAAAAAAAAAGAGAGCCAAGACCCACTTGTCTAAGAAAGAAAGTAGGCATTAAGGCGTAGCATTCCAAAGACGAGCATATAGTCAAGACGTGGTGAACTCCTTGCGAAAATACAAGTAATAATTGCCTAAAGGGCAAGCAAAATGGTCATTATCGTTCTAAGCGAGTCATCCATAAGAGAATCGTGTAAACGATCATTCAACACTTTGGAACATTGCTTAAAAGGAAATTGAATAAAAAATAAAAATGCGTAAACTCGTCCATGGAACAACAATGATAGGTGAAAATAAACATTCATTAGACATTAAGGGGTGGACGACCACCGTCCAAAAACCCTTAAGAAATAAGCCTTGAAAGGCAATTGTTCATAAACTCATCGAAAGTACTCCAGACGAGGTAAGTGTACTCTTATACATTTTAAAAAAAGAAAACACTTAAACAAAGAAAATGATAAAATCTTCGGATAACAAGGGCATCAGGCATCAGGGTCGTCTTGAGCAGGCTTGGTTGAGGCATTGTCTTCAATATTGACATCTTCAGAGCTAGTCTGAAGAAAAGAACTAGCAGCACCCCCTAATTGAAGGACAATAGGGCTGAAATCAACCTCTGGAAACTTTTCTTTCGCTTCCATGCGAAAATCTTCAAATCCAGCCGCATAGTTGGCGTCCAGAAGGTCAGTTAATTGCTTCAAGGCCTTGAATTCCTCCACAGCATCGTCCTTAGCCTTCACAAGGGAGTTGCTTAGCTCGTCGATCTTCCTCTGAAAGTGGTCAAGACGAGAATCTTTTTCCACTATGTCAGCCTTTAGCTCCTCGACGAGGTTCAGCAAACCCTTGGCCTCATCTTTAGCCTTAGCCGCCGTCTCAGCCCAGCCTTTACAGTCATCCCTGACTTCCTGAATCCTCCACTCTAATAACAGCCTCATCCTATCCAGCTCAGTAGCCTGTCTGGACGCAGCTATGAACTTGGACATGGCTTACACAAGCAATTACGAATTTTCGTATTAAGCAAAGTAAACAAGCATAATTAAAAATAAAAAAAACAAACGACGAGAAGAAGTTCATGTCAATTACCTTGAAAAGATCGTGGACACCTGAGTGTTCAAAATCTTTCAAGGACATGTTATAGCATGCAGCCACGTCCTTATCAGACACTGATTTTTGAAACCTCTCCCAGGCCAAGCCCTCACTCTCAAGAAGGTTCGGCGCAACTTCAATAGGAGGCTGGGATGAGGTAGGAACGCTAGTTTTGGACGAAGGAGGGTGAGTAGGCTCAGACGACTCCACGTCGAGGATCTGGACGGACGACGATTGAGAAGGAGGAGGAACAGGGACAGCGAGAGAGACGACCCTAGGCTTGGACGACCTCCTTTGCTTCGCTCTCCGGCTGGGGAGGTTTTCAAGATTGATGGCCTTCAACAAGCTTCTCTTGTCGCCAGCAGTAGGACGAGCCCTAGTCTCGGCGTCTTGCCTAGTATGCTCGTCCGTGACTCCCTTGCCTTTATTCTCCTTCATGGTAGTCATCCCTAAAATAAAAAAAAAAATATATAGATGAATAAATCAACAAACGTGTCTGAGACAACATGATTAAATTTTAAAAAAAAATGCAAGACAAGAACTTACGTCAATGGACTGTAATCTCGTGGGCTAAGGCCTCTGGAGAAGGTTCTGGGCCAAGTCCCCAAGTCGCGAGACATTGAAGGGTGACCAAAGAATGGAAGTCCCTTTTTGGGTGAAGACGAGCCTTCTGAACGCGTCCCAAATAAAACATGTTCAACTACGGCCTTCTAACACCTGCAATAAGGACGAGGAGCTTAGCATAGAAAGACATGTAATAAAGGTAATGTTATGATAGTGGTAAGCATACCTTCAGGACGAAGGTTCCCTAACTCTCCTGTATATGGAGGAAACGAATCCCTGCTCAACTCAACAGGGTGCCTTGCCTAAAAACCTGAGACGAAGAAGAACTCCATCTTCCAACTCCTATCCGAGGTAACCAATGATTTTATAATCCTACAATCTTTTCTCCTGGCTATAAACTGATAGAAGCCACGGGATTGACTAATTTCAGAGGTTTTATAGCAAAAAAAGAATTCGTCCACGGTAAGAGGACAATCCCCTTCAAAAACCTCTCTCCACAAAATCTGCATAGAAACAACTAGTCTCCATGCATTGGGATTAAGCTGACACAACCCTAAACCTAATCTAGTGAGCAACTCCCTAGCAAAAGCATTGAGAGGCAGCCTAAGACCCCCTAGAAGATAGGCTTCATAAACCCTAATGCCAAAGTGAGGTTGGCAACACCACTCATCACGGACGGCCAACCTAGGATTTAGCTCGTCTGGAATTTAGTACCAGCTTCTAAGGGATGCTAATTTTCTCTCATCTGTCTTGGCTGGAACCCCTTCAGTATAGCTGTATACAGTCTCAACCTCGTCCTTTTGAGTGGACGAGGGTGCCCTAGAGGGACCAGCCCCAGACCCAGATGTCACTCTCGTCCTAAATTCCTTCTGGAAGACTTCTAGGAGAACCCCAGGAACACCTGAGACACACTTGTCTGTGGTATTACCCCCGCTACTACTGCTATCACTACTAGAACCACTATAACTAGTTGTATTGCGATATTCGTCTATCTCCCTATCAACACTATTACTAGACGAAGAAAAAACTTCTGACATTATGGAAATGTAAGGGAAGCCTAAAGACGAGCGTAGAGAAAATATCTGGCTCCAGACGAAGAAAACTAGGGACACTGGAATACTCCTAGACGAGGCGATGGACGAGAAATGTCAAAGAAGGAAATTTGAAAAATGGAGAGGGTATGGGAGGAAATCCACTATTTATAGGCGTTGAAAAGTGAAACCCGAAACAAAATGTTCAATCAGGAAGAACCATATGGCAACTTCCTTGGAAACTCAAATCGACACAACGGTTAACCCAAATAGTGATGACATGTGGCACAATTTGGGGCCGTTGGAGCCCCACCCTCTACATTGAGACACGTAGGAGACATGGTGAAACGTGTCCAAAAACCAAAAGCTTTGGACGACCCTTGGACAGGGGGTAACTGATAGGGTACTGATTTTGCCTATCTCAAAGTCGTCCATACAGGTCGTCCGTAACCCGGCTGGAACTGTAAACACCCTCGGAAACCTACCTATAACTACCTCGTCCAAGGAGGAAGAGCCTTGGATGAGGTAAGCGCCACCAGAGAATGATGCGCTCGTCCAGAGTGCTAACGACCTCGTCCTGAAGGAATTCGTCCGTTAGACGAGACGGCCCTTGTGCATGAGCCAAAGTACACTAGACGAGGGAATGCCAGGACGAGGGTATCATACTTAGGAAAATCTCCGAATATAATGTGATAATTCCTTATCCCGTGCATAACTGTCAGGTATCCGTTTTGAAATAGAAGCATAACTCCTAAACGGTTACTGAAGTTACGTTTAATCCTTGCGCCTCCTTAAATCTAGGAGAGGTTCCACTTTCGATAACCGTCTATGAGAACACTATATAAACACTGATTCAAACAAAGCAAAGGTACGTTTTGCATTTGCTCCAAAAAAGTTGGAACTCCAAAAATATAGAGAGAAAAACTAACTTTGTCATCGGAGGGTTCTTGGTCGGCAGCCCCGGTCGCCTTTGATCGCTTTTCTTTCTTTCTTCAGGCCGTTGAGAGAGCAAGTGGTCCTTTCAAGTCCGAAGCATCCAGCCTATTGATCTTCTTTGCATCATCAGTATACAAGCTTTGATTTCGCTTGGTGGAGTCCCCCCTATCTTATTGAGCCATTTGAAGTAGGGCTCATTCTTTATTTTTCTAGGATTCGATGTATGAGTTCCTTGAACACCAAGCTAACCACCGGGATGTTACCTTGGGGAGGTTGATTAAAAAGTCCCTCCTTAGTCAATTAGGGCCAAATCTATTTGGCCGAGGATCCTTCCATTCGGGTGCGAAAACCTTGGCCTTCCCTTTGCCCTGAACTTAATCATCCTTAACCCTCTTTTGTTTGTCTATGCGATCCATCAGCTGATGCATATTTCGATCAGGCTTCATGGTGAGGGATTTCCTCAGGTCAGAATTCATGGGAAGCCCCACTTTGAAGGTTTTAACAGTCATGTCCTCAAAATCCCCATCAATCTCATTGAAAAGCTCCCAATACCTATCAAAATAGGGTTTTAAGGTCTCCCCTTCCCTAATTTCCATGGACAGTAGAGAGTCAAGAGGCCTAGGGATCCTACTACAAGTCACGAATCTGGCCCTGAATGCCCTACTTAGCTCCTTATGGGACCTTATCGAGCCCTCCTCCAATCCATTGAACCACCTTATGGCAATAGGCCTAAGGCTTGAAGGAAAAACCTTACACATGAGAGCCTTGATTCTAGAGTGAATGGCCATCTTTTGGTTAAAATGACTTATGCTCCACCAGGTTGGTCCTTCCATTATAAATGGTAAATGTTGGTTGGGTAAAACGTTAGGGGAGCTTGGCCCTCTTAATGCAGTGCATAAAGGGTGACCTAGAAATTTGGCAAAAGGCCCCTACTCATAGCATCATTCCCCATATTTTCAGAGGGTATATTTTTGTTTCTTCGTCTATGATGTCTTTCTCCACCTCCTTTATGAGAGGACGTTGTAAAAGATTTGCTTGGGGGAGTTCTAGATCTTTGCCTATAACTTTGCTCTTCTTCTAAATTAGAGCTTTGGCTCAATGGAGGTGTTCTATCCTCCCTGACATGTACTCTACGTTGAAGTCGTCTATGTAGGTGATCAGTAGGTGATCAATCTCCAACCTAAGGTTTTGCGTCTCTTGTTCATGTGATACATGATTTCGTGGTCTTGAGTGGCTTCAATTGATGTGGTCTGAATGGATAGGTTCAACCCTAATATGAGGAGACCAATCCACCTCTCAGTCCCTTCTTTTCTCGCTAAGAGCCCATAGATTCTTCTCTATCTCCCTTGGAATTTTCCATTTTTACCACCAAGGAAAAAACCACAAAGATAGATTGAAGATGACCTTTCCCAAAGACTGCACCAATTGTAGGTGGGTCTAATAGGCTAAGCCCACTTAGAATTGTGGATTTAGGTTAGACGACCCAATACAATTAATTTGTTAAAGGATAGACTTCCGATGTCAACTTTAATGTACTTGCATAATTTAATCTTTAGATGGATGGGAAAAAGTTAGATGACTCATGAAAGAAGAATAGGTTTTTGGGATTAACACCTCCTTGGGTTTGGCCAAAAAGTAGTTGTTCATATAACATTCAAGTCTTAATCACAGGATAGTGCTATGCAATGCCAGTATTTCTTTTCAGTTTTTTCGTCCCCTATTTTGGTTGGGTTTCCTTCTTTTATATAGTCAGCTGAATTGCATCTTAGCCCTCCACTTGTACAGTCATTGGTCTTCCTTTAGATGCTTGTCCCATCAAGGATTTGCTGGAAGTAGTAGAATGTGCTACAAGCTGTGAATGCACTATTCAAAGGTCATTCATCCATTGATGCGACCAGCTAAATTGGTGCAGTGCATTGAATGCATCTCTTGTTCATGTGATACATGATTTCATGGTCTTGAGTGGCTTCAATTGATGTGGTCTGAATGGATAGGTTCAACCCTGATATTAGGAGACCAATCCACCTCTCAGTCCCTTCTTTTCTTGCTAAGAGCCCATAGATTCTTCTCTATCTCCCTTGGAATTTTCCATTTTTACCACCAAGGAATAAACCACAAAGATAGATTGAAGATGATCTTTCCCAAAGACTGCACCAATTGTAGGTGGGTCTAATAGGCTAAGCCCACTTAGAATTGTGGATTTAGGTTAGACAACCCAATACAATTAATTTGTTAAAGGATAGACTTCCGATGTCAACTTTAATGTACTTGCATAATTTAATCTTTAGATGGATGGGAAAAAGTTAGATGACTCATGAAAGAAGAATAGGTTTTTGGGATTAACACCCCTTGGGTTTGGCCGAAAAGTAGTTGTTCATATAACATTCAAGTCTTAATCACAGGATAGTGCTATGCAATGCCAGTATTTCTTTTCAGTTTTTTCGTCCCCTATTTTGGTTGAGTTTCCTTCTTTTATATAGTCAGCTGAATTGCATCTTAGCCCTCCACTTGTACAGTCATTGGTCTTCCTTTAGATGCTTGTCCCATCAAGGATTTGCTGGAAGTAGTAGAATGTGCTACAAGCTGTGAAGGCACTATTCAAAGGTCATTCATCCATTGATGCGACCAGCTAAATTGGTGCAGTGCATTGAATGCATCTCTTGTTCATGTGATACATGATTTCATGGTCTTGAGTGGCTTCAATTGATGTGGTCTGAATGGATAGGTTCAACCCTGATATTAGGAGACCAATCCACCTCTCAGTCCCTTCTTTTCTTGCTAAGAGCCCATAGATTCTTCTCTATCTCCCTTGGAATTTTCCATTTTTACCACCAAGGAATAAACCACAAAGATAGATTGAAGATGATCTTTCCCAAAGACTGCACCAATTGTAGGTGGGTCTAACAGGCTAAGCCCACTTAGAATTGTGGATTTAGGTTAGATGACCCAATACAATTAATTTGTTAAAGGATAAACTTCCGATGTCAACTTTAATGTACTTGCATGATTTAATCTTTAGATGGATGGTAAAAAGTTAGATGACTCATGAAAGAAGAATAGGTTTTTGGGATTAACACCTCCTTGGGTTTGGCTGAAAAGTAGTTGCTCATAGAACATTCAAGTCTTAATCACAGGATAGTGCTATGCAATGCCAGTATTTCTTTTCAGTTTTTTCGTTCCCTATTTTGGTGGGGTTTCCTTCCTTTATATAGTCAGCTGAATTGCATCTTAGCCCTCCACTTGTATAGTCATTGGTCTTCCTTTAGATGCTTGTCCCATCAAGGATTTGCTGGAAGTAGTAGAATGTGCTGCAAGCTGTGAAGACACTGTTCAAAGGTCATTCATCCATTAATGCGACTAGCTAAATTGGTGCAATGCATTGAATGCGGAGGTGATGATTACTTTGTTTGAATACTTCCCTTCTTCTTTACTTGCACGTCTCTCCCGCCTTCTTCGATATTCTGTTTTCTGGTGCAAGTGGCCTGCCTTATGCTTCTCGAGGAGAGTTTGCTCCTTAGCCTGATCTTCAGGCGGTCACTTCTTCGTCCCTTATTCTCAAGTTCTCATTTACGTGTTGGTTTAGATCCAATGTGAGTACGTCCCTTGGACTTGGCCCACGGGCTATATTTTGTATTCGGATCTTACCCCTCCCACACTAACAATAGATTTACAAAAATTAAGGAAAGTTATATAAAAATGCATTAGAGTTTATACTATACTTAGGTCTTATGAATTAAATTTTGTCATTTTTCTTTACTATACTACCAAGAATAATGAAGATGGATAAAGATTTCAAATTGAAACGCTCTTATAATTTTAAAATTTCACATTGACAAAATTAAAAACTCTGAAATTTAATATAAAATATGATGTTAACAAGACTTTTATACCAATGAACATAGATCTTCCACGTAGGATGTGTCAATCTCACATAACTAGAAAATCTACTTACTATAAAAGTCTGTAACAGAAGGATGTATATATAAATAATACTAGAGACAATATTTTTCATTAACGTTGAATTAGTAAATTTTTATTGGTTCTTATATGGACAATCTATACCTTGAACAATTGTGAAAAATATTGATTTTTAAGCTTTATTTGTTTTGAAGTATATTTTCAGGTGCTTGGTATAACAAATAAATTTTTTCAAATGGACCGCCAAAACCGATGGCTTAGCACCAAAGCCACTAGTGCTAGAGGTTCAGTGACTAGATCACTAGAACCTGTAGTCAAAGTGGTGGCTCCAATGACCGGACTTCCGATGATCCCCTTTGGACCGGTATCTCTGGTGACCGAGCCACCAACACCAGTCAACAAAATGATATCTTCTATTACTAGACATTCAATATTGGTGGCGATGCGACGTCTCTGGCCACCGGTTGTTGTGTGCAGTGCTTCTGGCCATCGAACCACCAACACAAATCACCTGAGTGGAGTCATAGGCCATAGGACCATAGACACCAGTCTCTAGAGCGAAGTCACTAGACACTAGACCAATGGCATCAGTCCCTAGAGCAGAGTTTCCAGCCACTGGATTGCTATAGAGTCTCCAACCACCAGACTACTGTAGAGTCTCCGACCACTGGACTGTGGGCACCAATCGCCAGAGAACGTCTTTGGCCACCAAACTGGTGACCGTGTGACTAAATGGGGGAAAGGCAGTCACTTTGTGTTTTTGAAAACTGTTTTACTAAAATTTTAAAGGTAAACCATTTTATAGTTTTTTATAAAGGATTTTACGATTAACAGAAAATATTTTACAAGTTTAATTATATTTTACCTGCAACAAACACTTAAAAATAAAAAAAATAATTCAAAAAATATTTTACTTCAAAATAAATAGAGCATGATAGCATTTTAATAATAAAACCTAAGTGACAAACTATTACTTATTTTGATTTGGATTTGGGTTGAGTGCATTGGATCCGGTCAAATAATAATAAGTGTCTAAAACTAAATGCCATAATCTCGATAGGTCCAGTATCCTGAACGCCGAACCTAACGGGGATCTATCTTTTAATGAAGTTACTAGAATGGACACAGAGATAATTAAATGGTTTCCATTTTGGGGGAATCCCAAAATTTTCAATGCGGTGATAATCCGCAACGAATCCAGTGAGACTTTTTGGCCTTTTCCCACTCGGAAAAAAGCACACACGCACGCGAGACGAAAGCATAAAACCTGAACTGCAAAAAAGCAAAACAACGAATCAAAACCCAACAAGATCACGTGCTTCTCACGTGCATAATTACGTGGTTAAATTTCATTGGTTGTATCCACGTGAAGGACAAGGTAGTACCATCCAACAGTTCCACACCCAAAAAAACCTCCTCCTTCTTTCATCATCAACAACCACATCACCGACGCTGACACCACTCTAGTCAGCGCCTCCCCAAGTCACACAAAATTTTAAAAAGAATCTAAACAGAAAACGCTGGAAGCTCCTCAAAATCACCAGCACAAGCACAATCACAATCACAATCACAGAACTCCTCAGATTTCAAGGAGTTCTGTAAAAAGATAAGAGAGAGAAAAGAATAGAGCTGTTGCTTGCTGCTGCTGCTGCATCATCATCATCATTCATCAGTGAGAAAGTCTGAAACACACCAAAAAAAAAGTACCAAGTATGGATGATTTCAGATCCAAATCCTATGGTGATGGAAGGATGCAGCAGATTGAGAGATATTCTGGGGTGGGACCCACTACTTCATCTGGGATTAACGTCAACAGCAGCCACAGCAACAATATGCAGGATTTCAGGTGCTACAGTGCATCCTATGCAACCTCAGCACACCCAGCTGAAACCCAGAACCAAAACGAGTCCAAGTTCAAGAAGGGCAAGTCTACAAATGGGGCTATTTCAAAGAGCTGGAGTTTCAATGATCCTGAATTGCAGAGGAAGAAAAGGGTTGCTAGCTATAAAGTCTATACTGTTGAAGGCAAAGTCAAAGGGTCTTTCAGAAAGACCTTCAGGTGGCTTAAAAACACGTGCACCAGAGCCGTTCATGGCTGGTAGTAAGTAAAGTTCTGAGTTTCTTCTGGGCATTTAGTTTGATTCCATTTTATGTAATAATGTTTTGATTAAGTGTCTTTCTTTCAATATGGTATTTACTATTTAGTTCTGGAGGTATAGGATTTTATGAGGATTGGAAATGTTGGGATGTGCTTTGTTGGTGAATAATTTGGTTTATACTTATATTTGGGGTACCTGTTAGAAATGGAAGCCTTTTCCAATTGAGTTTATGTTTGTTTTTGTTGGGTTTCTTATAGATGGTAATAGTAGTGGGGGAATAAGGTATGTGAAAGTATGTTGATATTTGTGTTGTGTAGTATAACAAAAGTGGTGTCACCGGAGCTGTGGAGCAAAGTTGGGGCAGTCCATAGCCTCCTGAATTCCTTAGATAACATAGTAGAAGTGGGCAAGAAAGATTTGTTTTGTTTTACTAATTACCAACACTTTTTTGTGTTTTCCTTTCTGGGGCATATGTCTGCTGTTGTATTAGGTGTGTTTCTGTTTGTTGGAGATGGAGTGGAGAGGCATTAGTTTTTTAATCTTGTGTGAGACATTAATTCATCTAGGGGCTTTTGGAGAGGGCATCTATTTTCAGTAAAGATGTCTCCTCCTGTGCTGAGCTTTTTAACTTCAGAATATATTCAGGGGGTGAGTTCTGATATGCCTTGTTAACCAAGTGCTTGTTCTGTTCTTTTTGCTCTGCAAGGTGAAGATCTCCCTCTTTTTCACTTTAATGAATTTGCTTTTACAGTACAAAGGGCAACATAGAATTTGTTCCATGAAACATGGATTGAGACTATAATTCCGTGTATAAAATCTTCCTTTTGTAATTTCTGGCTATAGATTCTTCTGAAATCTTCGCCCAATTTCTTGTATTTGTTTTATATATCTAACCTTGTCAGTTCTTTTGACAGAGTAACAGTGCAATTTAGTCTCATCTCTAATAAGGTGTGTTCAATTCAATTGTTTTGACTCTAATTTGATTAGTGACTACAATTAATTTGTGTAGTATTACTACCGTCATTGTTGTTATTGTCATTATCATTGTTACCAATATTACTACGAACTTCCTAGCCTAGTATCCAATGATTTTCATCTAATATATAATCCAAAGAGTTTCATGTCTACTCCAGACAATGCTCTTATCTTTGATCCTCTTCCTGGATCACTCTTGTTACTTCTTTTTATGCACCACCTTATTAGTTGCCCGAAAAAAGAGAAGAAAATGATGAAGAAGCAGAAAAGAAGAAGGCAAATACAAAATTCAAATAGCTAGCTTGCTGGATTTGGGAAAAGACTATTTAAATTTTGATATGCACTATTAGGGAGGGCTGACAATATTTGGCGCAGCTCATGAACATGACACGAATGCAACAATAAGTTAGCAGTTTAGGGTTTTTGCTTAACAAGTTCACGTCAAATTTGGGTTGACGAATTTACCCGTTTAATAAATAGGTCAATTCAAGTTTGACATACTAAAACCCATTTGAACTCGTTTGGCTCGTTTAACTAAAGATCAATTTTAGCAATTCACCCTTTAAAACTTATGGTTGTAATTTTATTTGTTGGTGACTTTGTTTGGAGTATAGTTGTATATGTTGTATATATAGGTATATATATAGATATGTTATAATAATGATGTTTGAGCTTGGAGAATATTGTTTCATAAAGTGAAAATTTAAGTAGTTTCGAAATTTTCTAAGTGAAAAATTGAAATATAGCATTTTTGATCGATCGAAGTTTTGGATCAATCAATCGAAAATGGTAAGAAAATAATACTTGAGTTTCTAGATGTCTTGATCACTGTTTGACTGGTCGAAAATAATCGAAAATAGCACTCGATCGATCGAAAGTAATTTTTAACCGATCAAAAATATGGATTTTCTGTAGAATTTTTTTATGACTGTTCAAAAAGGTTAAAGAAGTTTCAAGTCTTATGAACGGTTTTATCAAATATTTTAACTCTTCATATGTGTTTTTTGATGAAATATAATCTTATGAGTATAGATAGACGCTTATTTGTAGATCACAAGAAATCTTGTGGTCATTCTTCAAAATTGCTATCTGTAGAACTCAACATCTTGGTTGTATTTTGGAGACAAATTTGTAATAACCCTTTAGCAACAATAATGTGGGGCGCAAATATTGTATAAGGAAAATGATATAGTGCCTCCAAGTTATCTATTTTCTGTTTGTCTTTTATGTTAACCTTGTTCTTCCATTATTACTTTGCGTAATATCCCCAACAGTATACTATACGTTCTATGGAATACTAGAAATGCTAACAAGTTATTTGTGTTTAGTAAACATGCTAATTTAGGTACATGACATATATATTAATTAAGTAGTGTAAACTCTAACACAACTTGTTTATTAAACGAATTATGTGAATCGTACTGTATCAATTTGTTTAATAGATATGTCATGTTAAGGTCGAGAGATCCTAACACATTAATAAATGTGACGTGTTTGTGTTGATTTATATAGTCGAATCCTCATAAGTCAACTTTACATGTGAACGGGAATTGTATGAGGATGCTCCTAGTACTAAGTTGAGCCAAATGAAGGTGAGTGGTTGCATTGTTAAGGATTCAAGGCTGCAAGTGCACTTGAATGATAAAAAAGAAAGACTACATGAGTTGAAAAAAAATCCAAAGAGTGCATTCATGTTCGGGATATGGATCACTACAGTGAAAATTGAAGGGTTTTTTATTTTTAACTCCCAAGGAAATTTAACCCGTCTATTTTTTGGTCTTCATTAATGTTTTAGGGGCAAGACTAAGACAGAAAATAATTATCATATTTATTACAGTTCTTAAACTATACACAACAATTAGCATTTTGTGATTGGCAACCTAATAAAAATGAGAAGAAGAGATAAGTGATGGAACCAAGTAAAAATGATATTATTTTAATCACAAATTCCTATGTTAGTTAGTCGTGAAAAATGAATGGTAAGTATGTGTTATTAACGCTCCTTTTGTTTAAAAGTAAAACATTTTCTAGAAAATGTTCTCATTTTTAAGTGTTTGTTTGCAGGTAAAATATAGTCAAACTTGTAAAATATTTTTCTTTGACGGTAAAATCCTCTATAAAAATTTATAAAATATTTTACCTTTTAAGTTTTATTAAAATATTTTTCAAAAACATACAGTGACTACTTCTTCCCATTTGGTCGCTAGGTCACCAGTTCGATGGTCGAGGACACTGCTCTAGCGACCGGTGTCTACAGTCCAATGGCCGAAGACTCTTCTCCTACAACTAGAGCCTGCAGTCCGATGGCAGGAGACGCCTCATTGGCAATTGGTGCCGACAATCTAATGGGTCAAAGATGCCAGTGACCATTGTTAGTGGTCTAGTGGCCAGAGACATCACACCACAACCAATGAGGGAGGTCCGATAACCAAAGACGTCATTTTGTTGACCGGTGTTGGCGGTCCAGTCACCGGAGATACCACTTCAACAATAATAATCGGCAGTCTAGTTGTTGAAGCCACAACTTTGACTGCCAATTCTAGCGGTTCAATAATAGGTCACTAGACTTCTAGCACCGGTGACTTCGAAACTGAGCCATTGGTTTTGACGGTTTGCTTTAAAAGTTTTACTTGTCATACCAAACACCTGAAAATATTTTACAGAAAATGTTACGGAGTGTAAAAATCGATTTGGCATTAGCTTATTTGGCTTCCTTTTATGGATTGATTATTGTTAAAAGTGAGTTGAAGTATATTTATACTTGAAAAAAAAAAAAAAAAGTTTTAAGAGCATTTGCATCAGTTTGTCTAAAAGTTTCTGTCTATTTTAGCATAACAACCTTTTTTTTTTTTTTTTACACAACCATTTTGTAAAAACACCAACATTTGATTATTTATTATACATCATTTTTTAAAAACATAATATTATCTCAATTTTGGTTTGATCCTTTATTTGGGTTTGATTATTATTATTATGATTTCTTTTTTTTAGGAGAGTTTTTGATAAATTTGGGATCTAGATTTTGGGCCAAAATGACCAAGTACCTCTATTTGACAAAATATGTATGGATCTACCAATATTTGGGAAATAATTAGGGATCTACCACTTTTTTAAAACTCGAGTTTGCCGTGGAACTCGAGTTTTATGGAAAATTTTATATGGAACTCAAGTTCCATAAAAAATGGTTTGACAAATTTGATGGTTATTTTTTCGAAGAACTCAAGTTACATGGTAAACTCAAGTTTCAAAAAGGTTGTAGATTGCTAAATATTTTGCAAATAGTGGTAAATTGTTGAATATTTTGCCAAACAATGGTATATGGCCATTTTGGCCTTAGATTTAGAATAAGTTTGACGATTTGTATAGATTTGCTGATGGATTCAAGAGAAGATAAAAGGAGAAAGAGAGTAGAGGAAGAGAGAATCGAATGAGAGATCAGAGAAAAAAATAAACTAAAAAAACAAATCGAAATCTATAGTAACCGTGTAAATATACATGGTTACTGTAGCAAAAATAGAAATGCACAGTTATGTAGAAGGACTAATGTTGATAGATTTTCAGTAAAAATATGTAAAATTATACACTTTTTCTATATTGCACTTACTGGTGCGAGTGCTCTAACAGCTATACATAAATAAAATACAGTAAAAGTTGAACAAAAAATATCATGGTAAATTGACACTAAATTAGTGAAACATTATGTGTAGCAACAGTGCACCAGCCTCCAAGAACCAGTGTTTAACAGGATATCAAAATTAATTTGACAAAAGCCACCAACTAGCAATGGTTAAAAGGAAAAACAAATTCTAAACCAGCAAATGGTTAAAAGTAAAAACAAAATCTACACCAACTGAAAAGACACTTCAACATTAGAGCATTCTCGTCAAGGATGCTAAATGCTATTTTTTAACGTTAAATTTATAAAAAGCACACTCCATCAAGAATACTAAATGCTATTAATTTTGAAATCTTGCTACAGTGTAGTCTCAAAAATGAGAGCGCACTATAACAAGATGTTATAATTTTTTAATATTTTCTCTTTCCTCTAATCTCTCTCTCTCTCTCTCTCTCTCTCTCTCTCTCTCTCTCTTTACGCTCTATTTGTTTCAGCATCAACGTTTTCTGAAAAATTATTCATTTTCCAAATAGCATTTTCTAGAAAATTATATCATTTTTCAGTGTTTGGTAATGATCTTGAAAATGAGCTTGAAAATCTTTTCTAGTGTTTGGTATGCAAATTTTTATTTTATATATCTCTTGTGTAATTTAAAACGTGTGTATTATGTAAACCAACTAATGTAATCAATATAAATAACAATAAAAAACCAAGAATGAATTTGGTTTTCATACTAAATTTTGACAATAGATATAATCAAAATTAGTTGTTAAATTTTCATGATCTCTACCACTCATCTTGCTCATATATATGGACAGGAACGTCCACACACACACACACACACACACACACACACACCACACACACACACACACACACACACACATATATATCAACCATCTGTCTATATAAATAAAATTGACAGGGGAATAATTCCTTAATAAGTATAAATAATAATAACTTTTAATTGTCTACTCTTTTTGTTGGTACACTAATTGTCTATTATGGTCAACTACAAGTCTTTTATATTACTCAAAATTATGTATTTATATAATGTATGTACATAATATATCATCACTACATAGTATCTGCATAATGTATCTATCAACAAAAAAGAATATCCTATGTAAAAGCAATTTAGAGCCATATAGACACTATGTTTAAAATTTTCGTCTTTTACTTCATCCATTTCTTCTTTCTTCTTTTTTATTTTTTTTAGTACTTTTATGTGCCAAAAAAAAAAATCTACCTAGAATCCAGTAGACCAAAAATTTCTTAGAGAAAAAATAAAATAAATTTTGAAATTCAAAGTAAATAATTGGGATTTTGGTAGAGAGGAATGAAATAATTACCATTGCAAATATGTTCTCTTTTGCAAGTTGGTAGAGAAGAATGAAATAATTATTGAGCAATGAGGGGAAAAAAATATAATCAGAGAACTGTGTTATAAAGGGAAAGAGAAATATGGAGAGAGAGAGAGAGAGAGATCTATGGAAGAAGAGAGACCAAAGTTAGTGATAGTGAGAGTGTGAGGATGAAATAATTATTGAGCAATGAGGGGAAAAAAATCTAATCAGAGAGCTGTGTTATAAAGGGAAAGATAAATATGGAGAGAGAGAAAGAGAGATCTATGGAAGAGGAGAGACCAAAGTTAGTGATAGTGAGAGTGTGAAGAAAGAAAAAGAAAAGGGAAGAGAGAAAGAGTGAGAGAGCGTACCGTGAGATAGAGATTGTTTTCCAATTTTTTTTTTTGAAAAACAACCTATAAAAAACAAGCTTTATTTTTATTAGGATTTTCCATTGACTCAAAATAGTTTTCCATTAACCTTTTTTTTTTTTTTGTGCTATCAAACTTTGAAAAACATGAAAAACTATTTTTACAAAAAGTTTTTAGCAAAACAAATAGAGTGTTACTCTCTTTTTCTCTGCTTCTCCATCTCCATCTTTCTCACATTAAGCTTCTTTTTTTTTTTTTTTTTTTTTTAGCCCCAAATCATTCCGTCTCCCTCTTTCTAACATCAAGCTTCTCCTTCTTTTTTCTTTTCTTTTTCTTTTAGCTCCAGATCAGCACCGATATGGAAATCGACATGCAAATCTTGCACTCCATCTCCCTCTTTCTCACATCAAGCTTTTTCTTTTTTTTTTCTGCTCCAAATTAGCACTGGTGTGGAGATCGGCATGCAAATGTAGCTCTCGGGTTGACTCCGTTAGAAAATTTTTCCTTCGTGTGTTGCCATGTGTTGATTGTTGTTAGGTGTTTTGTTGTGTGTTGATCGTTGCTAAGGGTTTGGGTTTGCGTTCAATGTTGGTTTCCCTCCGTGTTTTTGTTTTTGTTTGATTGTCGTTTAGTGTTGCTGTGCATATATTTGATGTTTTTGTTTGGTGTTTTTATTTTTCTGATTGGTGGATGTTGTTGTGGTTTTGGACTTGTGATTTTGGTGGTCGTGGTTGTGGTTATGGGTGATGGTGATGGTGGTAGTGATTGCTGTGAGTGTAGCCGGTGGTGGCTGGTGGCAGTGGGTGTGATTTGCTGGGTTGAGATGGAAGAGTGTGAGTTTGTTGGATAGACAGGTGGGTATGGGTGGTTGTGTTTTATTTCCGGTGGTGGTGGATATGGGTTTGCTGGGTTGAGATGGTTTGTGTGAGTTTGCTGGGTTGAGAGAGACAGAGAGGAAGAGAGAGAAAGAAATATATATTGAAGAATAAAGAATTTTTTTAAAAAAAAAGAATATTTAAATGAAGTAGTAGAAAATATAGAACCTTTGATGTTAGGTATATTGTAAAATAAGTTGTTAAAATTAATAAAGTGGCTTTTTGAGCTACTAAATGCTAAAATTTTTATAATTTTTTATGAGAATGCTCTTACATTTTAATGGTAAAATAAAATCTTAAAAAATTGAACTTGAAAAATCATGGACTCCTATGAGAAAAGTGGTTCAGAAATTTAGGGCCTATTTGGTTTTTTTTTTTTTTCAATCACTCATCATTCCCCACTCAATTTTCGCCACTCATCACTCCTCACTCATCACTTAATTCCTCAATTTCCTTGACACCACCGTTTGACACATATTTTCACTTTTCATCAATCAATTTTTTTTTTTTTGTGGAACCCATACCTGAGCAATTGGTCAAAGAATGCTGTTAGCCTACCTGCCTCACCCTCATTTCCCACCATTTTCTTCACTACTCATTTTATTTTGCCACCACTATAGTCACAGTTTAACACAAAAACTACATTCACAGTTTAACCAAAGACTCCATACACCACAATCACAAAAACTCCATACAACACCAAATCAAAAAAAAAAACTGTCTAGAAATAGCAAGACCCAAATCGACGCTCCGGCTAGATCGAAGAACAAGTACGATAGCAGCAATGAGGAGAACGAGCGCATGGTGAAGCTTTTCAGCGTGTGATCAAAGATCGACGCCGATGATCTCTCGGCTTTTCTCGTCAATATATCGGTGAGTATGAGCTTTTCGTCGTGGGAACGTTGAAGGACAAAGAGAGATGGGTCGGCGTGTGAGTGACTGGTGGGAGAAGAACAAAAGGAAGAAATCTGTGGAGGCCAAAATCAATGCAACTGATAAAAATGAAAACAAAAAAATAAAGAAAAGAAAAGAAAAGAAACCCAGCACCCAAATCGACGGAGCAAGGAAGAAAGATTTTGGATCTAATTTGTTGAGGCCAAAATCGGTACAAATGAAAAAAGAAAAAAAAAATCAGCACCCAAATTGGCGAAGCAAGGAAGGAAGGAAGATTGTGCTTGGGAAGAGAAGATGAAGAAAGTAAAGGAAGGGTGTTGAATGACATGGGTTTGGTCTAGTATGAAAGAGGAGTAATTCTTAGGTACTCCCGGAGCATGGAGAATAGTGCTCCCTTCTCTCACATTCATGGTGAGGTCCACTCATTAAATTCATGATGAGGTCCACCGTGAATGTGAGAGGAGGGAGCACCATTTCACTATACTCCGGGACTACTTAAGAATTTTCCATGAAAGAGATACATTGGAGTAAAAGCTGACCACTGAAATGACTAAACACTAATTGTGGGGCCCATGACTTGAGTGAAATTACAATTTTGTTATTGAAAACAGAGTTATGGAAACTGAAAACACCTAAAATGTGTTTTCAGTTTCTATAACTCATCACTCAAAAATCAGATAATTAAGTGATGGAAACAAAAACAAGAAACACAGTCAAACAAGCTTTCTTGAAGTGAGTCCCACTTATTTTGAGTTATGGGTAATGGAAACACAGAATCCAAATAGCCTCTTAACACCCCTCCCCCCCAAAAGGGCAACATCTCTCAAACCTTATTGAAAAGAAAAAAGGGGCCCAAATCAAATCCAAAAAACAAAAACCCCAATATAAACAAAACAAATGTCAATAGATGTACAAGGTATGGTGAAGGGAAGTGCACGATGCTTCGTTGATCTAGAAAATTTTTGATGTAACGCAAATAACAGTGTAAACACTACACCACAAGCTCTGCTATGTGACAGTGACTACGTCTCAGTTTGTGAGGTAGGTATGATTGTCCCCTACCCAAGTTCACCTTAAGGGCTCCCCAATCAGATGGGAGGGACCGTATGGCTTAAAGATTCGAAAGGATATGAAATCACCACAATGTCCCCATATTGTATAGCAAGGAACTTTTTGGGCATATGTATGAAAAAAATTGCCATGACTTACTTTGCTACAATTTCCAAAGAAAGAAATTCTCTTCTTTTACTTAGCCATCGGAGTACCTTTCATCAACTCTTCTTTATCTCTAGTGAGTTAAACCGATTTTATAGGTGCTGAAGGGTATCTAATACAAACTAACCCTACAACTCATTATAATAATAGTTAAGATGCTTGAAACACTTCACACTCAGTAACGGAACTCTCAAAGGTAGAGTTTTATTGTTTATACAAGTGAAGTGAGTAGGAGGCTATGATACCAGTTACAAACACAATAGAGAGAAAACTAAAGAGAACTAAAGAAATGCTTCTATCATTACTCGTTTTTTCTCTTTACAAAGTATGGCATCCCTTTGATAACTGTAGAGAAATGCGAAGGATACAATTTGTAAAGAATATACATGTAAGTGTTGTAACACTAAATCAACATCTGCCATATTTACAGCTTATTGACAATTGTTTGACTATGGCTATCTAACATTTTTATATGTGTAGATAACTTTTTGATCATTCTCATGTTTATGTACAATGAATAATTATTTACATGGCAGATGACACTTCTTAATTACGTGGGTTCACCAAGCTGCTGTGTGTGCTAATCTTATCCCTTCATCAGGTTGATGAGATTTTTATATTCTACGTTATCCATCTCTGGTGAAGAGCTAGTAGTGATAGGGCATTGGCTTTCATCGTCTTTTATTAGAAGAGATATATCATATTGCACATCAAGATTTTTCTTCAATATGCCATGTTTTCTAGCAAATTTTCCGCCTATTTGACGTAATCAACTCTTGGCATGTAGCTAATTGGTAATAATGTAATACATAGCCTTTTATCATCCGTCATCATGAATCTTTTTAAAGGTTTTTTCTTTCACAGCTCGTTTGGAAAGAGGAAAATGAATGGAATGTAACACACAAATAATAAGAATAAAATACAAGGAAATTGTAGCATGAATATGGTCCTTCAGTGAGAGCTACTGTATCAAATCCGAGGGACGTGTTTCAGGTAAATGAACTTGTTATACATCATACAATAGTAAACTACTATGAACTCAAGCTGATGACATAGAAACAGTTCAATTTGGTTAACATCTTTAGTTTTATGTTATTTTGTATGTCTATTGCAGTTCCTCCGGTGCCCCAGGGCCAGGCATCCAACCGCAATTTCCCCACAGGATAGGGAGAGGTATAGCAGTCAACCCGAACAAAAAATACCAACTGATGAGAATGGCTGGTTAATCATACGGTAATTTGTTGGCCATGGTTGCGAATACCAACCAGTCAGCCACCAATTAACCATATCAATTGCCCCTTTATTTCTAGTCCCCAAACGCTTAATTTTGCATTATTAAAAGAAATTAATGCAAGGTATTAAACATGAATGCAGATATTCAGTCATGGTTTTTATGTTCGCCTTTTCACGAGACTACTGTTTTCACTGAATAAGACCTTGCTCTAGTTCCGATGTTTCTCGACGATTTCACTTCGCCCTCTTTTCAGCTTATAGATGGCCAGCTTGGAAAGAATGGTACCCAGGATAACATTTGCATGATTCTAACAGCCTTGGACCCTCGTTCAGGAGGAACATAAAATAGAAGCAATCATTATTGAGTCTTAGAAGGCTTTAAACCCAACCCAGCCATGCTCAAAACGTACTCATTTCGGTGGGACTTGAATTGCTTGAATTTTACCTACGGAGTTCAAAAACTTGTCATATGTCCATATAATTGGGTAATGTACAAAAGGCTTAATTGGAATTTGGATCTACCCAACGTGTTCTTGGCTTCAAGATTACACATCACAGAGGTGAATATTCTATTGAAAAGGCCTTGCTGTTGACGTGATCAGATCAATACAGATCACCAGCTCTATACTTTTCCCTATTTTGTTCCATTCACATGGATATAGAAAACGGGCGAATACACAATTAAACCATGACCATTGAAATGTGAAAATTAAAACACTTTTCCAAAGGTTTTTTTCGTTTGGTAATAAAATCACTGAAAACAAGAACAGAGTATATATAGATAACACCAATGCGTCCTAGTGTTACAATCTAAATTAAGGAAAATTAACAAGAACAAGAAATTACAAATACTGGGATATTTAATACAAGCATCCAGACATACAAATATAAGAAATATTGGACTTCAAAGGGATTTTTATGGGAGTGCAACAACAATAAAAATACAATTGCTCGTCACAATAAAAACCACACAAGGCACAAAGGAATATAGGCGTTGAATATATTGGGGATGGCAATATTGCAGAACTAAAAAAAGGATCATCTCATAATTGTAAATGCCGAGCAATGAAAAGGATATACATGTCTTGTTAAAAATTGACACACTCATAATCAATGAGAAATTAAAAAAATAATTATTTCAGAAAAGAAAAAAAACATGTACAAAATCGAGTCAGGAAAACACAGCAACAGCCAAAAAATGTTAGGCATAACCGATAAATTTGGTTAGATGAACCACAACTTGCTTCCCTTCTCCATTTGTTTTCCTCTAACGTAAATTCTTCAAACCTGCACCCGTGCTCAACATAATGTGTATAAAATTTGAAGGAGAAAAAAAAAAGGTGGGGGGGGGGGGGGGGGGGGGTGAGAGAAGAACCTAAACAGGAATATGAACACATTCGCCAATTTACAGTGCCAAGCTTTTGGCCCCATAAGTCTCAATAACATCGTAATGTAAGATCATAAAATCAACAAAGTGACCACAGTTATCAGGGATAAAAAAGTTGAAACGTTGTAGCCAAAACAGAGAAGCCATGCGAATATAACCTGAGCTTTATAGACAGCCGAGCCTGGGATAAGTTCAGATGAACCACAGCTTTTCACATTTGATTCTACATGTCCGGTTTAAGCTACAAGTGTGCAAATCCAAACCCAAGATTCTCTGGGTTCCAACCTGACATCTCAACTCCAACTTCCTTCACAACTCGACTGCAAGCAAACCTATTCTACTGCAACCGTAACAGCACACCAGTCAATTCAAGCTTTTACAAGAACGCACTGAGGTGAGCATTTAACACTGAAGCCTCTCTTCATTTGTCCAACTGCAGGGTCTCAATGCCCTTGAGGGCATTTTCATAGTTTCTTGTGTGAGTGGTATTTCTCCCAGATGATGCACGCCTCGGGTCTGAAGATCCAACTGGTGAACTTCTTTGGCCACTTGAAATTCTGCGAGCTGCTCCAGGGCTTGCCTCAGTAGTACGTGAGTGATGGGGATCTGACTCACTCTCAACGAATGCATCACGGCTGCTAGAAACAGCAGCGCGCCTTGATGATCCACTTGGCCGGCCCAAAATATTGTTGCTTATGAACTGCAAGGTCCAAGTATAATGCACATTATGTTTAAAATAATGCGTCAAACCAAATGGACAGTACAATTTTACTAGGAAAATTGTTCTATCTCATGTTTCATATTATCCCACATGCATTAAATTATTAGTGAAAAGGTTTACCAAAGAAAATGCAAATAGCAAGAAACTAATAAATTCAGCTTTAAGCTTTGATCAACAAGATTAGAACAAGCCTTAAAGAAGAAATGATGTAAACATTTAAAACGATTTGGAAAAAATTACTTAGGCACCTGCCACCCTGTCCTATTAGTGACAACTCAGCAGGAGCCTCTTACGGTTACCGGTGAATCAAAGAGTGGGGGAGACAGGCTTATGCCTTATGCTAATTTTAAAATGGTGTCATAGAACATAAATAAGAATAAACTATCCAAGGTAGATGGATTACACATCAGATTACAATCAAAAGATTTCTACAAACTTGGACACAATAGAACCCCAACCACCCCCCCCCCCCCAAAAAAAAAAGATGAAATTTATGCATTCCAATCAACTCACCGCAGTATCATTAGAAATTGTAGAATCATTAACAACTGGACTTCTCTGCCTTGAATAGTTTCCAGAATTTATAGTTGGTCCGGCTATTCTCCGCCGTGAAGAATCCATTGAAGTCAAACCAGCTGGTCGCCCTTCTTCCCCACCTGCAAAAAAGTGGGAGAAGTAGCATAAACCCAAGCTTGCATTGTATCGCAGATTCTATTTACAGCTCAGAGGAATAAGAGTATATGACATTACAAAACATATTTCAAACAAGGCAACAAGAAAGAAGGAATTGGTCGGAGTTGGAAAGGATTAAAAGAAGCCAAGTGGTGTCCTTACAGCAAGCAAGAAAAGGATAGCAAGGGAAAATCTACCAACAAGACTGCCACTTGGGAAAAAACCAACAAAATGATTCGATGTAATGAAGGACCATATGTGAGAATTATGGTATTGATATCAATGTAAGGAATAGGGCTAAGATACCTGTCTGTCTATCAGCATTGGTAATAGCAGGGGGCATTCCAGAACTAGTTCCAACGCCAGGACCCTAAAAAACACAGGCATTACAAAATGCATCCAATGCTAATGAAAAGAGAGAAATTATGATCACTTACAAGAGGACGAGCTGGAGGAGTTGCCAGCTGTGATTGTTGATACTTCAAAATGGTCCAGTCAAACACATAATCAAACTGGAAGCCTGTTCGAACAAAAAAGGGCAATAAAATGAGGGAGAACTAACGGTATTTTATCTTTCCTTCAAACAAGTTATTTGAGACCGGCATTCAATTTGCAAATATGAAGCTGAGTGAAAACCAAAGAAAAGTCTTTCAGGGGGAAAAAAATTCAAACCTTCACGTATAAAAAGGTCACGAAATATTCTTTTCAGATAAGCATAATCAGGTTTATCATCAAATCGTAGTGAACGACAGTAGTGGAAGTATGATGCAAATTCTGTTGGATAACCTCGACACAAGGCCTGAAAGAAGCATTAAGTACTCAAATTATAAGTTACAGAAGGCAGACATGGTGAATGGATGCAGCGACTATTTACAAACAACCAACCTCAATTGAAGTAGAAACTTTCTTTTCACTGATTTTGTCATACTTTTGTTTCTTAGTTCCTGCTTTCAGTCCCTGCCAAGGAAGACTATAAAGAAAAGGGGAATCACTAAACAATGTATGAAGTGCAAGAAACAAAGGAAGGATATGCAGCAAAAATCACCTTCCTCTGAGAAAATACATAAGGACATATCCAAGAGATTCTAAATCATCCCTCCGGCTTTGCTCTATTGAGTCCAAAACATCAAAAAAGAAATAAACATTATTACAAAATTCAGAAGGGACACTTAACTGGAAGAACCACACGTTAGAAAAGAACACCAAGTCAAGTCGTGACAAACCATACCTATACCAAGATGAGTGTTCATGCTTGCATATCTTGCAGTGCCAGTCAATTCTTGTTTTCTCTGCACCGTTCATGACCAAAGTACAATTAACAACTGACTAACCAAAATTAACATATGTGATAATGGCTTGCATGGTTATCATGTTTTATCCACAGATTAATTTGGGCAACCAGAAAGGCTAGACAAGACGCTGGCTCAGATTCTTTTCCAATTCTATCAAGACTTAGAAAGGAAGATGAGATAATGGATTTTTTTTTCTTTTGATAGGTCAAGCATTTCCTGAAAATCCAGAAAATAATAGATGAACTAGAGTGTTGCACTCTACAACAGAGTTGAACATTTCCTGGGAAAAAAAGGCAGAATGTCTTCTCAAGGCTAGACAAAACTGCAGAGTTCAAAATAAAGCCCAGCAGACTGTACCACAGGAGCACAAAGGCTTTAGCACCCTTTAACAGCCAGAACCATTACAATGGTTAACCATATTGACTGTATAATCTTTATTCCCATTACAGCTATGAGACACACTGACTCTGCCAAAAACAGCTACACACACATTACACTAACCTGTAAGGAATATGCTGATGGGTTGTACTATCTCTGTATTTCTTAGCCAGTCCAAAGTCAATGACATAGACCTGAATGAAGTGAATAGCAGTTACCATATCAATATAGATTGGCTGAATGAAAGAATGAATAGAAACAACATCAAAATTAGAATAAAGACCTGATTTGCACGCCTTCCCAAGCCCATAAGAAAATTGTCTGGCTTGATATCTCGATGAAGAAATGATTTAGAATGAACAAATTCGACACGATTGATCTGAAATAGACATAAAAGAGTGCATAGATTAATGATTCTCAAAGGAGCAATACAAACCAATGCAATGCTATGCATCAAGTCAAGGGAACTACCATTTGATCTGCAAGCATAAGAACTGTCTTCAAAGAAAGCTTTCTACTGCAGAAGTTAAAAAGGTCTTCAAGACTAGGTCCAAGCAAATCCATAACCAACACATTATAGTCTCCCTCCACTCCAAACCATCTCACGTTTGGAATTCCAGCTGCCATTGAGTTGAAATGAAAAATGAAAATTAGATGACCCACAAAATAAAAACAAAAACTTAAAATGAAATTGCAACAACTGAAAGAAAAAATTGACCAATAAAGCTAAGAAATTTCATTACTTCCTCCCTGCAAGATTCTGTACAACTTTGATTCATATAGCAACTGAGGATGCTTTGTCTTGACATTTTCCTGAATGTAAAAAATAGCATCAGCATTGCAAATACCAAACCTGAAGATTTGCACATTTCTAAGCATGAAAAGGAAATACATCTCCAGGTCTGTAAACTAAGAAGCATGGATACTTCAAAACTGTGTTTGTGCCCAACACATCTGTGTCAGACAGGCCGGGGACAATTTTCAATGAGTGTCCTCATTATGTTAGGAGAAAAAAAATTATTGATAAAAAATTCCTTTCATTTTAGATATGTTTTTTTTAAAGATTTGATAGTTATTATTATTTTGAAAGCATATAAATAAACATAAAATATGCCTGCAAATAAATAACACTACTTAAAATTGATCTCAATTGATTAATTGTGGTATTTCCACCATGTCTTGGCTTAATTTTTCAAGAATAGCTGTGTCACCATGTCTTGTGTCATGTTGAGTCCATGTCCATGCTTAATAGTACGTAAAAGATATCAACTGGCTGCGTAAAACCACTTTAAGTAAACCATTAACCCATCATGAAATGGATAACATATTTAACAATACAAATCACCAAACCTCTATCAAAATCAAATGAAACATAAAATCGGGTACAGCAACCCAGTTTTCCAAAAGCAACGATTGCCCCTCTCCCCATGTTTATTCTTTTCAAAATAAAATAATGGAAACAATAAAAGAAACAAATATCTTCTAATTTATACACTGATGAACCCTAAGAGGCCCCGAAAACCAAGCTATAATTGAAATCCTCAGCATCTCAATCTCATTAAAGTAACTGTACCAAAACAAAGTGATACCCAATTACCTAAACTATGACTTCTAAACCATAAAGAACAACTCTCTCCAGAATCCGATCCCATAATTCTTTCTCCAAAAAAAACATATATTTACAACATTCCATAGCAAAAATAACATTAAATTAAACCATCTAGAGCATAAATTAACTTCAACATCCACAAACAATAAATAAAACAAATAGAAAAGCAAAAAAATTCATGAATTTTCATTAACGTAAAACAGAGTCAGCAATACTCACAAGCTTAATTGCAACGTCTTCGTTAGTCTGAATATTAGTACCTGTAAAACCAAAATTCAATCACCGATTAAGCTATAAAAAAAGAAGCCAAAATTAAGCAACACAAATTAAAAACACGTACCGAGATAGATCTCTCCAAACGAACCGCTACCGATCTTTCGGCCAAGCCGAAACCTATTCCCAACGCGATGCTCCATTTCCACACAAAAACCGAAATTGTTTGAAACCCTAGCTACAATTTCAGAGCCTTAATTTTTATAATTTTTCAAAAAAAAAAACAAAAATTGGGAACGATGATTCAACCGCACCAACAGAGGATAATACTAATCGAAATTGACAGAGCAGAACAAAGATGAATTGTACGGAAACTAGAAGACGAAGAAGATATTAATAAACAAAAAAACAAAAAAACAAAAAATTGAAGATCTAGGGTAGGGTTAGAATTTGGTATGGTTGAGATTGTGAGAATTGCTTTTTTGGTTAAAATCTAGGGTTAGGTTAAAGGAGGTTTTGGTAACAGAGATGAGAAAAAAAAAAAGGTGAGAGACATGATATGCTGTGTTTTTAATCTTTTTTCTTTCTCTAGCATTGTAGTTTTTGCTTTGTATTTTGTATTTTGTATTTTTTTAATTTTAGCCAATCGGAGCAAAGACTTTGAACGAAGACAGTCTACGTACAATAAATTTTCTTCTTTTATTTTTTTTGGGTTACTTGGGAAATTCCTTGTCCACGCGTGTACGGTACGCGTGGCGAAAGTTCTCTTCAGAGACGAAGGTGGGGACAGAGAAGCTTTTGCGCCGGTGTAAAAGTGGGGTCCCTGTCACGTGGCTTTATCCACCAAATTGGAGCGTATTTGTCACGTGATCTAAAGGCTTTTTTTTTTTTTTGGGTTCTCTTGTAAATAAAATATCTAAATATAAATCTATTTTCAACACAAATATCCAAAAAGTTGAGTTCTCCTCGCCGCAAATTATGAATAATTATAAAGATATAAATTTTTTTATAAATTTTTTTTACAAACAATTGATATAATAAATAATTATTGATAAATGAAAAAATAATATTAATAATGAATTTAGATAAAAACTAATAAGAGATTAACTGCATCAATATTTTGTAAAATAATTTATGCTTATAGCATTATTCCCCAAATTATAGTGTATCAACAACAACAACAAAAATAAACCTAAAATACAATAACATTTTAAATAAATCCCATTATTTAGGGAAATTTGAGAATGCAACAAATAAGACCACGTGTTTAATAAAAAATAATTACATAAAAAATGTTTTAAAAAAACAAAATTATGAGGTAAAATAATAAATTAAACACATAATAAATTGTGTTTGCAATTTTCCGAAAGAGGTAATATGAGTCTTTTCCAAGATGTGATTGCAATGACTTAGACCTAATAAAATAACATTTTTTGTTTCTTCTCAAGGTGCAGGGGATGGTTAGATGACCCATATGAAGTGTGGCTTAAACTCTAATTCTAAAATGTGTTTTTGTAACTTTTTTTTTTTTTTTTGAGAAAGTGTTTTTATAACAAATTGATAGAGGATTTTGAATGCAATTGTTGTGTTAGATGAAATGGTTGTGAGAACAATTGTTTCTTGGAATATAGTAATGATACTTGTGTTGAGGACATACAGTTAGATGATACGTTTTGTAAAGATGAGGGAATTTAGCTTTGAGGTAGATGAGACATTGATGGTGGTTATGCTTTTTGCATATGCCACAACCATAGAGGCTACCCAGTGTATTGTAGAATTATGATCTCTCTCTCTCAAACAAGTATGATTCTACCACTCTCTTTGAAAAATGATATGCATCATTCCATTTAACGCCAAACAAAAACTCCATTTTTATGATCTATAAGCTCAATTTTTAATTTATTATTTTTAAATTTCGTAATTCAATTTGATATGTTTGAAATTGTACGTGTTTAATTTGTTACAACCCTAAATTATTGTGTTTAAAATCTAGTTTTCATTAACTTTGTTAAAACTATAAAGTTTAGAGAGAGTTTAAACTATAAAGTCTAAGTTACTGCACTCCTAAAACGTAGGATTTAAAATGTAAATTCCTCTAACTATTTTGAATGAAAACATCTAGATATGAATTTAAGATACAATGTTCTTCAATTTAGCCAAAAAAAAAAGTTTTGAAGAGTTGGATCCAAAGTATTTACATTTGATTTTGCAAACTTTTAAAACAAAAAAGTTTTCAATTAAAAAAATCAACATTTTTAAAGGAGAGAGAGAGAGAGAGAGAAGAGGGGAAAAAAAAAAAAAAAAACCTTGTACGACAAAGTTACAATGCTCTACAAACTTGTTGAGCGTTGTAGCGTTTTGTAAAAACTTGAATAGAATTGGAGAATCGGGCATAGATTTTGTTTGGCAATTATTTGCTACAATGCTCTTCAATATTACTAAAAATAATCTGAAGAGTTGAATACTAATCTTTAATGCTTTTGGCCTCTTTACGCTGTCGGCAACCATTCTCCTCCATTCCATCTTTGATATTTTCTTGGCAACTATGTCAATAGTACTAGCCTTTTCATACACATAGGGTCTGTTTAAATATCGCTTATTGTAAATAGTACCGTGAACAGTGCATAGGACTTACTAAAAAAAAGTTAGTCACTAGAAAACGTGCAAAACGCACTTCTCAAATGTACGCATAGCCTTCAAATATATATATATATATATATATATATATATAAATTAAAATTTCTCATTTTTTCTAATTGTGAAGAAATTGAGTTATTTCTGATTAATTTATAGGTTAGAAAAGGCTACTGAGATGGTGGTTAATTTTTTGCATGTGTATGAACAAGGATGGTGGTGTTTTCTCTTTAAAAAGAAAAAGAAAAAAGAAGAAGCTAATAGTATGAAGTTGTGTGAAAAAGGGTGGCTACCAGACGTTTTATAGGAATAGGACTCTCTCTCTCTCTCAAGCATGAAATGCACCATTCCACGTTTAACCCCAAACATAACGCTGCTTTTATCCATGAGCTCAATGTTTGATTTGTTAATTTTTGAAACCTCATGGTTTGTAGTTTCAGTTTGTTACTTTTAAAACTATAAGATTTAATTTATTACACCTCTAAACAATAGGGCTTAATATAATAATTCTTCCTTGTTTTTTTCTAAAACTATAGGGTGTAATTTGCTATATACAACCCTTAAACCATAAGATTTAAAATATAATTTTATATATCTATTTTTAAAAGATCATCAATGCATGAACTTGAGATACACTCTTTTATTTGGGGAAAAAAAAGAAAAAGAAAAAAAGAGCTAAGTGCTAAGCATTCTTGTATGGTTTTGAAAACTTGAGCAAAATTTCAAAGTAAAAGCCATTTTTTGGGAAACATTTTCTTATTCCTTTCATCTCCCATATTTCTTTGGTAGCCATATTCTTCTTCTTTTTTTCTTTTCTTTTTTTTTTTTTAAATTTTGTATTATATGAGTATGGTAGAATTTAAACTTATGAATGGTGATCAACTCTTATCATGCTAAGACATTAATCGATTTTTATGTATTATTCTTCTTCTTCTTTAAATTTTGTATTTATATGAGTATGATAGAATTTAAACTTATGGTATTTCAACTTTTATTATGTTAAGACACTAATTAATTTTTTGTGTAGATAAAATTTGAGCTAAAATATCTATCAAATTAAGATAATGCTAATTAGTTTTTGTGTAAGTGGAGAAAAAATTACATATTTCTTATTTAATCATTAGAGACTTTATCAATTAAATAAATTCGAACTCACAAAGACTTTATTAAGTGAACTAATTAAGACTCTTTGACAACTTTCTTAATTACTAGCTAGTATTTGAAGTTAAATTCTTCAAATATTCCAATAGTGACCTTCTTAAAAATAGTGAGGTACTTTATTTGTTTATTTTAACAGGTCTTAACATCTCTGTCTCCTTGACAAAAATAAATCAACGCGGATTAACCACCTCAGATTGTAGTTTCTTTGCGACTTCTATTTTTTGTTTTGTTATTTTCAAGGACATGGTCAACCTGTGTGAATATGAATAATGAAGACGTTTTCAGTTTTCTCATTACGTGTTAATATCTCTGTCTCCTTGTTTTTCTATATATTAGTATATCATAATTAATTAGATATAAATATATTTTCCTTTTCTTTATTGATAAAATTCTGCCAACCTTATCGAGATCCAGTCTTAACCAATTACCGATAGACATACCAGCTAAAAAGTAAAAACAGTGATTCTTGTCTGTGGTAGTGGCACCTGGTTTTTCTAGTCTAGCTTTTATTATTGTACTATATCTACTCTATCGAGGTTTGGTTCTTAGGCAGTTGAAACCATAATGCTGGATTAGGTTGACCACTTGATGCCTATACTCCAACTACCACATCTTTTTTTTTTTTTTTTGTTGGGTAAAGCAAATTAGTACAATTTTTTTTTTTAATTAGTAATGCGATGGACATAAAAAAAAAAAAAGTTTACAGCATTTTTTTTACAATAGTTGAAATAATAAGTTTTGATTTTGTTGTTGTTTAAACCTATTAAGACCTCACTTTTTTATCTGCGATCAACAAAACTAAGCTAACAAGGGATGCATAAAACTAATAAAATAAAAAAAGTCAAATGATATTTGAAATCGATACCTATAGTACCATATAATAATTGCATATAATTTAATTTTTTTTACGTTTAAACTTTTTTACCCATTAACTTTTATATTTCATACATTACATGTACAAAATAATTGCAAAGTATAATAACGCTGACCATTACATAAGGATCCCAATCCAATCTACTGGGAGCTCTTTGGTCATATTAATTTCTAACAACAAATAACGTTTTTTAGGTGATAATCCTATCTTTGCATGGGACACTAGATTATATAAAATTGTCTTCCTCATGGGATTTTCAAGGGTCTTAGTGTATGTATCGAACACTAGATCGTGTAGCACAATCTCTCTGTTTCATTTTCTTTTCTCTTTTGTTTCTCTTTTAGGCTAACACTAAAAGTTTACTTCATTAATTTTGATGGTTTTTTTTTCCCTAATTCTTCATTGCTTCTTCCGATTAGAACTTTTTTAGAGAGAAGTTTTGGTATTTGATTTGTATTTTCATATTTTGTATTTCATATGTAATGTTTATTCATTTTTGAAAAATTTTTAAACTCTAGAATTTTGATTAGTTTAATGCTTGTTTTAATCGAAAAAGTAGTTTTTTTTTATGACAAATGGAGAGATGGGTTATAGTAGCCTAATGGATTGATCTTAGATAGACAAAGTGCTAACTTTGAAATCATGAATAGACAAAGTGAAAATAATCCTAAACTCGGGTAAGTTATCTATAGTTATCCATAAAATATATCAACTTAGTCATTATGTTTGTTTACTATTAAACGTAAAATTATAATATAGTTTAAAAAAAGTTATTAATGTTGTCATTACATTTATAAAAAATTATTTAGAAATTTTAATTTTTCTAATATGATCAAAGAAACTGTTGGTTAACTGTAAAATACATTATTTTTAAACCCTAATTTCCAGACAGGCTAGTTGGAAACTCTGTTCCTCATATCTCTATGCTGATTTTTTTTTTTCTGAATATATTTTATTATTGAGCAAAAGAAAAAAGAACTAATGTGGAGTATCATATAGTAGGGGCGTAGGGCTAAGGCCAACCCAAATGAACAACAGTCCGTGTCCTTCAACATGGATCAGAGCACCCAGCCCAACTTCTTTGATGATTTCAAGTTTTCTACTTTCAAGTTTCAAGAATGAATGAAAAACTCTTTTCAGTTTTTACTTTTTGCATACCTCTCATTAGTCATTTCTCATCTCCTGATCAAACAAGTCGACTTCAGAATTGCTTTGCAATAACGTGAAGCTCAAAGATGACGTCCATTTTGATGAAATAATTTTTTTTTTTAAATGAGATAATTGATTAACGATGCCCGAAACGGAAGTGATTCATATAAAACGGCTGGTGGTGAATTTAAAGAGAGAGTCTAGGAGACAAAAATATTTGACATATATACTCACGTGTTGGAATGTTAGGAATAAATATATAAGTGATATTAATAGTATTGATTTCAGATAAACATTTGTAAAAATTTGTCAACTTCATAATTATAAAAATGGTAATTTTAACTAGTATTATCAGACGTATCAATCTGTACGGTTGGGTTTGGATTAAGTTGACTTATATTTTTTAATGCTCTTTGTTTTTATTTATTTATTTTTTTCCGTTAAGTGGCCATCTACTATAATGACTATTATATATGTGAGGGGGAAAAAATAAAAATATATATAAAACTTTCCATACCCTTCTAATTTAGACAATTTTGAGCATGACTAAAATTATTTATAGTCATGATAACAAAATCTTCCATGTTAATAATTCCCAACTTATAATTACAAATTTACAACTTGAGAGAGAGAGAGAGAGAGAAGCACCCTTGAGTTTACACATTTCAGATTAAAAGTTTGCTAATAATACCATTCCCATAAAAGAACAAAAAAAGAAAAAAAGAAAGAAAAAACTAAACTAAACTAAACATCATGTACCATGTCAAGTTATTAGTCTTCTTAAGTGCATATGTTCCTATTGCATTTAAAATAATAATAAAGTTATTTTTTTAGAATAAAATAGTAATAAAGTTAGATTATTTAGATAGACTAATTAAATAAATAAAGCTTTTGCTTTTACATTAGACTTTAGTTTTGTTTTGTGCTAGTTACTTGGTGTTAGTGGTGTATTATGTGCTGACTGCACACATGTATGTGTAGTGTAGTGCAGTGCCACTATTAACTTAGTTGTATCATTTTTATATATTAAGAGAATTTAGAAAACTAGTTATGACTTCAAAAAATGTCAAAAATATCACTAATCTAATTACATAATATTTATGCCTAAAAAAATAATAAATAGGGTTGACATTGTAATTCAACAAACTTCAAAAACAAAAAACTACCAGAGAAACTTTTTTTTTCTCTAAAATTTAGCACACACTTTTTATTTAAATATATCTCAAACACGTTTGACACATATTTTCCTAAAAACTAACACACACTAAATCTAGTAGCTTACTCATTTTCAAAATCCTAAATTTTAGCTTTTTAAAAATCTCTTCTCATGTAACCTCACTAACAATAGACAAATTCAAATTTAAAATTTATAACATTAAATTCAAAATAAAAAAGACTCTCATCACACGTGTGGAGTGCGTGTGATGAGGCTAGTAGGCTAGTATTAAGTCTATTATGTATTTATGTTAGTGACTTTCAATTTTTTGTTTCTTTTAAAAAAAATGGGGGCATGGCCAATGTTTTGGGTGTTGGCTACTTAGTAGTACTTGCTGATTATGACTATGTAGTGCTGCTTTGTGCCTTTATTTTTATGCATCTAGCACACATCAATAGCATGCTAGTATTAAAAAAAGTTTTAAAAAATAGGTTGGGTTACAAGTTGAGCCGTTTTTTATTTAGGTTAAAAAATTTAGTTTAGGTTGGGTCAACGAATTCCAACTCATTTTGGATGTCTAGGTTAGGGATGGCAATGGGGCGGGGCCGAAAGATGGGGTCTTCATCCATGCTCCGCATGATTTTGTCTTGCCCCATCCTCGCCCCGCCTCGCATGATGGGGAAAACTTTCTTACCCCATTCTTGCCCCTTGGGGCCCCGTGAAACCCCGCCCCACCCCGTAAAACTTTACTTTTTGTTAATTTTCCATACAACTAGTACAATTTTTGTTTAGTGAAATCTATTTTATTAATAAAAATATACTTGAAATTACAACTAAATTTATCCCATAAAATCAAATCAATTTTTAGAAAAAATTGAATAATATATCTAAGTGTTTAACAAGACAAAAAAAAAACTTATAGTATAACATATAACAAAATAAAGGCAGAGAATCACATTGAGTAGAATAAAATAAGCTAATATTGATATGTTTGTTTAAAAGTAGGGTTTTAAGGTATGAAAAATTTATAATTATAACCCTTAGCAATGTGGGGTGGGGCGGGCGGGGACAGGGAGGGGCGTGGCAAGGTGGGTCTAAAAAGTTTAAACCCATCCCCGCCCCGCCTCGTGGTGCGGGGCTAAAATCTTGTCCCATCTTCGCCCCATCACATTTGTGAGGCGGAAAAAACCTGTGCGGGGCGCAGCGGGTTAAACGAGGCGGGGAAAAATTGTCATCCCTAGTCTAGGTGCCTTTAAGGCAATTATTAATAAATTATTTTTAGAAAGTTTTGAATCACTTTCATGAAAAATATAAAAAGTCGTCACAAAAATTAATTACTTTTTTCTTTTATCATAAAATTTTTCTTAAAATATTTCCTAAACCTATACCTTTAAGACATCCATTAACTTTTTCCTTGTAAAAAATGTTAAATCAATTTATTTTGCATGTAGCATTATGCATAATTTAATAATAACGTAAAATGACGGGACACTAATAACACCAAGTAATATGAAGTAAGTTATAAATTTTTTTTTAAAAAATATCATGTCCTTAATATTCCCTATATTTAAAAGTCCTACTAAAAAGTTGTTAAAATATTATTATGTCCTTAGCATTATTTTTTTTTTTTTTCCAAAACCTTGTAATTCAATTGGTCAGTATTTTTTTTGTGCTTTCAATGAAAACATCTAGAATTCAAATTATTCCTCTGATTATAGAATTATTGAAGAAAAAAAAATTACTTCCAAACCATTTGAAGATAAATTTTTTCAACCCACTACTTGACAATGTACTTTTAGTCACATGATTTATTAATAAGTCAAATGACTTATTTAAGTACGTGGATGGTTTTTTGAGTCACGTAATGGATTTGAGGAAATTTTTTCTAATGGTTTTCCTAATTGTAGAATTATTAAAAAAAAAAATTATTTCCAAACCGTTTGAAGAAATTTTTTTCCTATCTACTTCGATACAGTGTACTTTTAGTCACATGATTTATTAATAAGACATATGGCTCAATTAAATACGTGAATGGTTTTATGAATCACACGGGCTTGAGGAGATTTTTCTAAATAGAATTGAAGCAAAACTTTGTTTAGAAATAGGCTAATTTGAAGCAAAAATTTGTTTAAAAATAGACTTAAAGACTGACTATACAATATTTTCCTTAGAGTAAAGCTAGTACATAGTTTTAAGAAATCACTTTAGGGGTCTGTTTGGATAGAACTTATTGTTGAAAACTAAAAATTGAAAACTGAAAACATTATAGTAAAATAATTTTAAAATATGTGAATAGTACTGCGGGACCCATTTTTAATGAAAAAGTTGCTGAAAAGTGAAATTTGTGGGTCTATGAACAGTGCACGAATGCACTGTTCACAGAAGATTGGGTCAACAACTGCGGCCGGAAAAAAAAAAAAAAAAAAGTGAAAACGCTGAAACGCAAAATGCAGCATTTTTCAGTGGAATCCAAATGCCCTCTAAGAACGAGCTACATTTTATTTTTTAATGTTTTTGATAAATTTACTAGGATCTGATCATATGGTGCCCAATGGAGATGGATTTTGGTGAAGTTAGAATTCGATCATTGTGTGACTATCAAGGTTCTATGATGGGACTTAACTAATTTCTAGTCTGACAATAAGGTAATTAAAATTCAAGAAAACGGGTTAGATTTCATTCAATCACAGAGACAGAGTGAAGATAGATTTAAAAATTTTAAAACTTGCATATATTCCAAACTCCAACTAAAAGCTTTAATCCTCCAAAATTCCTCTTCCTCAGCACCACATTCTCAACAAAAAGTAGAAATGAATCGGTGTCTTTTCTGTACATGAGCCTTTGAACTAAAACCATTCATTTTTAAGGATTAAAGAAAGATGTGCCACACTTGCATTTCCATCCTTCAGGCTCATAATTGGCATATTGAACTCCAATCTGATCAGTGGGTGTGGTGTTTGAATAGGATCACAAGGTATGCAGCCTTCACACTTGTGCTGACAGCTTGGTGGTCTTGACCCCAGCCTACTCAGCCACTTGTATGTCTTTTCATTCCCATTTTCAAGTCCCTAGGAAAAAAAAATTAAACAATGAGATATAAGGAAAATTCTTGAATCTCGAAGGTATTGTGCACCCCTCCTTTCATATTTTAGGATTGATCCTATTATGAATTTAACGAGGTCATATGAAGGTAAGAAAAAGGACCTTCATTCTCCGTGCTCCGGAGTGCTAAGAATTACTATAACATAATCCCATTTTGTGAGTGTGTACGAGAGAGAGAGAGAGAGAGAGAGAGAGAGACCTGTTTCGTGTCATGGGCAGCTTGTGTGAAATGTGGATTTTGGCCTGTTTACATGGAAGTATATACAATAAGCAAATATGGTAGTGGGAGCTGATTTAATTTCACCAAAAAAAATAAAACAGAAATAGGCAAAGATCACGAGGAGAAAGCTATGTGAAATCAAACACTTGAAGTCAAATGAATATAAGCAATGCTTTTCCCAACACCAAAAGTAAAAAGTTAATTCAAGAAAAGTGCAAAAGAACAAACTACAAAGAAGCATTTTTTTTTCCCTGTGGGGGGGGGGGGGGGGGGGGGAGTTGAAGTAGGAATCTGAAAAAGAAAAAAGAATTTGCTAATAATAAAGAGAGAATCAGACAAACGTTGTACAGAGAGACATGTATGTGAAGGAGCATGAATAGCGAACCTTGTATAGGAGCAGCATCATACGATTCCAAAGGCCTGCTTGTTACAGAAATACAGGACATTATCTGCATAATAGCTATTAGGGAATAGCACATTCTTTTCTTCATCTTTCTTTTAGAGTCTTAGTTCCAAATGATGATGACCTTTGGGCTTTTAGACCTTTGCGTGTGTGAATATGTTTGAGAGAGAGAGAGAGAGAGGTGGGTTTGAGTCACTCACTTCAAGAAGACAAAACAAACACACTGAGAGGAGAGATTTTTGCTTCTCAAGGCTTCACACTCTTTATCTACTGCCAATGAAGAGAGGTTTTGCTTCTCAGCAAGTGAAGTGACTACCATGCCTTGTCAAACAGAATAGAATGCAAATGCATTTGTGTCTCTTTTTTGACAAACTCACCCAGAAACTGTATGATAAACAAAGTTGTAGTACTGTTTGTGTCATATATGCCTAGGAGAATAGCTTCCCAAACTATTTATCAAAAAAAGAAAAAGAAAAAACGATTAGCTTCCCAACCCAAAACTTTTTAATTATCCTCCAGTAGCCAGTAAGCAGTAACCTTCAGAATTTAATAAAAATCCTTAGGCAGCCTAGCTAGACTAGGGGGGGGGGGGTCTCCTTCTTGCAAAGCAAACTCTTATTGGAGTTTTGGACATTTCCACTTTATTGTTTCTACTCTTTTTTTTCCTTCCCTCCTAGCCAGGTAACACAAATAGTCTGTCAGACCTTACAATAAATTTATAATATATATGGTTTGTCAGACCTGAATTCTAATTTATTTAGCTTAGTTACAATTTCTTGAAAACTTTTGGATATAATTATATTTTGAATATATTTTTTAAACCCAATAAATCAACAAAAATAAGCACTTCCAAACAATCACTCTTTAAGGAAGCAGTGGGATTGTCATTGTAAGCGATTGATAATTAAATATTTGTACTTTTGATTGGGTCAAATCGTACAGGTTTGATGGGGAACACACAGCCAGTCTGCTGAATCCATATGGCGGGCCAAGAAGATGGATGGTGTGATTACACAATGGTAAATATTGGCAATCCTTTGATGATGTTGATTACACAGCAGTGCAACCATTTTCGAATTTTTTTTTTACCAAACCTAATTAGATACACTCAAGTACTATTTTGGTAGAAGTAGAAACTTCGTTGACCAGCTCAGGAAAAAAAAAAAAAAATCCTCGTTGACCATGGTCACACCAGTACTATTTTCAAAGAAATTTCTAGGGGGAGAACCTAAATAATTCTGAGCGTTTTGCAACTTTGACAAGACGGTTGGTTATGCAACTAGTGGTGCTTAGGATTTGGATCCCATCTCATGAGTCATGCCTGTCCACCAACCAACCATTCATGGATCAAGCTTCGGCTTCCAAAAGCATTGTCAACCATTTGCTATTGTTCATTATTTTATATAAAAAAAATGAATTGTTATATGTATTATATCTATTGTTACGGGTTGTTGAGATTTAAAATGATAAAAAGTAAGAAAATAAATTTAGTAAAATAAAAAAATATATGGTAAGAGAGAGGGGTTAATTGCCATTGCATTGGATTTCAATCTGAAAATGTTGTATAAAAAAAATACAGTGGGATATGAAACAGGTCTTCATCTTTGGCTACATTTGGTTGGAAGGTGTTGGGTCCCAAATAATATTATCAATAGCAATTCAAAATAACAATGACAAAATTTAATTACAAAATTGGTTGTAGCCTAAGGTTACAATTTACTCAATAAAATAAACATTATTACATATTTTGAAAATCTAACTGTTGAATTGCATGTTTTTTATACTCTTAATACACACGTCAAATTTTGTGTCAATAGGATATTTTTTACTATATGTCTATAAACTTATATTTTATACATAATTTTAAATTATAAAAACTTGCAATTTAAACAATTTATTAATAGCATAGCTATTGGTATTTAATTTTCTAAAAAATTTTCGAGCATGGAGAATATAAGAAGAAGATGTAATCTAATGGTGGATTTATTAAAATTTACCTCTAATAAAAGATGTTAAGTAAGGTCGGAACCTTAAACTATAACAAATTTTATAACTAAGTTTTGTCCAAATAACAATCACATACAAAAATACAAATATTTACGTGGAAAATCTTTTTCCTTGAAAGGAAAAACCACGGAACAAACTCCGAATAATTTCACGATTATCAAATCAATTACAATATCTTTTGTGTATGTCTCACAAGAAAAATCTCACGGCTAAAGAAAAATCTCTCTTATTTTTCTTTGGTCTCACACACACTAAATATCTCTCTCAAATGCGACAATACTTTGCTCTCTTTTCTTTATTTTCTTCTCCACCCACAACTCTTTCTCTAGGCTGTCTTCTTTCTCTAAGTGGCTCCCTCTTGACTACTCTCCCAAATCTCTTATGTTGTACACTTTTCCACTATCCTTATGCGGCACAATCTCTCTTTTTCTCTTGTGTAGCTGTTCAATATGCAACACTCACATGCTTTTTATATACCAACTGTTGAGAAATTTAGACCTCGGTTGATAGAATTAACAAGTTTTAAACTCAAGTTGTAAATTAAATTTATTATGAATAAACCTTGTTAAAACAAACAAACAATAATATCATATCAATATCACGCACAATGGAATAGTAAATAAGACAAGATATGATGATTTAGGAAAACTAATGAAACAAACTAGTTTCACAATAAAAAACCTGGGAGAAACCTTCTCAAAAAACAATTCACTATATTAAAGAGAAATACCACATCTAGTACAAAACATTTGTCCTTATACTCTATAATCTCCATAGATGAACTTACAGCAGAAATCTTCTACCGTTTCAGAATCTTTGAACTCTTCAATATAGGAACGCCACTAATGATGTACGGATCCTAGTACATGACTAACTCCTTTGCATGAATCCTAGTACGTGACTAACCCCAGCGACTTGAAAAAGATGTTATTGGCTACAAAGTTCTTCACTTCATCAACAATGAAGATCAAGAAGCACTTGTTTACAAAACCCTAAGGCACAAAGACATAGTAACTTCTTGCAAAGAGAATAAGGCACTAGGTCACTCTTTGCTTGTGTTCTTCTTGTATATTCACTCAATGCATATGTCACGACCTTTAAAATAAGTCTTATATCTAACTAAGGTTGTGAGAAAAGAAACCCTACACAAATATACAAGCATGGGCCAAAAATCAGATCTGAAAATTTTGATTTCGTAAGTCTCGAAAGATTCAGTTTTTGTCGAGCTTCTTTCATTAAGTCTCAATAGATTTTTTGTCAAGGCATTTGTCAAGCTTTAATGAATAGCTTTTCTTCATTTGTTTCTTGGTACAATCTTCATGGTTTTAATACTTGGCTTGAACAACATGTTTCTTGAAGTACTAAACCCATCCTAGATCTACCCAATTACAAATAAAGTGCATTTTGTCAAAGGATTAGCCAATTACATAAAATATGTCTTTAACAATTTCTCCCTTTAGCAATCCGTGACAAAATCACAACAAAACAACTAATCATAGGAGAAGTCTTAAATTACTTAACTTATAACCACTTGTTGTATTACAAAATAATTATATCCCTACTACAAATTCTTGAAAATCTTTGCAAAAAAAGAGTTAAAGGCAAGATAGACTCTCATAGCCTGTCTTTTTGAAACACTTAAATAAAACTCATCAAGGCATCATGTGTGAAACAGAAATAAAAGATTGCATATATAAAAAACATGTGTATAAAAAGAGAAAAGAAACAACACATGTAAAGGTAGGTGAAGAAGACATATATATATACACACACACCAAAGATAAGCACAATATATGCAAAAATAGTCATAAGACCGGTGTACAAAAAGCTAAAAGAAGCTCCTAAAATAGTAAGGAGGTAAGCACTCTCCTTAACAAGATGAAACACAACTCTTCCTTACAAATGCATGTATCTCAGCCCCTAACATGTAGAATCTTAAAAAGAAAATACATTTTCTCCCCATTTTTGTCGTTATTGACAAAGGGTACAAAAAGCTATAAAACTTCATCCAAGAAACATAAAGATGATCAAGGGGGTAAAAGAAATCCATAGAAATACATGAATGTAATGAAACATGATGCTATGGATGACAAGATAATAGAAAGATGTAAAACATGTGAAAAACAATGCATGCAAGAGGGCCTTGATAGATCGAGAAGCTGTTGAGATGCTATTAAGAGAAAACTCAGAAATCTCGACGGATCGAGGATTTGTCAAGAATCTATTGGGTAGACGGAGAGCTTAGAAAATTTCCTCGATAGATTGAGAAGCTGTCGAGAATTTATCGAAAAGAAACCCAAAATTCTCGATGGATCAAGATTCCGTCAAGATCTGTTGAGAAAAGAAGAAAGAAGGGCTCGATAGAAGAGAATCTGTTGAGGATCTATCGAGAAGCTGTCAAGCTTGAAGAAAAAGTGTTTTCAAATGGAGAAAAAACACATAAAGATGAATGCAACGAGCAACCAACTCAACCAAAGATCCAATCAACGTGTTAAGCTCTCAAAACATCTCTCAACAAAAATGCAAAGCATTCATAGATCCAAACACACACACACACACAACAAGTATAATTAATTTTATATTTCAAAAATAAGTTACAACAATTTGGTGAGCATATATTAACACATGTATCCCTTGTAATAACCAAATAATATTGAACTTGCACATGTATCAAGAGTAACAAAGAGTATGCGTGTTGTGTGTGAAAACATAATAAGTGTGCACAAGTTTCTCATATTGTGACGATTTAAGATATGAGAGAATAAAAAACACTCACACATAATCATAAATGTTTGATGGGAATTATCACCTTCGAGGTACATTCTATAACCCCTGCATCTCCTAGAACTACACTTGCAATCATATTTAAAAGCATTTTGATTCTTTTTGTTTTTTATTTTTCTTTGCATATTTTCTTTTTGAACATATCATGTATGGGCATATATAGAGAGATAAAAAAAACCCAATTATGTAAACCAAAATATCACAATTTTTCTACGTCAAAGCACACAGATGTTATACATGATTGGTAGGCTTTAGCAATGAGATGGTTATTTATGCTTTTCTCTTAGGATTTTCTAGCCCTTCCCTTCAAAAAGAGTGATATAAGTATGAGATATAAGAGATAGACTTAATCTTACTCATCACAAACATGAGCTACAAAGCTTACTTGCTTAGTTGTGCATTGAAAAACTCATCTAAACTACAAAAGATACAAAATTTAGAAAACTTTGTTTCAATGGTCATCCAAGGTACACAAGTACCAATATACACAAACACACTGTTTTTGTTTTTATTTTTTTTTTGAAAAAAAATAACTAAACAACCAAACAAAAACAGACAAACAATATGAAAACATGAAAGAAAGATGCAGATGCATGAAAGCATGATTCCAAAAACAAATAAGAAATCAAGCAAGAAAGTCCAACTTTGGATAAAAAGAATTAAAGTAGAGGATAGATAGAAAAGACAATTAAGTCTTAAGCTCTTTTCTCACCCAAACAACACGAGTCTTTGGCCATGAAGATGAAAATGCATGTGTCCTAATATGTCTACTAAGGGATATAGAAGAATTAAAATTCTCTTGAAATTGAGTTAGAAAACTCAAAACTTTTAATAACTCTCCAAACAAAGGTGTAGTTCCTTGAGAGGAAACTTGTGGCCGATTGGACACTTACTTTTGAGGATACAACTTAAAGAAATTAGGACGAATGTGTCCAGAAATACCACAATAGTGACAAACATGAGCAATTTTAGGACTACTAGACTTCCTAGAATGAGGTCTAACAAATGATTTAGAATTAGACAAATCAGTTATAGATTTCATACCTTTATCACATATCTTAGATTGGGGCATAAAGACAGTCTTTGATTTAGAAGCCGTGGAAGAGGAGAGACTAGAGGAAACAACATATCCTAAACCAGTCTTATTAAAACTAGACTTTTGAGCACTCAAGACCTCATCAAGTTCTGCACTAGACATCCTCTCTATATTAGTTCTAGCTTGACTGAGCTCAACCTCGAGATTCTTGACCTTCTCTTCTAATGAGGTGTTCTCCATAACAAGAGTCTCAACTAACTTTGTAGTCTCATCTAGTTTGACAAGAAGTTCAGTTTTTTTAGTTTTTACCTCATTAAACTCTTTTCTACAAAAATGAGAAGTCTTTTCAGATTTTATAAATTCAGTGCATAGCTTATCATAGGTTTCTTGAATGATCAACTTCTTGGGTACTTCATCATCAGAAGAATCCTCACTGTTGCTAGTACTATCTATAATCACCTTATCGGTTATGGTAGCAAAAACCATAAAGTGACCACATTTATCCACATACTCATCAGAATAGTCATTCTTAGTATCACTCAAGGTAACAACCAACCCTCTATCTTTTGACTTCTTAGTCTTTTCCTTTAAAAGGTAGTTTGAGCACTTAATCCTCATATGATCAAAACCTTTACACTCATTGCACTAGATGAAGGATTTCTCATTATTGTCATTCCTAGAGGATTTAGATTTCTTAGGAGGTTTGTCCTTATCTTTTTTCCTATATTGAAGAAGCTTGATAATCTCATTTGTTATGAAGGTTAGATCTTTATCCTCATCATCATCTTCATCTTCATCTTTGCTTTCATCTTCATCTTCAAAGTCATCAATCTCTTTCTCTATACTCTTAAGAGTGAAATTTCTACTCTTTCCACTTTTTCCTATCAAACCTAATCTTATCTTATAGGTTTAAAGGTTCCCTACAAGCTCAATAAAAGGAATTTGATTAATGTCCTTCACTTCTTCAATGACAGTGATCTTGGCATGGACTCTTTTAGGTAAGGATCTAAAGATTTTTCTAACAATTTTGGATTCCGTAATAGATTCTCCATTGAAGGTAGAATTTACAATATCTTTGAGTTTAGCCTAGAACTCATCAAATGTCTCATCCTCTTCCATCCTTATTTCTTCAAAACTACTAGTGAATCTTTGAAATTTCACAGTCTTTATTGCCTTGGTATCTTTATAGGTGGTCTCAAGAACGGTCCATGCTTTCTTGGCAACTTCCATGGATGATATTTTCTTAAACTCCTCATTGGTCACCCCACTAAACAAAGCATTTAAGGCCCTACTATTGAAATTTTTTGCTTTGATTGTTGCTTTATCCCAATCCACCAACACTTCCTTTGGCTTAATCCAGCTAACTTCAACAGCTTGCCACACTTTTTCACCTAGAGCCTATAAAGAAACTTTCATACGAACATTCTAGTTAGCATAATTAGTGTCATCAAATAAAGGAGGAATCAAAAGAGATTGTCCACGATCCATGACAATGGGGGTCAAGGATCACACTAAAGAAATTAATCCAATCAGAGTGTACTCGCTCTGATACCGTTTGTTGAAAAATTTAGACGCCAGTTGATAGAATTAACAAATTTTAAATACAAGTTGTTAATTAGATTTATTATGAATAAACCTTATTAAAACAAAAAAACATCAATATCATGCACACTAGAATAGTAAATAAGACAAGATATGATAACCCAAGAAAACCAATGAAACAAACTAGTTTCACACTAAAAAAACTGGGGGGAAACCTTCCTGAAAAGCAATTTACTATAGTAAAGAGAAGTTTCAGATTTAGTACAAGACCTTTGTCTTTATACTCTATAATCTTCGTAGATGAACTTACAGCAGAAATTTTCTACCGTTTCAGAACCTTTGAACTTTTCAATATATGAACGCCCCAATGACGTACGGATTCCAGTACATGACTAATTCTTTTGTATAAATTCCAGTACGTGACTAATCCTTTGCATGAATTTCAGTACGTGACTAACCCCAGCAACTTGAAGAAGATGTTGTTGGCTACAAAGTTCTTCACTTCATTAACATTGAAGATTAAAAGGCACTTGGTTACAAAGCCTTAAGGCACAAAGATGCAGTAACTTCTTGCAGAGAGAATAAGGCACTAGGTCAGATCTGAAAATTCTAATTTCGTAAGTCTCGATAGATTCAACTTCTGTCGAGCTTCCTTCATTAAGTCTTGATAGATTTTTTGTTGAGGTATCTGTCGAGTTTTAATGAATAGCTTTTCCTCACTTGTTTCTTGGTCCAATCTTCATCGCTTTAATACTTGACTTGAACAGTATGTTTCTTGAAGTACTAAACCTATCCAAGATCTACCCAATTATAAGTAAAATGCATTTTATCAAAAGATTAATCAATTACATAAAATATGTCCTTAACACAAACAGATTTTGCCGGTTTAGTCTTCTTTTCCTAGCAAAATATGAATTCCTAACATGACTTAAGTTAGGACTCTTTTGGCCAACACGCTGATTAAATGAGCTTTTACATGCAATCTCCTATTTGTAATGGATTAGTATTCATAACTCTCTTGCCACCAATTAAACTATTGTGAGCTGGACCTTAGTGTAATGCACCTAACAAAAGGATGAAAAAGTAAGAGAATACAAAAGATCAAGAAGGTAAAAAAGTGGAATGATATAAAATATGTCTTACCTATCATGCGTGTTCGGTAGATATAAAAGAGATATAAAAAAAAATAAAGCGTAAATTATATTATACCTTATTATTAAAAGTAAGAATGAAAAGTTGAGGATAGTTTTGTAATTTTTCTAAAATATCATTTTCTTTCATATTTTCTTTCCAATTTGGAAAGAGAAAGAATGGTAGGCCATGAAAAACTTATCCACCCCATTTTCTTTTCTCTCCTTTTTCACTCCAACCAAAAAATAGAAAATCACATTTTCCTCTCTCCTTTCCTTCACCTATTTCTTATTCTCTCACTTTTTACCCCAACCAAGTTTCATGTAAGTTTTAAAACGAGAGACAAGAGACTAATAAACGGCCTTAATAATTTAATCCTTACCTTTGGACTAACATAGTTTTTAGTTTTGGAACCAGTTTTATATGCCTATGTTTCTTTTTTTTTTTTTATTAAACTAATATTTTGAGATAAAACGTGTATGGAAAGTCCATTTTTATCATGGACTCAAAGCACTATGAAAGAAATGAAGTGGTTTTTTTTTTCTTCCTTGGTAAGTTGTCTATGGTGGCTCCAGAAATTTTTTTCAGGATGGTCATTAAGAAACTTAAATTATACAATATTTAATAAAAAAGATAGTTATATCTCATTATCAATGCTGCAAGCTATATCTCTTTCAAAATTTTAGTTAAATAAAACTTTTCTTGAATTTTTATTTTTGTTTGTAAATGCCCAATATATTGTTAAAAGAACCAAAATTTGACTACAAATTTTGTTGTAGCCTAAGACTACAATTTTCACTAAACAAATTAACATGACTACATATTTTGAAAATCTAACTATTGAATTGTATATTTTTTATGTTCTTAAAACACATGTCAAGTTTCTTGTCAATTGGATGTTATTTACTATTTGATTTATACACTTATTTTTTGTGTATAATTTTAGACTATAAAAACTCAAAAATTAAACATTTGATTGATGACATAAGCTATTTATCTTTAATCTTCTTGAAGTTTTGCAAGCATGAAAGATATTGTGGGGGGTAAGATTTATAAAATAAACAAATGGGTCGTGGGCTTGATCGATTGGTGCCAGTTTGTTTTTGTCATTGGGCTCCCAAGCCCATGGGTTAGCCTACGCTACAGACATCCGAGGAACCGTCCGAGGATGAATGTCTCCTCGGATGGGCCCAGCGAGCACCCTAGGATTCATCAAGAAGATTAAATGCAGAATTTTGGAAGAACTATTGGGTAAGAAGGGGATCCAAGTACCTTCTGGAGGTAAGCGTGAGATAGAAATATCTGAGAAAAAGGCTGCTACCTCCACATTAAAGACCTTGTACCTACCTCCCTGACCGCATTAATGGAGGAAATAACCCCTGAACAGTAGAATTGAACTTTCCTGTTACTATTTAAAGACTTCAAGAAGGTGGTGGAAGGGGGCGAAAAAAAAAGGAGAAGATTTGTGTGACACGTGGATGTAAGAAAGAAGAAGAAGAATATATTTAAGAGGAGAAGGGAGAAAGAAAAGGAGGATCCATCAGTTAGCAAAAAAGAAACTAAGAACTGTAATTTTTGGCATAAAAGAGAAGCAATATACAAATCGTCTTCGGCTTACGTTCGAGGAGGTTCACTTGTCATATTTGTTTATCATTTGCAAAGATTGTGGCATTCTAACCTACTCATCAAGTGTCCAGTACCCCCAAACTAGATTTTAAATCCACACTCTACAAATCTTATAGTTTAAGACTCATTGGGCCTGAACCCATGTCTATCTTTGGGTTCAGGTGCAATTGTGCACTTACAGATATAAGAAAAAAAATGTAATTAATAGTAGAATTGTTAAAATTTATATCTAAAAAAAAAATATTGAGTGGAGTTATAGCCTTAATTTACAATTAAAACTTTGTCCAAAGTTTAATTATATTGGACCTAAAAAAATTTACAATGGTCACACATTTTTTTTAAGGTAAAAAAATTATAAAATTATAAATTTTATATATAATAATGATTTTTTTTCCAAGTCAGGGGACCACCCTAACTCTAACTTGGAGTTGCCAATGTAAGTTGTGTCTTGAATTAAATTCATTAGATTTTCATTCCGAACATAGTGTAAAAGGCTTTGTTTATGTGACACATCATATTTGTATACACAGAACAATAAAACAACACGCATAATCACATCATAGAAATACCTAATATTAAAAAAAAAAAAAAACTCAAATTAGTTGAAAAACAAAATCGTAAAAGACCAACCTAATGAAGTGAAAATGATTGTTTACTCTGGGAGTATATTCCCTCTCTCTCACATGGGGGTGGAACCCACCCCTATGTGAGAAGAAGTACATCCTCGAAATACACAATAACAACTCCTAACAATGATCAGTTAAATATAATGTCAACAATGCTACCAAAGTCTTACAGGTGTTAACAGAGACATCGACAAGAGCAATGAAGAGTTGGCATTCAATATGTGGGGATAAAGCCCTAAGAATTTTAAGGTATTCAAATATATTTTCATGATAATGATATGGTTTTGTGAGAAACCTAGGAATTTATTTGTATTTGTTTTCTATGGAGTGAGTTGAAATTATCAGTTTGGTTTGTTGTGGCTACCCATGTAATTGGGTTGGTGTTCATGTCGCCAACCATTGCCTTAGGAATGGAAGGAGAGGAAGTAAGAGAGGGTACCAGACTCACTAAGGTCCGTTGTTAGATCTCTTGATTTTTGTAGACTACTAATTTGTATGGTCGTTCTTGTTTTTTTTTTTTTTTGATAAACACACTGAAAACTATTATTGATAACAACATCACAAACCAAATACATCTTAGATAAGAGCTTGTTGAATACAGTAAGGAATCTCTTCAATCCAAATTACATTATTGATAAAGCTTAGAGCTTGTCTTTCTAGAATATGGGCTGGCTTATTGCCTGATCTACGCATATGAGAAAAATTAACAACATCAATTTAACAGCCTAAAACATGAATGCCTTCCATGATAGCAGCAACAGAGGTGGGTGGTATTGAAATTACCTTGAGAGCATTAGAAATTGTCAAGGAGTCTCCCTCTAACACCCCATTTCGCAGCCCCAGGTGCCTAGCCAACAACATACCTGCTTTATAGGCTTTAGCTTCAACTTCAAGCACTTGCAATGGGGCTTTAATTTTTCTGCATAACGCTGCCATTAATCTACCTTGCAAGTCTCTTATGACTACACCAATTCCAACCAACTTCTTTGTGGGATAAAGAGCACCATCCACATTTATTTTAAAAGAACCCGATGATGGAGGCATCCAAGCCGAGTGTATTTGTGTTTCAGCTAAGTGTAGAACCCGATTAGAAGCAGCACCACTGTGTGAATCCATTGCAGGCCAATACTCTTGGAGATAACTTGTTGCCCAAAGTGCCATAGCCGGACCTGTTTTACCTTCACCTCCATGATAGATTTCATTCCTATTATTCCATAATGCCCAAGCAATCATAACCAATCTTGAACACTTCTCCTCCCTAGCTACATTAGTCATCATCTCAAATCATAATAGATCTTGAAAAGAATCAATATGGACATCCAAAGGTAGCAAATGTAATTTCGAAGCAGCCTAAGCTTCATGTGCTTTCAGACAGCCCCAAAAAATATGACCATTTGTCTCAGCCTTTTCCTTACAGCACACACACATGTTTTCAGCAATTACATTACGCCTCCTTAATTTAACTTTGGTCGGTAAAGTGTCACGACAAGCACGCCAACAAAAATGACGCACCTTATGAGGAATGGGCAAGGACCAAAGTTTCTTCCAAAACTTCCTCAACAAACTACCATCAGAAGTAGTTCCACAGTTTGTAGATTTAAACAAACTTGCTGTTAATTTATAAGCACTTTTCACTGTGAAATTTCTATTTGTAGTTTCAGCCCAAACAATTTTGTCTGCTGGTAAAGTAGCACTCAAAGGAATACTTTTGATTAATTTGGCTTCATGAGCAACAAAAAGGCTATCAATTACCTCGGTTTTCCACTTGGCTGTACTTGAATTTATCAAATCAGCAACCTTCGTATCAACACTCAAAAACATCCTCGGAGAAATTACACTATGAGATGAACCCCATGGCAGCCACTTATCTTACCAAAGCTTAATATTTGCTTCATTGCCAACTCTCCATTGCAACCCTTTAATGACCAATCTTTGGGTAGAAATCAAACTCCTCCATGTATAAGAAGGATTGTATCCAATTAAAGTATGAACAAAGTCACCAGTTGGGAAATATTTAGCCTTAAGGACCCTATAAAGAAGAGAATTACCACCCATTTGGAGATTCCACCCTGTTTTGCAAGCAAAGCCTTATTAAGTCATTTTAAATTCTTGAAACCCATTCCACCATCACACTTAGGCTCACACATTTTCTCCCAACTAAGCCATTAGTTCACCAAAAATTCATAATCATCCCCATTAGTTCATCACAAAGCGAATCTAGAAGTTTGAGACAACTCATAGTGTAAGTTGGAATTGCTTTAGCCACTGCTTTTATTAAAACTTCTTTCCCTGCCTTGGAGAGCAATTTTTCTTTCCAAACCGCCAACACTTTTCCCAATTTCTCCTTAATAGCATTGAAGGTAGTTCTTTTATTTCTCCCCACCAAAGAAGGCAATCCAAGATACTTCTCATGTTCCTTAATTATTTGGGCACCAAACCAATTCTTTATCTCCTCTTGAACTTTCCTTGGAGTGTTACCACTGAAAAACAAAGATGTTTTTTCACGATTTAATTGTTGACTGGAAGATTTCTGATACACAGCAAGCAATCTTTGTAGTTCATCACACTCCTTTAACGCCTCCTTGCAAAAAATCAAACTATCTGCAAAAAAAAACAAATGAGACAATCTTGAACCACCTTTACAAATTTTCACACTCTCCATTTGACCCCTATCCATTGCTGATTGAATCAAAGCAGACAAGCCTTCTGCACATAAAAGGAAGAGGTAAGGTGACAAAGGGTCTCCTTGACGGATCCCCCTTGATGGAATAATGTGTCTCCTCAGTGTCCCATTAGTTTTAATCAAATAAGTAACTGTAGAAACACTTCTCATGATCCAATCCCTCATCTGGTCAACAAAGCCCAATTTCTCCATAACTTTGTCAAGCCAAACCCACTCTACCTTATCATAAGTTTTACTCATATCTAATTTAAGAGCCATCTCCCCAACCTTACCCCATTTTTTTGGCTAATATGATGCATGGTTTCAAAAGCCACCAATACATTATCAGTAATCAATCTCCCATGGACAAAAGCACACTGTGTATCATTAATAATTGAAGGTAAAATCCGTTTCAACCTATTTGCAATAGCTTTTGAAGCAATCTTGTACATAACATTGTATAAACTAATAGGCATATAATCTGTTATCTTCTTTGGCTCTTTAATTTTTGGGACAAGAGTTATGTGGGTTTCATAAAAGTTGGGTGGAGAAATACCAAAGTTTAGAAAATCAAGTGTCGTTTCAGTGACCACCTCGCTACTAGAGCTCCAAAAATGTTGAAAAAATAGAGGAAGCATCCCATCAGGTCCCGGTGACTTAAGTGGATACATTTGCTTCAAGGCTCCATTCACTTCATACTCCACAACAGGCCGAACTAGCCATTCATTCATTGCTTGAGTCACCTTAGGTTGCACGACCAAGAGTAAATCAAAAAAATCCACCGGATTACTAGTAGAGACAAGATCCCCAAATATCCAAATTCTATCTCCTCCATTTTATCCTCTTCAACCTGCTATACCTCATCATTATATAGCAAACCCTCCATTAAATTCTTTCTATGTCTAGCCAAAGCCTTGGCATGAAAGAAACTTGTATTCCTATCACCATGTTGAAACCAATTAATCCTTAATCATTGTCTCCACATGTCATCCTCTATATCCAACTAACAATTCAATTCAATTCGAGTATGTCTCAATGCTTCCATTACTTCCTTGGATGTGGGCTGCAACTCTAACCATTCTAATTTCGTTTGAAGCTCCATTATGGTTCTTCCCACATGGACAAATTCCGTAGCATTCCAAACAATTGTGAAGAACCCAATCTGACTCTATCAATTGACCACTCTCCCATGCATCCTTGACAACCTTTTCACACCTCAAATCCTTCAACCACATTGATTCAAATCGAAAAAGTTTGTTGAGCCTCCTTTTCTTCCATTGTTGAAACAAATGAAGTGATAATGGAGAGTGATCCAAAACCGAAGAAGATAAATGTGAAGCTTAGCTGTTGGATAAATAGACATCCATTCCAAAGTAGCCAAAACCCTATCCAATCTTTCTCGTATTTCAACCCCACTAGTTGTTTGATATAGCCAAGTGAACTTAGATCCAATGAAACCCAAATCACACAATCCACAATGATTAATAGTAGACACAAAATCTGCCATCTGTTTTCTTAGACGAATACTTCCATCTTCCTTCTTTGAGAGACCTATAATCTCATTAAAATCACCAATAACTAGCCATGGTACATAAAGAAGATGCGCATTTCAAATGCTTCAATTTTGCCCAAGATTCACGCCTTTTAGCCGAATTCGGATGACAATAGAAACCCATGCATCAATATGATTTTGAGAAAAAGTCTTTACATCTACCCTCAACTCTTCTTTTCATAACAAAATAAAACCACCACTATTTCCAATACTAGGAACCACAAAACAATTTTTCATTTTGCATTTTTCATAAGTCAAATCTAGCCAATCTTTTTTCAACTTTGTCTCTGTAAGGAAGATTATAATGGACTCTTCTTTATTCACTGCCTTTGCTAAGGCATTGACTGTTCGAAGGTTCCCATACTCTCCACAGTTCCAACTTTAAAGGCTCATTGTGCTCAGTGGGGTTGTTGAGCAATCTCCTTCGTTAGAGTAGAACATATCTCAAGCTTCTTTCTCTGTCCCCCTTCAAGAGAATGATCCTCCTTCCTGTCTATATCAACAATTTTTCTCTTCTCACTAAGGTCAGGACCTGCTACTTCCTTCTCTGCAGAATTTTCTTTTTTATCAACAATGCGTTTCCATGTTTTTTTGGGAGTACGAGTTGCCTGAGAAGAGCTTCTTGAAAATAAAGGACTTGTGTTTTCAGTTTACAAGAAGTCTCCCTTTGAATATTTCCTAGGCCTCCCACGTGTGCTTTTCTTTTCTTTAGGAGTAGTGTTTCGGCTAACATTGAATTCCTCAATCTAGATTGACTCCAAAGAGTCCACATCATATCTAACTTCCTCAATATTTAATCCCTGATTTTATTTTGAAACGTTAATGCATGATGTGGCATGAGAAAAAGTAGGAGCAGTGGCTGAAACAACACTAGGTTTATCGGTTTTCAATTTTGTTAGCACTGAAGAGGAGTTAATTGCCTGATCTAAAACTTGTAACTGCTCCTTAAAATTCGAAACCACCCTTGCATCTTCCTTCACTGCCTGCAGCGTCTTTGATAGCTTCATCTAAGAAGAAATGTATACCTCATCATCCATAATCCCATCCTCACACCGAGGCACCAAACTACTCTCATTAGTAGCACGGGAATCAGAAGAAGTGATTGTGTTATCAAAGCCTTGATGCAGTCCTAGAAAACCATGAGAAGCCCGAGCATCTGGAGAGACCATCACACCAGCAACACCACGGTTCATAACATCATATCCTTTAACTTCAACAAAAGACTTCTTTGCCGGATTGAAGAGAGGAGCCCTGATCCACAGACCAAATTGCTGTTCTTCTACTATCAGAGTACCCTTACTTCGTAGCCAAAGTGAACAATCTTTATTATCATGAGAAACAGACCCACACCAGCAACAGATATTCAGCAACCTTTCATACATAAAGGTGGCCCAACCTTCATTATCCTTATCCCAATAAATCTTCCTTCCCCAAAACTGAAAGTCCTCTCAACAGTTTGGAGGGGAAAAGTTAAATTATGAGTTTGTTTGATGTGGCACTTCTCAGCTTTTGGCAACATTGTCAACACTGTCTCCAACGGCTCCTCATTGGGCCTAGTCTTTTGTACGGTGAGATTATGTTTTATTTCTCAATTGATTTGGTTTTAATTATTATTACATTAGGCATTTATGTGGGTGTGGGTGTGGGTGTGGGTGTTGTTGTGTGTGCCGTGTTCTGTTTATCTATGTGTAAAGGCCTAATCCTAACGTGTCACATTGCTATTAGAGGGTGAACACAGTAATTTACACTAGGTTTGGATTGAATTTAAAGCTAGTTTGGTGGCACTGAACGCGTCCAGCGATCAGCGTTTTCCCTTTTTTTTTTTTTTTTTTTCCTCTGCTGCCCTTTTCTTCTTTTAGGGGACAAGTCATTGTGCGTGCACACTGTTCATGCACTGTGCGCGCACTATTCACGTATATTTCAACAATTTTTTAATTAAAAGTAGGTTTTACGATACTATTTACACATTTAAAAATTATTTTTCTACAGTATTTTTATTTTTTAGTTTTTTAATCTCTAATAATGATCCTCCCTCTCATCCAAACAAGGAGGAAATTTATCAACTTTTCAAATTTGCTTCTTCTTAGTTGAATGTTTTGTTGGTGGCCAAAGATTAAAAAAAAAAGGCATAAATAACCAAAGGAAAACTCGCAGGACACACCTTGATCCATAATCAATTTCACAACATGCTTAATTGTCAATTTGTGATTGGTGCACAATAATTCAACTTTTCACTAAGTACTAGTGATGGTCCTACATGTAAAAGATGTAATCTAATCACCAGCTGACACCCAAATGTTTTGTAAAATTGAGTGTAAACTTAGGTATGTTCGTGTGCAGACTCATAAACAAAACACCCTGCATTTCTATAAACCACAATTCTAACACTTACTACAATGGGCTTCCTATTGTAACAAGAATTGACCCATTTTTACCTCTGGGGTTGTTTGTGAATTAGTACATGTATCGAGATGGTTAAGGTCCACCCCTCTAACTTTGTTTTAATTTAGCAAGAAAAAGAAAAAGAAAAAAACTACAATATTGTCCATTTTGTCTATTGGTTTAGATTTTATGTTATGGATTTAACAATGTACAAATTACCAAGTTATTGAAAATTTTAAATAATGTGATAGACTATTATCTTTGAAATTTGAAAAATATAATTTAGATAATAAAACAGACAAAATTGTCAAATTGACGACATTTAGGATGGTACTAGTTCAAGGTAGACAGTTCCTCTTGTTCCTTTAGTTAATGAAGTATCTTTATTCCAAAAATAAATAAATTATAATGGCGAAAAAGGCAGTTAATCAACTAGTGGAAATAAATGAAGATTTTCTAGTTTTTTATCACAATAAATTTGTTTAGAGATGAGAGGTCGAATCTAATTATGACATCCAATGCGCGAACAAAGAAAGTTTACGTCATAGAATTTTTTTTTTTTTATACAAGATAAAATTTTACTCTAGCCTAATCTAAGTGTATATATGTGTGAAACTCTCTCCTAGATACTTGAATCCTGACCCTTGCCCCCCACACCCCATATGCCACACCCCACAAGCACTTATACTTGTGGAGTAACCATTGCACCAAGGGGATGCGGTGGTTACATCATAAAATACAAGTGTTGGTTCTTAAGTCTAGTCTAAGGTTGGGGTTACAAATGGATAGGTTCTTTTTTTTTTTTTTTTCACTACATCTGGATCTTCCTCTTGCTTTTATATCCAGCTACAACCCATCTAAATCTTACACTTGGAGGGCTGAGATTGCACTCCTAGTACTCTTGTCCCATCCAGAACATACTAGCAAGTTTTACCCTACACTCTTAGCTGTGTCACCACTATTCATAGTCACTTCCTCATTAATGTGGTCAAATGAATGGTTGTTTTGTATTTAATGTGGAAGGGTTCTTTCCTTTTTGATGTTTTAACTTTATGTGTCTCACGTAACTAGTGTTCATCCCCGAGATTCGAAATTTGTCCTCGAAACTAACCTTAATTGCCCATTTAAATTAGACGTGGAATCCTCGTCCCCACATAAATATATCCACAATTTTTTTTTATTTTATTTAAATTTATGTATGCAAAACCGCAAAAGATGAAGGAAACGGAAAAATACTTTGCAGTAGCCTAGGAAACAGCTTCTTCCTTTTTGTCTCTGGTTTTTATTTTTTGTTATATATATATATATATTTAATAAATTTTATAAATAATTTAATTTTAATTTTTTGTGTAGCATTTAACATAAAAACTAAAAAAAAAAAAAAAAAAATTTGATAACTAGTATGCACATAAAACGCTTATTGTACCACACTCCAGAAGAGAGTTGTTAGCATAAAATCTGTTTCTCTGCGGTTAAAAATTCGTCCCTAGACAGCTAGGGTTCCGTGCTAGTTGTTGGACTCATTAATCTTGCATAGAGCATAGAGATATTGAAGTGGGAACCTGAAGTGTTGTTTACCACTTGTTCTTGTTGACTAGTAGTCTAGAATCTTGTGTTTTTTTGGTTGAGTTTTTGTTTTTGTTGATTTTTTTTCCGGGAAATTTACTGCTTATTTATCCTTTTTGTAAGTTTCATTTTGGGTAATTTATTTGCGGACAAAAGGTTAAAAGTTAGTTTTTTTTTAAGAAATTAAAAGATAGACTATTTAAAATAAAGTTGAGGTAAAAAATAATATAAAACCTCAAATAATGAATTATATAAGTAAAAAAATTTAGTTTTTAATAAGTTGCCAAACAAATACTTTATTCGTCTGTCTAATTGTGGTGGTCTTGATGAATAATTCCTAAGTACTCTTAGATTACAGCGACGTGATACTCCTTTCTCTCACATTAGAGAGCACCTTCCTTTAAGAATTTTTCAGTTCAAAGAATGTTATAAAAGTATAAGATCTGTTTGGTAATGTTGTTTATATTTTTTAGCAATATATATGGGTGAAAAAATGTATAATTTTATTTAAATACTAAAAATTGTTGTTTAAATAATAACAACAAAATATATTTAAGCTGCATTAAAATTATATAAAATGGGGGAGAAAAATGATATATGACAGTGGAAGCCGGAGGCAGTGTCCCTCTATTAAATCAAGTTATTAACTCTGCTAAAAAAAAAAAAAAAGCCCATCTCACAATCAATTTCACAAGGTTATGGGCCAAGAAAATAGAGTTCTCACATACAAAACAAAAATCCCAACAAGAGAAGGATCTTAAAGAAACACTAAAAGAAAACATTACAGAAAATAAACAGTCTGGTGGAGGAGTTAGACTATTCTACAGAGCCTCATTAAAATAAAACAAAAGAGAGGTATTGGCATTGAGCAGACAAGTTTCAAAGCAAGAAGAGCAGCCACTAACTTAGACGTAGGACTAGGAGCAGCGATGACTTCTCCTTCCATGGATATGATTCTTACTTTATTATTTTACTTATTTTATAAGAAATTTTCATACTTTTTAAAAATTGATTCATATTGTCAAGACTCGAGACTTTTGCTATTAACATAGGAAAATGCAAGGAAAATAATAGGCTACAAATGAGAACAATACTAAAATAATGTTGTTTAAGTCAATAATCAAGATGTATATTGATATATTCATAAACTTAACTTTGTGTTTACAGCAAAAAATCAATAAAGCCCAACTCAAAATACAGGAGCCAAAATTGGGAGTAAAAAAAACCCATTAATTTGGGTGGATTAAGCGATGTGAAAAAAAAATGAACCAATAAACTGTGCGAAAGAATTAAAAGTTAAAACCAAGTTGTTCCCTTATGTCCCCTCATGGCCTCATTTGCTAGAGGAGGCCCCAAATTGCGGGGCACTAGAAGTGCCCTTAATCTATGACCCAAGTTAATCCCACCTTTGGTGAATTAGCTTAATTAACTGCTGGAATTGGGGTCCTTGGAGTTGGACTAGGGAGTCCCATGTATGCAAGCCTTGGGGAGAGCCTGACTTTTGGGCTGGGCCTTGGAGAAGGAATTGGGCCGTAGTTAACAAAGGGCCCCTTAGCCACCTTAGGTGATAGGTTAACTTGTTCCAGTGCTCTTGATTGTAGCTCAGTAGGATAGTCTCGGACACACCCAATTCGGGGTCCAGTTCCTGTGGTCCATTTGCAAGATAATCTCTTGCTCAAGTCAAATACTGGTGCCTTTGCTTTAGCATCATTAGCACTCTTAGTTTCTTCTTCATTAGTGGTTGTGATTTTAGCCCTCTTTACACTGCCATCTACATTAATGGCATTTGCAATGTCTGATTGCGAAGATTTAGCACGAGCCAGAATTGGTTCTGGATTGTCATCATCAATTGAGTACCTCTGGAAAAAGATAATCAATTTAGATATGTATTAGAAACTATATATGACCAATGCTAGAAAATTATCACATATTTTATGAAATAACATTACAGTACATTAAAGGATGCACATATATTAAGTAAGAATATAAATATGTACCTTAACATTGGTAAGATCCACATGGTTCTCTTCAAGAAAGCTAATGAATTCCTTGAAGTTCTCTTCTGTAGGGTGATAATGACCGCTGTATGGCCAAATAGCCTGAGATAATATATCAAAGAGTCAAAAATCAGATATAAAAGTTAAAGGAGTCGATAATTGTTAGAATAACGTGGTTAAATAATTACGCATTATTTCTTAATAACTTAAGCTTTTGAGAAAAATGCTACTATATGCATGCATATGTACATGAAACTGTACCTCAAGAACCCCATCATGAGCAACTAATCTTCCAGCTGCTGTTGTTGCACCCCCGGCTAGAAAGCTTGAATGTTGGAACACACCTTTCTTCTTCTGACCAACATACAAAGCTCTAGTTGTACTCAGCACGAATATCCACTTAGAACCTTCTGTGGTTTCCACAAATACTCCACTTTGCCTAAATACAAGCTTCCCATTTTCCACTATTACTTCATAGGCTACCCTTTCGTTCTGAAATGTCAACAGCAAAAAGATTTTGTAGACTTGATCAGTTATTCAGTAATAAAATTTTGTATCCCTACATCTACATTATCATTTTTTGATTAGTCATGTAGTCATTTTAGCTTGTACATTTATAATAAACTTCTATGAATGCGACAGGCATTTGTAAAACAGTGAATGATATTATGGCATGATTAGAAATATAACTTACAGGTCCAAGATATCTGATGCATTGGCGATGTAGAACAGTCCTCGAGCATTTCTCGTGACATATTTCTTTGCCATCCCCGACATCCAGCCTGCATTTCAGAAAGCAGAAAAGTTACAAAATATAATAATGGCGAAGTTTGATTATAAAGAAATTGGTCCAATATGCTCCTTTAAATTTGTTGGCTGAGTAAAATGGTAGCTAAACGATGGGAAATATAGATATGATTGTTTGTTTCCCATGGGATTTTTAAGCAACACAAATATTTTGCATTCCCTAAAGAACTTTTTCATGTGTAACAAAATATAACCAAAATATTGAAGAAACATGCGAAGGTTCTTCGAAATGAAATACTTACCAATAGAAGAAAGGTTGAACGCTCTCGCTTTCAAACCAGATATCATAATAGAAGTGTAAATTGTGCCCATACCGATGGCGTGGGTCAATCTGTAGAAAAAGAAAAGAGAGTTTGATTAGGCCATTGCCTTTTCCAATACAATGCATAAGCTTAATTATGTTCAACGCCCTACCTAATAGTAACCTGAATCAGTTCCTTGACTAAGAAACAATGACACATCCGTATAATGTTTACTTCACCCTTTTTGATTGAATCAAAGTTAAAAGGTTTAATGTGGGCATGTTTGTTAGCAAGTGATAAGGAACATTTCCAGGTCAATTTTGACAAACTCATTGTACCTAATTTTCAATAACACTTTTCCAATTTCCATATCTTTTGTCCCAGTGTGTACCCTCCCTTGCATGTTCCTACCAACCAACCTTATCACACTGTTTGTTTTTTTTTTGTTTTAAAAAAACTTATAAAAGTAACCAAAGTTTTTAAATAATAAAAAAAACATATAGCATGCTGTACTCTTTACTCTGGCTTGATATACGATCAAGCCGGCCTAATATCATGATTGTTGAATTGAATTATGATTCGGGGAAAAAGCATATGAAAAGGGTTTGAGGACTCACAGCTTCAAGCCAGTGTTGCAGGGCTAGTTTTTGAGCCTTCTCATCCTTGGACAAACCTTTTCCAACCTAAACAATGAATAATTCTTATTAGTATCCAAATACCTCATCATTTGGGGAAAAGAACAACATATAAAAACAAAGCTATACATGTAGAAGCTTAAAATTCTTATAAAAGTACCTTGGCTGCTCTAGTCCTTGCCCTTGACCACTTTGAAACAGCAGTTTCTGGTTTCTCAACATTGAAAAATGACACAGAACTCCGCTTGAGAGCTGCAAAGTCCAATGCCTTCCACCTACATTATGTGAATTAACCATTTAATTTATTGAACCACACATACATACACAAATCTCAGAATTTAAGAAATATAAAATGATTTAGAGTATTTGGGTAATAATTGTACTTTTGCCGACAGTCAGCAAAAAAAGTTTTTCAACAAAAAAACTAATCCAAACGCATGCTAAAGGAACTCACCATAGCTCCTCTACCACCACTGCACAATCTGCAAGATTTCTTCGAGTTCGGTAACTCTTATAGACCTTTTGGAGCTTAACTGCAGCAGCATCAAGCTCACTCACGGGTCTCGGCGAAAAAAATATTGCTGATTCAGGTAGAGAAAGTGTGGGAATTGGCTTGTGTTTCAACACATCAAAAGCATCCACACCCAAGGTCTCTTGATCTTGAACTAAATTCTTGAATGAAAGATTCCTCTCAAGGACAATATCTTCAGGTTTGCAATCCCTCAAGCGGCTCAAAGTCTCAGTGCTCGTTTGATTACACCCATTTGACAGTGTTGTAGTTTCTGAATCTGTTTTCTTAAAGCTGTTTGTTCTCAAGGAAGTGAAACTGACGTTATAGGCCAAACCCATATGTTGTAGATTTTCAGGCTTCAATAAAAAGGCTTGGGAAGGCAAGTCCGACACCTGCACAATATGATTCAAGGAATTCAGTATATACATAAAATGGATCAAGAGCCAGAATATATATGAATAATTAAAGAAGATGAATAGCTACAAAGAGTCAAAGGCCCCCTATAATTAATCCCTCTTTCTAAATTACTCCATTTCAACAGAGAAGAAAAAAGTAAAGACAATTGAAATATGATAAAATCCACCATGAATGATTAACAAAGATAGAAACTTTAACAATATATGATCCTACCTGCAATAGATTTCCACTATATGTCTGTTTTTTTTAAGTCAGTTCCCAACAAATTCTAAAATGAATGAATCGATTAATTTCCACCCACCAAAGTAAGAGATAAGTATGACTCTGAGTAGTGCACGATGGGTTGCTTATATACCTGTAGGCTCTGGGAAATAAATAAATAGTCCACTTGACCTTCAACTTCAAATACGCGTCAAAGCCTGGAAAAAAGAGTTACAGGTCTTTGAATTCTCGTACGTCTGTCACCTCGGATAACTTTTAAAATGGGGTTGATTCAAGGAGTTAATTTTTCTAGCTTCAAAACCACGAGTTGATAATTCAAAGATTTTATTTTGAATTCCCTATCAGAAGGTGGAGCCCTATTTAATTTAACTATAAAGGCTGTGTTTTCATTACCCTACTGTAGGGGCATAAAGTATGGGTCATAACTCATACCAACAATATGTGAAGTAATGAAGAGAGAGAGAGAGAGAGAGATGGGCGGTCAAAGAAAGTAGCCCTGCCGGGCTTCCGTGAAAAAACTCAGATTGCTAACCTAGACTTGAAATTTCGTGTGTTTATTTTGTGGTCAACGACTATTAGCTAATGGCTTTGGTCATCCACGAGCTACTACTGTAGTTTTTGTTTCATACTTGGAGTTACTGCCTTTTGTTTTCTCGTCAATTTATGGAATTTTCTTTCAGCGCATACGGGGTTATAAAAGGGAAAATAAACTGCTAAAATAACGAGTAATTATTAGTAAATTAAAAAAAAAAGAGTAAGCAGCAGTAGATTTATATAAGAACTACTAATTTTTTTGGAAGAAATGATAAAAATTAGTAATAATTTGTTACACTAATAGTTTGTAAAAATGTTAAAAGATAATTTGTAGGTGCAACATTACTCATACAAAAATTTTAGTGCCACAACTTTTATCACACATTTTGTCACAACTGTATTACATGGTTGGTTATGAATGGTAGAAAAAAAATTGATGAGTTTATGTAAAAGTAACAGACTATCACCATCTATTATATAAGAAAGTTGTGACAAAATATGTGATAAAGGTGTGTTACTAGAATTACTAGGCTACTATAATACCCTTTGATATAGATAGGTAGCTTAAAGTGACTGAAGGACCAAGATTGATGACTCATGCTTCATGCTTGATCTTTTTACCACTTTAAGCTTGGTCCTTTACTTCTTTTATCACTTTAAGCTACCTAGATTAAATATTTATGGTCCAGATGTTGGCGCCACTAGGATTAACCTTGGTTGCGTTTTGATATATACTTCCATAAGAGATACAACACGGGGCATAAAATTTTGAGCAATGCTGTATGTATAAAAAGAATATTGACAACATTTTTTATAACAATTGAATTGACAAAATTTTATTAGTTTTTATATTTGATCATTACTGATATATATATATATATATATATTATATATTTATTTATTTATCTATCACCTACCATCTTACACATTAGCAGATATCAAATTTTTTGTATCAATAAACTTTCTCTACTATTTTTCAAATTTATAAATATATAAAAGAATAAATTTATTTTATAATTAGTGACATGACATATTATGATTTGAGAGATACTCTGGATCTAATAAGATACAAATACATGACAATTGTTGGATGCATAATTTATATGGTATTAAATCCAGTGCACATGACATTTGATTTAAGTTATATACATTAATCTGTATATAATAAAGGGTCCAATTAGGGCATACATTAAACCATCAATTTTGAAAAAAAATTTATTAGAAATTGAAAAAATTGTCAATATTTTTTAAATGATTAATTATTATGTACCTTAGGGCACACATTAACAAATTCCTATAATAAAAATAGTATTTTGAGGTTGAATAAGAGTTCAAGCTCATTTTATAATTGGAAAAATAATATATTATGATTTTAGGGTAATAAAAGTGATTGAATAATGTGAAATAATGTTAAGTTGCTAAGGACAGTTTGAGATGGTTATTTAAGTAACACTTTTCAATTTTTAAATAATATTACACATATTTTTATATATTTTTTTACTCACATATATTTAAAAAAAATAAAAACATCATTATTAAAATAACGTTGTTACCTTCTAAACCTAGACTTCTTCTAAGGCGGGATGGAAAATACACGCTTGATTCATATTAAGTCGGGTCAAAATCAACATAGATTTGTCAAACATCATGACCATTTAATGCGTGTTTGATTTGATTGGCTCTTTGAAATATCACCTTTTTCCAATGGCCGATTGGACTGTTAGAATTTTTTTGCCTATGTCCCATAGACTGGGTAACCTGCCAAAGTCAAGCACTAAATATAAGGATAATGGAGAAGACAAAGATTACGAAGTGTACAATTCAGCTACATTGACTCTTGCCATCTATGTCTACCCCATTATTATGGGTAGTGGTTGCTTGAATTTTTTTTTGAAAAACAATAAATTACTTTATGATGACTCTCTCACCATCTTGTGAAAAACAAAGCCTTAAAAAAATACATTAATTTGATACTCGGATCAATCTGCAACATTTAAATCTACGCCAAGTTCCCAAAACAATTTTTTTTTTTATTAAATTTTTTGGATAACCAAACATTATATATGTTTTTATATATGTCCATGACACACGTATGTATAAAAATATTTAATTCATAGAAAAAGAATAGACAGTTTGGAACACATTATATGTTGGTCGTCCACGTGATTTTTAGAGCAATTATCAAATTTGACGCGTTCATGGGGCTATGTATCTTTAAAGAGTTTCTGCGTAATTTGGTTTTAGAAATTAGAACAAGTCATGGTGGCATACAAATCCTCAACCAAATAACAAGTTTACATTTTGTCCCAGCTACCACCCGCCACAGCTGTCTTGGAAGTGTTGACGTGTACCACTTTGCCTGTTGCACCCTTATTTTTTTAAAAAAAATTTATTGTGAGTGAACAATGTTGGGAAAAATTATTTAACAAGCACAACTAATGTGATGCTTTAAATTATTAGAAACAAATTATCTAATAATTAATTTAACTTTTTCATCTTATATTTTGAGTCTATACTAGTAATTTTAGTAGATAACTTGTTTTTAGTAGTGAAAAATATTATATAAGTTAAATTCTGCAAGTATGTAGTAATTATTAATTAAAGCCTTCTTTTTTTACAACTTATTTCAAAATAGTATTTTCGCAATTTAAAAAAAAAAGAGTAAACTAAATATTTGGTCTCTATTCTTTACACTATATTTTAATTAGGTCCATAAATTTTCAATTATGTTAATTTAGTCTCTAACCTTTCAGCGTTGTGTCAATTTCATCCCTACCTTTATATCTTTGATGAAATTGCTAACATAGCAAATGACCAAAATAAAATTTTAGTTTATTCTCACATCAACGGAAGCTAATTTTTTATTTTGGCCATTAGATATATTATTAATTTTCATTTAAAAGATAACAGAAGTGATTAAATTGACACAATACTGCAATGTTAGAAACTAAATTGACACAATTGAAAGGTTAGGGATTAAATTGAAATATAGTATATAGGGTAGGAACTAAGCACTCGTTTGGATTTACTTTTGCATTTTGAGTTTGCGTTTCCTTCTTCTTTTTTTTTTTTTTTTTTTTTGCACGACAACTTTTTTACTATTACAGTTACTATTTATGAATAGTAACCTCAGTACTGTGCGGGAGACAAAGGTACTGTTTACACTGTTCATGCACTGTTCATGAGACCCACAAGCACTTTATTCAGAAAAAAATATTAAAAATGGATTCCACAGCACTATTCACATATTTAAAAATTATTTTGTTACCGTGTTTTCAGTTTTCAGATTTTAGTAATAAGTTTTATCCAAACGGACTCTAAATACGTAGTTTACCCGAAAAAATGTCTAAAACCACAACCAATTTCAAAATAATTAATTTTCACAATTATTTTATATGGCAAACTATAACGAATTGTTTGTCACTTTCACATAAACATATCATTTTTTTAAATTGAATAATTTTTAAAAAATAAATGTGAAATGGATTATGATTATAGAATTTTTCAAATTTTTAATGTCATTCAATTTTATTATTTCTATCGTAGCTGCGCGCGTACAGAATGTACAAGTACTTTTCAATGGACCATATATGGGCCCTAGCCATATATGACCAAAGAAAAGTTTATGAAGGAAACAACCATCCCACTCCCCATGTTCCCCGAAACGTAGAAAGCCACATTTTTTTTGTTCTCTTTTAAGCAAAAGTTGACATTTTTGTATTTTACGGTCTCAGCTTGGATCTTACATTGATTACTTTAATGTGAAATTTGGACTACATTTTTTTTAGGAGTGAAATTTAGTACTACTATTAATACATACAAGGACTTAACTAAAAGCAAAGCATTACTAAAGAAGCCATAAAAAACTATAATCTCTTAATATATTAAGAGGATTCAAAATATTAGTTATGATTTTTAAAAATGTCAAAAATACTGGTAATCTAATTAGATAATCTTTATTTTTAAAAAATAAAAATAGGATTAAAATTGTAATTCAACAAAACTAAAAAAATAAACTACCAATTTTTTTTTCTTTCTAAAAATTAATATACTTTCTATTTAAACATATCTCACGTATGTTTGATAATTTTTCCCTCCCAAAAACTAGTACACATTAAATCTAGTCGTTTGCTCCATTTCAAATTCTAAATTTTAGTTTTATAAAAATTCCTTCTTGTGTAACTTCATTAACAATAGATAAATTCAAATTAAAAAAATTATATTAAACTCAAAATAAAAAAGAATCTCATCACATGTGCAAAGTGCATGTGATGATACTAATTTTAATAGGTTTAGGTTTACTGTAGAACTTTAACTGTGCATGCATAATTCTCTTGCCTAGTGGGAGATGAGAACCCAAACTAGTTTTTTTTTTTTAAAGAAGTTTAGATAAATACTATTTATTAATATGCTCCTCTTAGATCTATGTAAAACTTGAGCAATACCTTGAGAGTGGCATATTAACGTTTATTGTGAAGTAGTTACAATATGGACGATTGCAATGGACCATACCTCATCATTTGCATTATTATTCCCATTATTGAACAATGGAGAACTTTTTTTTTTTATTTAACAAATTTTTATAATACAATAAGGACCTAATTGATAGTGGTGTTCTAACTTCTAATTGACCATCCTTAGTTCCTTACTTCCTTATAGAGCCTCTGCACCGGTCCACCCTTGCCACTAAATATCATTCGAAAGATTTGGAAACAATTTATTTAGTTTTATGTTGAATTTTTATTTATTTATTGAAAGTATGTTAAAATATACTTAATTTTAAAGGATAAAAAAAATTTTAAAATAAGATTTTAAAAAGCTAATAAAAGTAACAACTAAAAATCTGAGCTTATAAGATGATTCCAAATGGACACTAATATAAGATTTTTATGGATGAAAAATGAAAATAAGAAATAAAACTGATGTAGGACAACTATGATTAATTTATACATGTCTGACATAAGGAATCTTGACATTTTTATTATTATTTTATAATGTGCTAGGGATATTATTATTATTATATTATTATTATTATTATTATTATTATTTACACGATGATAAATTATGATTGAGATGTTACGCTATTGATTTCACCATCAATATGTAACGTGCCATTTTCATATAACTAGATTTATTTATTGAGTAATGGTGTATTCACAAATTATTTTATAATATTTGTACAAAATAATGATGTGACTAATCTCTTATTAGTTTTCATCTAGACTTATTATTAATATAATTTTTTCATTTACCAATAATCACTCACCACATCAACAGTTTGTAAATTTTTTATAAAATAGTTTGTATATCTAGTATTATTCTTATTTATTTATTTCATTTTCTAAATAACGAATCTCCACTAGTGGTCATATATTGGATTAAAACTATGAAAAATATGGGTATCCAACTCATGTTTTATTTAATTAGCAGATCCTCAAACTTCAGCGGTTCAGCCCATGCAACAATTTTTTAAATTATCAATTTCCAAAGTCCCTTTTTTTGGAGGAAACAAAGGTCTACTTTGTAAGACTCAAATCTTTTTAAACTTAAAAAAAAAAAAAAAAAAAAAATCATCGCCCAACTAATTGATTAGCTCATTAAAAAATTCATCGCCCAACTAATGGATTAGCTCAATGAAAAAATTCATTATTATCCCGAAAATTTAAATGCCCAAATAAAGGTAAAAGTATCGAAATTTTGCTTGCGCGGCCTAACCAACTTGTTATTGAAAGTGTTTTAGGGAAATTATATTTTATTTCTTAGACTACATCTCATTTTATTTTAATCATTCTAAATGATGAGAATGCATACTTATCTCTTAATTAAACTATATCATTTTTTACACTTACTCTCTTAAATTATATACGAGAATGCATAATTTACCCCTTCCAAACTATACCATATTTTATACTTACCCTTTAAATTATGAGAGTGCACATTTACCCCCTTAACTATTACTTGTGCAATACTTTGTACTTCATCTTAGATGGGTAAGTGTTACGCGGGTAATAGTTTATGAGAGTAAGCATACATTTTCATAATTTAAGAAATTACGTGTAAAAAGAGGTATAGTTTTTTAAGGGTAAAGTGTAATTTTTTCTTATTCTTTTCTTTCACTAGCATCTTGAAACTGAAAAAGACCACAATGCAATGACCAATTCAAATTAAATTACACATAAGAATAAAACAAAAGAAATACCCCGAATTTTTCTTTTAAATCATACTTCCATAAATTCTTTTTTTTTAATATATATATATTTTAAAGAATATTCTATGTATTTACATATTCTGCCCCTTAGCTTTCTAATTAAGAGGAGCATTTTAATTTTAAACACAATTCTAATAGGAAAGGTCTCCATGTAAAACTTAAATAATCTAGAAATCATATTCGTCTACTTTGTTATGAACTTAGTAGAGCTACATATAAAATCAAACAAATAAAATGCAACCGATGATGGCACTAAGGGGAAGGGAGCTAAGATGGCTAGAAGGCCCAGAACTCCGGTTGACAAGTCAATCAGCAGCCTTAAACTAATTTTTATCATGACCAAGGACGGATGTATTCTTAGATCAAGGGAGCCATGGCCTCCCTTAATTTTTTTTTTTTTTGGGTTAAATTTTAAGAGGTATTCAAAAAGAAAATTATATTTGGCCTCTTAAATTGAAAACTAGTTCTTCTAAATTGAAAGTTGACCAAAAAGTCTAAAAAATAAAATGTTCATTTGACCCACATGTGTTTAATATTACACTGATATTTTTATGGTTGGAAATTGGAATCCAAAGTTCAATTTTTTTTTGTACATCGGGTTTCAAGTGATATTGTACTATCTGACCCTACGTGAAGGATTGTTTAGGTGCCTTTTGTTTTTATTTTCTAATGTTTGTCTGTGTGCTTGGATTTTTTTGTTTTTTGTTTTTTGGCAACACTACTTGGCTTTGAATCTTTTGATGGTAATAGGAATATTGGACAAATAATGATAACAAATATGTGATATGGCGATCAAACTTTTGTGGTTGAAGCTATTTCCTTTTATAGAATGTGTACACTTCTACTTGCTATTCTAGTTTCTATTGCAAATTCGAAACAAACAATTTTACTCTTACACATTATCAAAACCATTCTTTGCAACGAATGATTTTCTAATGGATTATTTGATTTTGTACATTAAAAGAAAAATTGTTGCAATATTTAGTAAAAAATTAATCATAGATAATTTTCTCGAATTAAAAAATGTTGAGTTTCATTTTAATAGATCAAAATAATTGTGTAGAAATGTATTTATATAGGAACAATGATTTTACATATTTTATTTTGTATATATTGAATAGTTTTTTTTTCATACATTAATCTAATTTTGAATTTAATATATTTCTTATTCTTGAACGAATGACAGAAGGAAACTACATCCAGCTCAATCTTATGAAGGGCATCAGATATCTCACGTGGAAAGGCATGGTTGAAAATATTTATATTAGAAATTTAAGCCCACTTGGCTAGGTAATGAGCAGCCATATATGGCTCCTTTTGACCCATAGGAAGCACATCTTCGCAAGGAGCTTTTGCCTCACCAAACCTTTATTAACTAAATGGCACAACTCTCATGTTGATTAGTGAGCAGCGACTACCTTCATGTCCATCAATAATAGCACCCCCTTCAATAATAGCAAGATTGCACCTTCATCTAAATTTAGCAAACAAGTCAGGAAGATTGAGTTCAACTTTGACACAATTAGGTTTAGGTTAGAAACAAGTCATCTTTAACGTTGCGAAGCTTACAACTCTTAATCTTTTAAGAGTTGGATCAACCTAGTATGAACAAATTTTTTTTTCACAATGTTGAATAATAATAATAAATAAATGAGAAACTTGATAGTAAGGTATTTTTCTTTTCTTTAGTACAAATAAGATAATAAATAAATAGAAATACTAAAAAATAAAAGTTACATAATATATAAATTTCTTAAGTTTACATTGTTGAAGGTTCACTAAATTTTAACCTTGAATCATGACCTCAGGAGAAGAAAAATACAAAAAGAAAGAACTTAGAAAAGAAAGAAAATAAATAAAAGAACAAGATGTGAAATCTCCAAAGCCAGTGTGGTCTTGCACATTTCGGCATTTTTTTTGGTTTAAAGACGAATTCATTCAAACAACTAAATGGCTACATCTGTGGCAGAGCAAGCTCTGTTAACATACAAACTAGCAATTTCGTCATCTAAAATACTTCTAATGTCCATAGGCGAACAGTCAAAGGAAACAAAAGCAGCAACTTGATCCATGCTCATCCTAGCAAGCATATCTGCACACCTATTGGCTTGGTGACAGCAATGTCTAAACTGAATTTGGAGAAACCGGAGCACCAATTGCCTGCAATCATCCAAAATAGGCGAAACAACATTATTCTGATAGTTTGGGTTAAGAAAGATATCCAAAACTGCTTTTGCATCAAGTTCAACAATAAGGCAAGAAACGTTTAAGTTACTGCATAAAGTAAGACCCTCCCTAAGCCCCTAAAGCTCAGCCGCAAAGCTGGTAGTTGTTCCTATACGCCTTGTAAACCCAGTCAACCACCTTCCATTCTCATCCCTAACGACTCCACCACAACCTACCAAACCTGATTACCCTTTGAGGCCCTATCAGTATTCAATTTAACCCATCCTTCCTATAGCTTCTCACATCTAATTCTTTTGATGATGCTATGGGTCAAACTTCTAGGCGAGGAAGCACAGAACATAAACTCCACCGCTTGATTGATTATCTCCATGGCCAAGTTTGGATTTGGATTCTTCCCATTGAAAACACAGCTATTCCTACTCTTCCATATGCTCCACATGGTAAAGGAAAAGATCATTTTCTAAGGTAATTTTCCAGTAGCATTAGTGAGGCTCAGATTTCCATTAATTGTAAACCATCCACTCCTGCAGGTCTAATCGTCAAAAATCTTGGTTTGAAGGTAGCACTCCCAGTTGCCTCCACACAGTTTTAGCCCAAGAATAGTCCTTAAGAGCATGCAACGTTGATTTTGTTTCTTCTTGACAAATGGGACTTCTATCATCACTAACCATCCCTCTTCGAGTGAGACAACCCTTCACACCAATGCTATTGTGAGCACACTGTCACAAAAAAGTTTTAATTCGAGGCAAGGTGTTTGAATTCCATATCCATTTAGCCGAAAGAGGTATTATGGGCAAGACCGATGGCAAGGCTATATAAACTCTTTAGATCGAAATTACCCCTAGGATTATTCAACCATGCTAATCTATCCCTTCCTCTGCCTGTTTAAGGAATAAGAGTGGCTTGGAGCATGAGCTTGATATCTGGAGGGAGTACAAATGGAATTTGCTCCAAGTCCCACCCAGTGTCAAGCATAAAATCCTTCACTTCCCACTCGAAGGCTCCCAGGTTTAAGAGGCCTTGGATGAGCTGCCAGAGAGGACCCATCTTCATCCAATTGCCATACCAGAAGCTCAATTTACTATCCCTTCCCACCGTCCACATGCTGCTTGCATTGAAAACCTCCCTTCTTTTCTTCATTGTTGTCCACACTCTGGAGCAAGGGAGCTTATCGGAATTGGGGGTACTTGTTCTTCTGCTAGTGTAGTTCTTTGTTCTTAGAACCTTGGCCCATAAGGCATCTTTTTCATTGTTGACCCTCCAATTGAGTTTTGCAAGAAGGGCAACATTCCTTCCCTTTGCTGTTTGTAATCCAAGGCCACCTTCATCTTTAGTTCTAGTCACTTTATGCCAACCTACCCAATGAATCTTTCTAGCTGTCTCTGAGGAACTCCATAGAAAGTTACAGTTGACCCTATCCAATCCATCAAGAATTTTTGCCAAAAGATGAGCACACTACATCACATAGGAAAGGATGGTCGCTAAGGAAGGTTGGATGAGAACAGCTTGGCTAGCCAGTGATAGTAAATTCGCCTTCCAACTCGCAAGTTTCTATTTCACCCTATCCAAAATGAAATTATAGTCTTGTGAGGAGGTGCCTGAATGATTTACAAGAATCCCTAAGTACTTTCCAATATTCAGAGTTGAAGCAAAACCAAGAATGTCACATTAGGGACTCTCTAGTATCTCTATCCACATTGGGTGAAAAGAAAACTCTTGACTTGGATTCACTTATAGTTTGGCCGGATATGCTACAAAGATCATCAAGCACATCCCTAATAGCTGAGTAATTGATGTAATCTGCTCTGGCAAAGAAAACAAGGTCATCTGCAAAGAAAAGGTGGGAGAAAGCCAGTCCACTTTAGGAGGCTTTAACCGGCTGCCAAAGCTTCATATTACACTTCTCTTCAATGAGCTAGCCAAGGTAATCCATACACAAAATAAAAAAGTAAGGGGATAATGGATCCCCTTGCCTAATCCCTCTCGAGGAATATATCGGGTCTAAGGCTTCTTCATTAACCAGAATAGATGTTGAGACTGTCGAAACACAACTCATAATGACATCAATGAGGTCTACCAAAATATTAACTCTGATATCTCCTTAATGAAGCTTCATTTGAGCTTATCATATGCTTTTTTCAAATCAATCTTTAAAGCCATATACCCCACTTTACTCCTTTTTTTGGTAACAGAGTGAATAACTTCTTGAGCTATAATTGCATTATCTATGCCCTTCGTGCTTGGAACAAAGGCTACTTGGACCGAATATATGAGCTTATCCTAGTATGGCCTTAGTCTAGCAACTATAATCTTCGTGACAATCTTGTAAACTGTGTTACACAAGCTTATAGGTCTATAGTTGCCCAACGTCTCAAGGCCTTGAATATTTGGTATGAGGTTAATGTGAGTTTTATTCAAGTAGCTAGGCGCACTCCTTTCTACAAGATCCTTTTGACTTCTTCAATGACCGATTTGGCTACAATCAGCCAAAACCTCCGAAAAAAGCCCTCATGCAACCCATTTGGCCCCGGTGCTTTGTAAGTCTTAAGCAACCACAAAGCTAACTTTATCTCCTCCTCTGTCATTTCTCCACTTATACTTTCCGTCTCCTCCTCCGATAGCTTGGCTTGCCATTGAGAGATGGAGGGGTTTTGACTGAGAGGAACTAAATAGGGAAGTTGTATATATATATTGATAAAACCTCCTTAATAAAGTCCTTAACTTCATTTGCTTCTTACAACTATTCACCCATTGTGTCCTTGATTGCTAAAATTTGGTTTCTTTTCCTTCTAACCAGCGTTGAAACATGGTAGAAGGCAGTGTTGCGATCGCCTTGAATCAACCAATTAATGCAAGATTTTAAACCCCATTGTTCCTCTTCCTGCCTTAGAATAGTATCAAGTTCCTTTAAAAGCTCTTTTCAAGATCAAGGAGGAAGGCAGATAGTTTAATCTTGATTGCCTTTTGGATGCTGTTCAATCTAGCTGTGATGTTTTTTTCTTAACAAAGATATTTCCAAAATGCATCTTATTCCAAACTGAAGCTTCCTTTGTAAAATTTCTATGGCCTCCACAAGAATATTAGGCTGCCTCCACCAGTGGGATACAATCCTAGGGAAGGTGGGATCGGTCAGCCAGCAAGTTTGAAACTTGAAGAGCCTTTTCCTCCCCATGTGAGTTCTTAGGAGCATGTCGAGCATAACAGGGCAACGGCCTGAGTGGCATCTTGTGAGGTGAACGACTTTTGCATCGGGGTAAAGAATACACCAGCTAGCATTAACGAAGAATCTGTCTATTCTTTCTTGAATGAGAGCTTGAACTTCTCTCTTGTTTGTCCAAGTGAAACGGAGGCTAGAAAATCAATGTCTATCATCCCACAATTATCGAGACATTTCTTAAACACTAACGATCTATTCACACTGACCGCCCTCCCCCTAAATCCATTCACACTAATGATCTATTTGTTAAAATCACCCGCTAAAACCCAAGGCATATTATGCAATTCAGCTACTTTATTTAGATTATCCCATAAAATTTTCCTTTTAGCAGACTTAGGGCTAGCATAAAAATTCATAAATAACCAGCTAAAGTTAGAGTTTATTACCTTAACAACGGCATAGATTTCCTGCTCAATGCTGGACAAGGTAGTGACCTCCACCCTATCGGAGTTCCATAGCAGCTAGAGCCCACTAGCATAACCAACGATGTCGATGTGAACTGCCCCATCAAAAGGAAGCCTACTTGAAACTTCTCTAGCCTTACCACCCCCAATTTGGATTTCCATCAACACTAAAATTGTCGGATTATGATTACAAACCAACTCCCTAACATGACTTTGAAATGAGGGCTTTAGAGTACCCTTATAATTCCATATTATGACATTCGCTAGGAATAGATGTTGAAGGGTGGGAAATTCATCAAAAGGCAGTAGCGATTTTGCCTCCTCCCTCAAGTTCCATCTGATCTGCTTTAGCATCTCCTTCGTCTGGCCCTCTACTAGGCACATCGTTAGATTGTGTTGAAGCAACCCCATCTCCAATTCCTACAAAGACCCATGGAGACTAAACACCACAGTTGGCTGAAAAGCCTATACTAACTTCATGGTATGCTTGTTCCCTATGAGAAAGGTTAAGATTGGCTCTTTCACCAACATTCTTCGCTCTGAGAGGCTCTTTGAAGGGTTTACTTCGCACAGCATAGGCATTGGTGAAATCTGAGGCAGTGTTTCCCACACAAGGCGGCGCTCCTCCTTCGATGATGGTGTATCTGTCAGAAACTGCCACCACGGATTCCTCGCCTCCGTCCACGCTGGGTCTGACGAAGCCGGTCCTCCCTCCCTTGCACTCATCTCTATCAAAGGGAATGTATCTTTCCAAGCCTTCCTAAGCTTGTTGTTGAACCAACCCATCACTCGAGTTGGGTTTGCACGGATCTCGGCTAACACAACTTCTAGTATCTCCACTACAAAGCCAATCCTCCCTCCTTTGCACTCATCTTGTCAAAGGGAATATATCTTTCCAAGCCTTCCTAAGCTTGTCGTTGAACCAACCCATCACTCGAGTTGGGTTTGCACGAATCTCGGCTAACACAACTTCTAGTATCTCCACTACAATCCCCTCCATGTTTATTGCCCATCTCTGACCAGGGCAAGCTTGAGAGCTGAAGTTCAACAACAATTCTCAGATTTGAATATCCTTCACTTCCCTGCATTGACACTCCATCACGGTTTGGTTGAATACCCAATATGTGTAGGCTAGTGGGTTTCTCAATCTAATGCTACCCTTGAATGGGCAATGGCCTTTTTGCCCTTAATTGAGGCACTATGGCTAGGCTTAACGTTATGCGACTCACTCGATCCGCGAAAATTATATCTCGCACCCGGCATATATGCCAGGTGTGAGACACAGGGGCGGGCCCCACACACTGTGGGGCCCGCCCCTGTGTGAGACACCCGGCATATATGTCGGGTGCAGGATATACCGGCTCCTCGATCCGAGGACGTTCTTCTGTCAGCATTGGCGCTTCTAGACTACGAGGTGGGGGCTTTTGGGCCTGTTGAAAGCCATTAAGCCTTAAACTGCGAATTGAGCTCGCTACTTGGGCTTGGTTCAAATGTTTTGAGGGGGACAGCTTTCTTTTAGCCTCTCTACTTGGCCCATCAGTCATATTCTGCCTACCCGCTGTGAATTTGAACCTAGCATCACTCTCTGCCTTTCTCTGCTCTTGTCTTAACCGACCGTTATCCAGCACAACATGGGCCCCTCCACTTCTTTGAGTTTTCAGCACATTCCTTCTTCACACTACTACAATCCAAGGATTTTATGTCCTTTCTTGTACCACCTTAAGCTCATTCCCATGCACGATCTTGTTGGGCCCCACTCCTATGGTTGCTTCGTCAGGCACATGCGTATCGCACGATCGGCCTTCCACGTCCCTTCCATTTTCCATTGCCACCTCTTTCACCTCTTTCGGTAGCGAGTCTGGGCGGACCGTATATGGACATCTTTCCCTTTTGTGGCCCATTCTACCACAGGAAAAGCATAGTTTATGAGTACCTTCATAGCAAACCGGCTATTCAAACTTCCCTGTCAACACTGTTGTCACCAAAGGCTTATCCACATCAATCTGGACATAGAGCCTTGCAAACCTGCCTCTGGCTTCATTCGCAGTGTGCGTGTCAACGCTTAGCACGTTGCCAATGGAATTCCCGATCTGAAAAAGAGCTTCCTAGTTGTAATACTCGATTGGTAGCTCATTTAATCCAACCCATAAGACCACCAAGGTGACATTTGCCGATGCTGGCTGGAAATTTGGTTCCCATGGACTGATGGAAAGAAAATGCTCTCTAACGAACCAAGGTCCCCTCTTGAGAGTAGCTTCATAATCCTCTTTCAAGTAGAACCTGGTTAGGAAGAACCCATGCCCCAAATCAACACAATCCAGCCTTCCTGCAGGTTTATACATGGATAGCAATCTGTTATAAAGAAAGCTTAAGCCAACCGCCCTTCCATACACCTTTACGATGAGAGCTTTTGTCCATGGAGTACGAATTCTCTGATTGAAGTCTTTGGAGAATTTAACAACAACTAAACCTTCACGAAGGTTTTCAATCTCCTCATCGGACTCCTCATCATCCTCCATGATGTCCCCAAAACTGAAGGCCTGAGTGTATGCCCCTGGGATATTCCTAATAAGTTTCTCCTGGAAAGAGCCTGTCTCACTCCGCACTCCCTGTTCATGGCTTGAAGGCAGCGATCCTTCATCCTGTCTTCCTCGGTAACTTGCATGGCTAACGTCCTTCACTTTTTTATTGCTTCGTACCAGCTCCTCTTGTTCTTCCCTTGAGAGCGCGAGAGAGTCCATGGCCCCAGGTTTGTGGGTAAAGAAGTTTGTTTCTTTGAGTGTACATTTCGGCATTGGCATTTTCTGGATGGCTCCAAAAGATTCATCATCAAAAAGTTGTTGCAATCTCTGCACATCCCAACCAGATCAGCTTAGTTCGGCCTGTTACAATATCTTTCTGAAAAAAAAAAAAAAAACTCAGGCCTTCTAAGTTCTAAGTTTGGGCCTCTCAATGCTGGCTGGACTGGGTATGGTTAGTACCCAAATTTCAAAATAGAGAGTGAAATCTCCAAAGCCACGCAACTCATCATAACTTCATTCAATGACCTTGACTACATGAAAGAGCCACAAGGCCAACTTCCGTGTGATTTGTTATCTCAACTCTCAATATAATAAGCTGGTGCCATTTGATTGTCATTGAAAGTGTAGTTAATTTTCAGTTCCTGAAATGTTACACTAAGCTAACCGCAAGGACCACAAATCTTATATGCTGAGAAAGTGCATTAGTTGGATGTGAGTTTTAATAGGTTTAGATAGATTATGTTAAGAGGTACTCTTAAACTTGTAGCATAATAGATTATATTAAGACTTTAGAGAGTCTCTCATTAATTAGTTCGATGTGAATTTAGCATAGACTTAGATAGTAAGTTTGTTTCGTACTTGTATTTTTTTTTTTTAATAAATATCTTTGTAAATACAAAATTTTTCAATTGCGGAAAATCAAACAATTGAAAAGAAAAATGGTTTGCAAATATAAATTTGTATTTATGAATAATGAGTACAATCTTTATTTCAATTCTTTTATAAAAGAATACTTTTTGATTCTATTTTCATTGAACTTGACTCGAACAAGAAATCTTCTTATGAATTGAACGGTCTTCACAACAAATATTTAACTTTGAGCTTATTAGAGATTTATTGTTTTTCAAATCTTCAAATGTGAAGGCTTCTAGGTTGAAGTTCTTCAGGGCTTTAGAGATTTGATTTGTTAAGCTTCAAGGATTTGAGGTTTATTGAAGTTTATGGAGGCTTTTTCAACTTAATTCCAATAGAACTTCAAAGAACTTCTTTGTGTGTTCTTGAGGTAGAATTACTCCAGAATTTTGACGTTTTAGAAAAGTTCTCTCAAAATGAGAGAAGATGTCCTCTATTTATAGTGTTTTCAGAGGATTAGCTCTACTTTGAATTGATATGCTTAAAAATATGTAGTAAACTCTTGATTGACCCAAATTTTACTTAGAGATAATTATCTCTTTTTATATATTTTGATAAATATCATATTTTGATAAAGATAATAATCAACAAAGATAAATAATTATCTCTATTTATTTTATTTATTTTAATCAAAGTTTACGGATAAATAATTATTTATAAACTTTGAATAGTAGATTTATCTATATTTTGTGGGCCAAGTGACAGGTGGCAAATTTCAATATGTCAATGTGATATCAATTTGGATGATACATGTCCTCATTTGATTTAATTAATTTAATGACATATTAATTTAGAATTTATCACTAAATTTTTGATATGGCATTTTGTAAATGGCTTGATTTTGACTCCTACAAATTCCCCCTCGAGACTTGACTATGTCCACAATTTTGAGTGTGGACATGGAGTCTCGACTTGCACACCATTCTCTTAGTTTTTGGATCCAGACTTTCCCACTGTGAATCCAGACCATTAGATTTTTTTTTTTTTTTAAATGTCCAACTCGTAGCTTTGGCTCTTCTTGAAGTACCCCCAGACATGTTTTACAAAGCATAGGAAACTTGCTGTGATATACATAATGCTTTGACTTATGTATATCCAAATCTCCACGTATAGAAAACTTCTAGTCATCCAGATCTTCTTCCCAATAGTTCCACGTGAACATAAATTCCCAATAGCTCTACGTGAACATGGACATTGAACCATATTCTACCCGAGGTGGACTTCTTTTCCTAGTCAAACTATGACTAGATGAATTCGAAATGGAGTTAAGAGAGAACTTTAAAAAGCTTAATATCAATCAGCCAACCTCCCAATCATATAAGGACTAAGACTCCATCCTTTGGAGAAGTCCCAACTTGCAATGATGATTATTTCAAACTTATTATCTTCGTATCTTTTTATGACAGGTAGGAGTTAATGTCCGTTGCAACTAAAAATTATTTAAGAGTTTAATTCCAAGTAGGAGTGGAACTCACAATGCCTAACCCTTCCATCAGATACAAGAATTATCCTTCATTCTGACTTCTTTTCCTAGCCAATCCGGTCTTGACCAGATGAGTTTTAATTGCAGTTAAACTCTCTCTGTCCAGCACTATAAAAGGGGCCCCAGCTGCAAATAATTCACAATTTTCCTCACATAGTGCTTAAGTTCAGAAATTTCAAGAAAAAAACTTCTTGAAGAAGGCATAAGATTTTTTTTCTTTACTTCTTTCTCAGTCAGGTAGCAAGACATGATCTTTTCTCTTTTTTATTTTATTTTATTTTATCGTAACCTCGTGTATACTTTTTTTGTAAATCGTGCACATTAATCTTTTTCTTCTTATAGTATCCGGACAATTTTCATTGTTTCTAAAGAACTTGGACCAAGTTTCACTAGACTATCGCGACTGTGTCAAGTTTTGTACAAGTTTGATTATGGAATCTCCTCTTCGAGAGGTACATTCTTGCATGTACTTGGTTTTTTTTTTTTTTTTTTTTATATATATATATATATATCACTACAAAAAACACGGGCTATAGCCTCGTTTTTTAGCCGTGTTTATAAAAAAGCGCGGCCATAGGTTAGGTCTAAAGCCGTGTTTTTAAGTACCTTGAGCTGCGTTTTTGAGTCTAGATTGTAGCAACGTTTTTGAAAACGCGGCCATAGGTTTAAACGCGGCCATAGGTTAGGTCTAAGCCGCATTTGTAAGTGCCTTGAGCTGCGTTTTTGAGTCAAGACTGTAGCCGCGTTTTTGAAAACGCGGCTGTAGGTCCAACTAAATAATATATATTTTTAAAAAAAGATGGCCTGTGCATATTGTTTTTCCCCTACGGAGGGCCTATAGTCGCGTTTTCAAAAATGCAACTATAGGTAACACCAATAAAAAAAAGAAAAGAACCCCACTTTCCCACCTACCCCCACTCTTATCTTTTCTTTCTTTGGTCATTCATTAGCACATCTGCTTAATTTCCTGGATTTCTTTCTTTCTTCTTTACAAATCACGCTAAGGTCTTCTTTCTTTCTTTCTTTTTTTTCTTTGTTTCTTTGCTGCTACTTCTTCTTTTCTTTTTTTCTTTCTTTCCTTCTTTTTTTTCTTTCAATACAACACACACATTCCTCTCCCTTAGTGTCCCACCGGTACACTCCACACCACCATATACTTCATTTTTCAGACAAGGGTCACTGGGAAACTTCATAAGAAAAACTAAAGGCTCACTCATCTCTACTATTCAAGGTAAAAATTTTCTAATCTTTTTATGGGTATTATACTTTTGCTAGAGGTTATTTTTGCTATTGTGTTGCTGATATTATGTTTATGTTTAAATGGGTTTGTGTTCTTAAGCTTGTTTTTGTGTTTCTAAGCTTGTGCTTTTGTGTTCTTTGAATGTATTTAGTGTTAAATTTGGGTTCGTTTTGTTGAATGAGAGGAGATTCATGGATTTGTATTGTTATATTTTGGAGCACGTTGTATTTGTATCGACAGTATGTTGTGTTTGATTTTGAATTTTTTGGGTATGTTCGTATTGTGAGTATGTTGTGTTTGATTTTAAACTTTTTGGGTTTGTGTTTGATTTTGAATTTTCTGGGTTTGTGTTTAATTTTGAATTTTTTGGGGGAAAAAAACCCAAAATTTGTTTTTTTGTTTTAAAAAAACCTTAATTTTGAATTTTCTGGGGAAAAAAAAACCCAGAAATTTTTTTTTTTTTTTTTAAATCTATAGCCGCGGTTATAAATGCAGCTCAAAGCGGGTCTATAGCCGCGTTTTTACAAACGCAGCTATAGGTCTTAGACCATGGCCGCATTTTTTTAACTGAAGCCTATAGGTCTGACCTTTAGCCGCAGTTATAAAAACGCGGCTATAGAGCCGCAGGGGCTGTTCCTGCGCAGTTTAGGCCTGGTTTGTAAACACGGCTATATCCTATAGCTGCATTTTTGGGGTCTATACCTACGCTTTTGAACTATAGACTTTTTTTTTTGTAGTGTATATGCAATATTTTATTCCTACATGCTTGTGACTCTCTCTTGACATATGTACTTGAGATGCGAGATTTGGTTTATCCATCTCTAAGTATTAAAAAAATTTTAAGCACTCAATTGAGATGCAGGATTTGGTTTATCCATCTCTCTCAAGTATTAAGATTTGAAAGTACTCACTTGAGATGCAGACCTGGTTTATCCACCTCTCTCAAGCGTGTAATTTTTTTTCTTTTTGTTTCTTTAGAAATAATTGTGAAAACTGACTTTTGCTTCTTTTCCTCTTTTTTTAACGTGTCCAAACCTTTTCCTTCGAAGATTCATATATTGGCAACGAACTGGCCCTATTCATTTATTTGGAGAAAGACAACAAAGAAGCGAATCCTATGACTCTAATCATCCGTCCTCCCATTATTGCAGAGTTTTCACCAAAATGTGATTGGGATATATGTCCACCTAACTTGCCACAATGGTCACAAACTAATGCCCAAAATATTGATGCAAGTGCAACACTTCTACTCACTTCCCACCACACAAACATTGCGAGTACGAGACCATACCCATCTTTGGGATGAGAATAATTGTGGGTTGAACCAACTGGGTGTATTCCTTCAACGTGAATGGAGGAATTTCCTATATTCCATTATATTGGGAATAGTTGGAAGACGTACTCAGTCAATGCAAAGGACTTCTTAAGGGTGCCAACCTTGGTGAAGCTGTTTTTGCTTCCTTGTTCACATAAGTTACAATGAACATCTTGTGAAAAGCATTTTGTGAATGTTGGAGTCCAATGACAAATACTTTGCATACTTTGGTCGGAGAAATTTCTATTACAATGTGGGATTTGCATAAGCTTGGTGGGCTTCCCATTAGAGGACTTTTTTTTATGATGAAGTGGCCCCCACTGCAAAGGAGCTTGAAGGAGTTGATGATCAAGGGAATAATTACTTTCTTCAAAGTTGTCGCTAGTTGTTTATAGTCTACCATCATCTCCAACATCGAATGAAGAGGCAAAGTAAAGTTAGTGTCAATAATCGGATTGATTTTTGGTTTAAAGGAGATGAAAGACATCCTGCTCCAAAGAAACAAGTAAAGAAAGGATTCCATCCAAAACGTAGCCAAAACCCATCGTGCCTTATCCTTGACCGTGGGCCTTGGAAAGACAAAGCACACGTGGCTCTTTTTGATCTTTAGGTTCTTGATGACCTTAAGGGAGAAACTTATTTAGCATTACTTGCTTGCTGGCTTTGCATGTTTGTTTTTTCTATTAAGGATTTGGGTAGCATTCGTCCTAGTACTTTTAAGATTACTAGCCTCATGGCTAGTGGTAAAGTTTTTGGCCTTGCCATTCTTGTCTTAGCAAGCATCTATCGAAGGATCAATACAATCTTGTACTGAGCAAATATAGCAATGGCTTTGCTGTCCATTATGTTTATGCATGGATAGCGCACTTCTTCAAAAGCCATCGTGTTGTAAATAATGAACTGGGAAAGTCTATGATGACAAGATATTCTGGAGTAAGCTATGAGGCACCATTCAACAAAGCATCTGCATGTGATTGCATACGGTCTAGTAGGGATTTCTTTTGGCATGGGACTTCATTCAAGTCGGACCTTGACCTAAATTTTGAGGACAATGGGACACTATCTGTTCCAAGACTGGGTTATTTCATGTCTCTTCACACTGGATATTTATCTCTTCGATGTGAAGATCATTGTGTTGTAGAGTCATATAGCCTGCACTGATTTAATAGACGCTTTGGGTTTTACCAAAACATTCCAGGTGACCTGAAAGAAAGAATTCAAACGGGTACTTTAAAGGAGTTGTACCAATATTATTAGTCATTCACCCGTTCCAATACATCATCCACGGAGCTCATACCATCTTCATCCACAAACTTTGAAAAAAAAGTTACTCGTAGCTACATGGATTGGTAGAAAGATATTTGCAAGGATGACTTTACTAAAGATACTAATACATTAACCAAGATTTCACTTCTTCTTACTAAGCCATCAGCTAGTAAATCTCACAAAGGAAAGAAGGAGCAAGAAGTTATGAGTCCTAGCCATCAACTTCAAACTATTGGGAATCCCTCTAAAACTGCTATTGCTGTTCAAAATAGAGGTACTAAACGTTCAAGTTATATGCAATATAAGGATACACTTGAAGCTTCTGATGATGATGCAAGCATGGATTCTGATTCTAGTTGGAAACATATAAGAAGTCCATTAAAAGGAAGTGGTACGATGACCTAAGCTGATCATTCTCCTATTTGACTAACAATGAACCTTCTGTTGTGAACTTGGAGACCAAAAAGCATAGAGTTGACAACACTATAGCATCTCCTAAACTTGTGAATGACACAAACAACATTTCTTCACAACAAGAACAAGAGATGTTTATGAGTAGACAAGGGGCCTTGATGCTTGGAGACCTCCTTTTGTCAAAGCTTTCAGACTTCCCTTTGAATAAGATCATTCCCAAGAGGTAAGCAAGATTTATCATGGGATACAGAGTTTTGGGATTGATCCTCAGCCGTTGCAGGAGCATGTTGACAAATACTTAAAAGATGTTTCATACTACATAGAGAAGGAGACATCCATGAGTAAGCAGGTGAGTCTAGAGATTCAAACACATCGTGTGAATGATATTTAACTTCTTATTACAGAAGCATTGAGTAGGAAAGAGTCTCTAGACTCTAAACTTCAAATTACCCATTCAAAGATTGATGTGTTGAAGGCAAAGCTAACTGAATTAGAACAATTAGTGCCATAAATAGAGTCCAAGCAGGTTGAAGAGGATGGCATCATAGAAGCTCTGCAAGATCAACTTGAAAGCAGTAAGTCAACTACTGTGTTTGAAGATCAAGTTGTGGAGGCCTTGATTGTATTTTTTTTTTCTTTTGAGACAGGACATTTGTTTTATTCCATTAGGTAGTTAACGGAATTGAAGTTTTTATTTTTCCGATATTGTTGTTAAGTTTTTATTTTTAGAAGAATTTTGCAATGCATAGGATTTAGCCGTGATGTAGTTTGGAATTTTCCTTAAATATGATTGAACTTCTTAGTCATTGCTCTCCTTTTTTTTTTCTTTTTTCTTTTTTTCTTTGCCATGTGATTGAACTAATTTTGCTTAATTCGTAGCATGTACTTGGACTAATTGCTCAATTTGTAACATGTAATTGAACTTCTTAGTAAAAACTAATTGCTCAATTTTTTTTTCAACATGCAACTAAACTAAGTATAGAATACCAAGCTCCTTACGTACCCCTTGAAAGGGTTCAAAGCCATCATGTAATTAAAAGGGCTTTTGTTTTAACATTTTATTGAACTTAATATAAAATACTAAGCTATCTACATACCCCTTGAGAGGGATCAAGTCACCACGTAGTTCATAGGGTTTTTGGTTTGAGAAGTGACTGAACTTAGTACAAAATACTAAACTATCTACGTACCCCTTGAGAGAGATCAAGTCACCACATAGTTCAAAGGTTTTTTTTTTTTGTTTGTTTGTTTTGTTTTTTTGTTCTAACTTTTGCCTAGGCCGTCTTTTTAAAGGTTTTCAACCTAGCGAGCTTTTAATACCTTAACATTTGCCTAGGTTGCCTTTTAAAATGTTTTCAACCTAGCGGGCTCTTTAAAAAAAAAAAAAATTATGAACACTTTCAAAAGTAATGGGAGAACATCATGTACTTCTAAGTGTTGAAGTAGGTAGTTTTAGGCTCTTACCAAGGAGCATTTCAAACTTCAAGCATAGTAACGTTTCAAGAATTTGTCGTTGATAGGGCCAATTCTCAAACCATCTTCAGCAACCAACTTGTATGCACCATTTGTATAAGCTTCTTGAACAACATATGGTCCATCCCATTTTGACACAAACTTATTCTTGGTGCAATGAGTGATGATGATGGGTCTTCACATAGCAAGAACCAAATCTCAAACTTGGAAAGATCAAGGATGAACCTTCTTGTTGAAAGTCCTAAAAATGTGAGCTTGATAACACTCAAGGCGTTGTTGTGCCTAAAACCTTTTTTCATCCAAATCTTCAAGGATTTGAGGTTTAGTGAAGTTTATGGAGGCTTTTTCAGCTTAATTCCAATAGAACTTCAAAGAACTAATTTGAATGTTCTTCGTGTGTTCTTGAGGCAGAATTTCTTCAGAGTTTTGATGTCTTAGAAAAATTTCTCTTGAAGCTTTGACGTCTTGGAAAAATTCTCTCAAAGCTTTGAAGTCTTAGAAAAATTCCCTCAAAATGAGAGGAGATGTCCTCTATTTATAGTGGTTTTAGAGAATAAACTCCCCTTTGAATTGATATGCTTGAAAATATGTAGTAGACTCTTGATTGGTTCAAATTTTGCTTAGAGATAATTATCTCTATATATCTATTTTGATAAATATCATGTTTTGATAAAGATAATAATCAACAAAGATAATAAATTATCTCTATTTGATTTATTTATTTTAATAAAGATAATTATTTATAAATTTTGAATAGTGGATTTATCTTTATCTTGTGGGCCAAATGACATGTGGCAAATTTCAATATTCCAATGTAATATCAATTTGGATGGCACATGTCATCATTTGATTTAATTAATTTAATAAAATATTAATCTAGAATTTGTCACTAAATTTTTGATGTGGCATTTTGTAAATGGCTTGATAAATTTTTGCCTCCTACAATCTTCATACCTTTTAAAATTAGATTATATATATATATATATTTTATACTCTTTTTAATAAATAAATAATACCTTATACTTGTATGTATATATACATTCATATATATTGCATTGGACAAAACGTAGGTACAATATTTTAGGTACTGTTCCTTAGATTTTCCTTTTAAGATTTAACTATATGGCCACTTAACAAAAAAATATACTTTTATTCCATGTGAAAAAATTCACATGGCAGAATTTTAAAAATAGAACCTAAGGAATAACACCTAAGTATTACACTTAAGTCTTGCCCTATTGCATTTGTATGTCTAAAAGTTTTTTAGTTTTTGATAACGCCTTAAAATGTATACTTGTTATATATTTATGTGGGCGTTATCTCCTTATTTCTGTATTTAATTTGTATAATTAAGTCATGATTTGCATTAGTCTATATTATTTATCTTTATATAATTTCTTGAATAAGATGTCATTTATTGTGTGTAATTTTCTACTTTCAAGAAATCGTGTGAGAGAGATGAGTTTACAAGAATTTGTGACAGAATGGAGGCCAAACTAGAATTAAAGTGGAGCTAAAAGACCGTGCTTAATAAGCTAAGGAGGTGCAGCTGGAGTGCTTGGATCATCTACTATGATTAAAAGCTTCAAATAAGGAAAGAAATCAAAGAGGCAGAATCTGAAAAGGAAAAATCTGATTTTAGCACTGATCAGTATTTTGGGCATATCTCTCTCCTCAAAAATCCAATTGACACAAGGCTAGATGAGTTGGAACTGTGACTTAAATATCTACAACTTTTCAGTTTTGAGTTTTTCAAAATTCTCAACTTTTGAAGGCCGAAATTAACTTACAAGTAGTTACTGCTATAAATCTGGACGAAAATTAAGATAGTAAAAGTTATTTTGCTTTGGACACTTTTACATTAGGGTTTTGAAGGGAGGCTGGTAGAATGAATTTCGGCAGAAAAAACCTTGTATTTTTCTTTCTCTAATGGTAGTCTAAGCTCTTTTTTAGGGCTAGGGGTTATGCTTCTTCTATACGGTATGAATATTCAATGTAATTCTTTCTAGGATTTTATCAACAACATATTTGATTGTTCAATTAGATTTCTTTTGATGTATTAGTTCTTCAATGCTTTCAATAAGTTCAAGCATGTTTTTTTTATTGTTTCTATGAATTTCCAATAGTTTCAAATAGAAATCAGGTTTTAAAGTGAATGAATTTTTCTGAAAACTTTTCTAACCACATTATTAAGCTAGGTTATCATGTGTTCTTAAATTGTCCCAGTTCAACCGAATCATAAGTATTTAATTGTACAAGAACAATCAATTATGAAATATATAATTTCTTAGATCACAAAGAATTTCATATCGATATAGGGAAACACCCCGATGCCCTAGTATTTACATTATTAATTTAAATCAGTTTTTATTATTATTATTCTTGTTAACAGTCACCAAGCAAAAGTATTTTTTTTCTTCACCCAAATTATTTTTTAATTATATTGTCTTTGAATTTACCTTACTCCTTGTGGTTCAACCTCGATACTCCAAGAATTATATTGCTAGAATCTCCTACACTTGGGGGTGAGCAAGTAGTTTTTATTTTATTTAAGTTAGAATTGTACACTCGTAAGTTAGATATTATTAGTAGCTAACCCATGCTATGCACAAAAACTTACTTATTTGTGAGATAAAATAAAATAATTATATAAAATCTTAAATTGATTAAGAAACTACACCATTGCATGATTTGCTCCTATATGACTTCAATTTGTGTTATAATTTGATGAAGAAGTCATTACTTGAACGTGCAATGACTTACAAAAAATGTGTAAAACATTTTCAGATACTACAAAAACATAACTCAAAAATTCAAATATTAAAACTTATGAAAGACCAAAAAATATTAAAGAATCAAATAATTAACTACTTAGAAATTATTAAAACAAAACAAAAAATATATATGACTAAACAACAAAAAAAAATATAAGAGAAAGTGGGTTACAGTCACAAGAATAATCCATTACTATAACTATTGAAAGGAACCAAAAGATTCAGAACTTACAAATTGTAGATAGTATGTGTGTGTGTGTGAGAGAGAGAGAGACTACACAAATTTAGATGTTAAAGCTTTCAAAATGCCAAAAAAGATATATAACTAAAGAATAAGTTATTGAAATAATTCAAAAAATATATGACTATTCAAAAGAGAGATATAAGAAAAAGAAAAAAGTATATGAACTCATAAAGCAATAAGTTTTAAATTTTAACGGGTCTAAATTTTAAACAAATCTTATTAGCATGTGGCTTATGCTAAAAAAATGTTGAGCAGGAGCCTATGTTGAAATAATAAAAGTTGATTATGCAAAGAAGATCAGTAGACTGGATGCTTCGGACTTGAAAGGACCACTTGCTCTCTCAACGGCCTGAAAAAAGAAAGAAAAGCGATCAAAGGCGACCGAGGCTGCCAGCCAAAAACCCTCCGATGGCAAAGTTAGTTTTTCTATATTTTTGGAGTTCCAACTTTTTTGGAGCAAATGCAAAACGTACCTTTGCTTTGTCTGAATCAGTGTTTATACAGTGTTCTCATAGACAGTTATCGAAATTGGAACCTCCCCTAGATTCAAAGAGGCGCAAGGATTAAACGCAACTTCCGTAACCGTTTAGGAGTTATGCTTCTATTTCACAACGGATACCTGGCAGTTATGTGCGGGATAAGGAATTATCACATTATCTTCAGAGATTTTCCTAAGTATGATACCCTCGTCCTCGCATTCCCTCGTCAAGTGTACTTTGGCACATGCGCAAGGGCCATCTCGTCTAACGGACGAATTCCTTCAGGACGAGGTCGTCAGCACTCTGGACGAGCGCATCATTCGAAGGCTCTTCCTCCTTGGACGAGGCAGTTACAGGTAGGTTTCCAAGGGTGTTTACAGTTCCAGCCGGGTTACGGACGACCTGTATGGACGACTTCGAGATAGGCAAAATCAGTACCCTATCAAAAGTCATACATCCTCTTAATATATTGTATATAAGCTTTCTACCCAAGAAATTAACATACTTACACCTTATTCTCTCCACATCACAATGATTCTAATTACCATCCAGACAAATCTATATAGCAATTGATGATGCTAAACATTAACAATTAAGCTCCTCGTCATAGCAAATGGATGATGTTGTGAATAGGGTTGTCTCTGTAGATGAGAAACCTGCAAAATGAACTGAATGGAAGAGTAACACGCTGGTGTGGCATCAGCCAAACTGCCTCTGATACTTAAGTCAGTAAGGAAGAAAGATTCTAGGGAGAAAAATGAGAAGAGAGTGATTTTGTAGAGTCTTTGTGTTTACCTTTAGCTTCTGTTGTCTTCTCTTTTATAGTTGTATGCCTCATTAATAGGCAATGATGTGGTGCATTTATGTTCAACAGCTAGTGTGTTACAGAATCTTTGTCTGGAGGTCACATCTCATTCTGTGATCGTTGGTCCGTCAGTTACATTTTGTTATCAATGATCGTAATAAATGCGTAACGTCTCTCTGGGTGAATGACGATCTTTGTATAATGACGACCATAAGTTTCTGGTTCATCAGCTGCCCCCTTGTTCGTTATCTCATCTTTTAGACAAGATAAGAACAAAGTTGTTGACGCTTCGTATTCCGTGTGCTATGCATTTATGATGATTTGATGTCTGGGTGGTTGGGCACCACGTGTACGGCTAGGGTGTGTTCGATGTGCTAACAAGTCTTGGTTTTCCCACGTGAGTTTTGGCCACTTGTTTTGCATTTTTCCCTTCTCTTTCCTTTCTTCTGTATTTTTCCTTATTTAGCTTTCTGTTCTGCGTTTCCTGGTAAGTCCTTTGTGCTTCTTCTTTTCTGGTTCTTCCATGGTAGATTATTTTGCTATTAAAGTGGATTGTCCTTCCATATCCTTCTTTTTTGCTCATTTATGTAGTTTACTTTAGTCCGTAGAGGGGGAGCGTCTTAAGGGATCAGTTCCTCGTAGGGAAGAACTATCCGTATACTTCTATCTTTTCTTCCTTGTTTCCTTTAGTTTCCCATTCTGCTGAGATAGCTAGGTTGTTGAGGATGTCCGAGGTAAGGTCAAGTGACCTGGAGACAGGGTTATCCTCGTCTGATGATCGTGTGGGCTCGAAGGCCACTTCTGTTTCTACTCCTATAAGGCCTGGAACATCTCGTGTTCTCTCTTTGAAAAGGACGAGAAGCAAATCAAGTATAGATTTTAGTTCCCTAATTCTGTAAAAATTAGGATCTTAAGTGACGAAGAAAGAGCTTGTCACTCGTATGCTGATAAGGTTTGTTTCTACAAGGTCAATTTTACCAGTGGCCTTTGTTTCAATGTTTATCCCTTTGTTAGGGAATTTTTTTCCTATTTGCATCTTTCTTGGCGCAGTTGGTGCCTAACTCTTGGCGAATCCTTGTTTCTTGCATGGTGGTATGGATGTCTGCCAATGAGGGTGATGTCATTAGGAGGGACGAATTCCTCCATTTTTATCGTTTGAGGAAGTCTGAAGACCCCGACTATTATAAGTTTAAGACGAGGAAGAAGGCTTCTAGGTTATTCCTTGATTACCCCCTGTCTCTCTGAAACCGGAGGCCAAATTTCTTTTTATCTTTGGAAGTGATTCGGAGTTCATCCCTGGTGAGGACTTAGATAAAACCCCCAAGTTTTTTCGTAGTTGAGGAGTTCCTGTGTCTAGTGCGTCTTCCTTGTCTTTTTAGTTGTTTTTCCCTTTTACAAGGAGTGACGGTGATAGGTGACTTACTCATATTCTTGTCTTGCAGTTGCCTAGTGTCCTCGTCTAAAGAAGAGGTACCAGCTTCGTGTTGAAAAAGTAAGGGAATATTTTGGAGACCGTTAAGGATTTTGATGAGCTTGTCTCTCCTCAATCGTTATTTCTTCAATTCTTGGGCCCGAAACCGTCTACTAAGGTTCAGAAAGACTTGGAAGTTGTGAAAAAGAGTAAGTGCTTCTTTTCTTTTTGTCTTATTCTTTCCTCTCTCTTTTTAACCTTTTCTTCGTCCTTTCAAGAATGACGACAAGGTTTAGTAAGCAGAAATTAGCCGAAGTTCAAGAGAAGAAGGCCAAGGGAGGAACTGTCAGTGGCCTTTGGCCCAAGAAGAAAGCTAGTGGTGTTGTTAAGAAAGATCCTACGAAAACACCTCCTCTCGCCAAGCTTCCTGCCATTCCCACTTCATCACTAGAGATGATTGCCTCTGGTGTAAAGGAGATTAGAAAGAAGAAGAAATCTAGTGATAAATATCTTCTTCCTACCTTCTGAGATGATGCTGATGTGGTAGCTTTGAAGGCCTATGAGGCACTTTTTGTGGACGATCTGAGTCCTCTGATGGTGAAGTCATCTAGCGAGGTGATGTCGTCTCACATTCAGAAGCTTGTGCAGGTAGGTGTTGTAGGCCGCCTTTACTTCTTCTTTTCCTTTGTTTTATTTCTGCTAAAGGAGGTTCTTTGTAGGCTTTGGAGGAGTCTCTGTTCATCTCTAGGAAGTTCTTGGACTTGGAAGAGAAGGTGGCTACGTCCAAGCCTTTGATTAAGTCTTTATTCACTGAGAATGAGATGTTCAAGAATAAGGTTGCCATCCTCCCTACTAAAGCTGAGAATGACAAGGAGTGTGTGGCAACCTTGGAGAAAAGCCTACAAATGGAAAAGGACTTCTGCAAGCTGAAGGACAATTGGATTGGTGACCTGGAGCTAAAGCTACAGAAAGTTGGGGCCACGGTGGTATCAGATTTTAAAGATTCTAATGAGTACTTTGATGAATTATGCAAGTACTATGTGGAGGGCTTTGATCTTCTCGTGAAATGGGTGGCAAAGCATCACCTTGGCTTAGACCTTTCTGGCTTAACTGTTGAGGACGTTGAAAAAGAGCTTATGTCTGATTGTCCTTCTGAGGCTATAGCGGAGAATGTGATAGAGGAAGCCACAGATGTTGCTGAAGGAATGAAGGAGGCCACTGTTGTAACCCTTGCAAACCCTGTCCCTGATGAGCGGTAATCTTTTTTTTTTTTCTACTTTTTTTTTCCTTGCAAGGCAAGAACAATATTTCTCTTTCGGGCCCGTTGTTTTGGGCAACTAAACAACTCCTTTAACGATGATAGATAGGTTTATGGATTTCTAGCTTTTAGTTGTAGTAAACAACTCTTTTATGCTTGGACAACCCTTTATGACGATGTTAGTTGTGTTGAGACAACTTTTATGTTTAGCCTACATTTGAGAAGCTTTTTATCTTCAGTCGCAGTGGGATGATTTTTTTAAAAATTTATTTATTGAGTCATATTTGACTAGCTTAGCGACGATCTTTGGTTGTGTTTAAACAACTTAGTGTTTTTAACTGTGTCTGAATAGCTTTTATTAAGTCATGTTTGAATGACGACCTTAGTTGTATTCTTTAGCTATGTTTGAACAGCTTTACATTGAGTCATATTTAAATGGCAATCTTAGTTATGTTTAAACAACTTAGTATTTTTAGCTGTGTTTAAACAGCTTTTTATTGAGTCATATTTGAATGACAATGTTAATTATGTTTGAACAACTTAGTATTTTTGGCTATGTTTGAACAGCTTTTCATTGAGTCGTGTTTGAATAGCGATGTTAGTTGCGTTTGAACAACTTAGTATTTTTAGTTGTATTTGAACAACTTTTCATTTAGTTGGGTTTGAAGGATGATGTTAGTTGTGGTATAACAACTTAGTATTTTTAGCTGTGTTTGAACAGCTTTTCATTGAGTCATGTTTGAATGATGATGTTAGTTGTATTTGAACAACTTTGTACTTTAGTTGTGTTTGAACAACTTTTCATTGAGTCATGTTTGAATGACAATGTTAGTTGTGTTTGAACAACTTAGTATTTTTATCAATGTTTGAACAGCTTTTTATTGAGTCATGTTTGAATGACGATGTTGCACTCTACTCGTGACTTAGGGTCGTGGTATTGGAGCGTCTTTTAGGTTAACCATTTTTTGTTTTGTCTTGAATGACGATTATGTTGGTTGTGTTTAAACAACTCTGATTTAGTTGTTTATGAACAACTTCAATGGCTATGATGCCATTAGTTGTGTGCGAACAGCTTTTAATTTGAAATTTTAATGATGGAGATCCTTGAGATGTCTCCCAAGGACGACTCCTAAGCGTTGCACACGTTTTGATAGTAATAGATCATGGATAATCATTGTTAAATACGTATTGACAAGTCATGGATAATCATTGATAAATACGCATGGATAATGTTTTCATGTATTATTGATCTTATAAATGACAAAAGTAATGGTTCTCATACATACTAATATGAAGATTAAGCAACTCGAAAATGTAAAGAGTTCCTTATTGATAGTATTTCTTCAAGTGTTTTATGTTCCAGGGTCAAGGCAATTCTTGGCCGTCTAGAGACCTCAGGTAGTAGGAGCCTTCTCTGGAATGACGGATTACTTCGTAGGGGCCTTCCCAGGCTGGTCCCAGTTTTCCTTAAGATGAGTCCATTGTTGCCTATGACACCTTCCTAAGGACGAGGTCTCTTGTGTTGAACATTCTTACCTTAACCTTTCTGTTGTAGTACCTAGCCATTGCTTCTTTGTGTTTGGCCATTTGCTTCATAGCTTCTTCTCTGACTTCATCGATTAGGTTCAAATTGCTATTACGCTCCTGCTAATTCTTCTGGTCTTCATATGTTTTAACTCTGAAGCTTGTTAGTCCTACTTCCACTGGTATGATGGCCTCGGTGCCAAATGTCAGTCTGAATGGTGTTTCTCCTATTGGGACTCTTATGGTCATCCTATATGCTCAAAGGACGTTTTGTAGCTCTTCAAGCCATGCCCTCTTTGCCCCCTCAAGCCTAGTTTTGATAATTTTAAGCAAGCTTTTGTTAGTCACTTTTGCCTAGCCGTTGGCCTGAGTGTGTCTTGGAGAAAAGTAGTGATTCTTGATTCTTAAGTCTTGGCAAAATTTTCAAAACTTGGGGTTGTCAAACTGCTTTCCATTGTCTGATATTATGATGTGTGGGACTCCAAACCTGCAGATGATGTTTTTCCATACAAAACTTGTGACTTTAGCCTCTGTTATCGTCATCACTGGCTCTGCTTCTACCCATTTTGTGAAATAGTCAATTGCGATGATCAGGAACTTGAGTTGCTTCTTCCTTAGAAGGAGGGACCTATGATATCAATTCTTCATTAGGCGAAGGGCCATGGTGAGGATATAGGTATCATCGTCTCTCCTGGTCTCGTCTAGACATTTGCGAAGTGTTGACACTTGTCGCATGCTCTGACGATGTTGTATACATCTTTCTATAAGGTTGGCCAGTAATATCCTGCTCTGAGCATCTTTCTTGCTAAGGATCTTGCCCTAGCGTGATTTCCACAGATTCCCTTGTGTATCTTACGGAGCACAAAATCTGCTTCTTCAGAACTGGCGCATCTTAGATATGGGAGTGAATATCCTCGTTTGTAGAGCATGTCGTCAATAATGATGAAACAAGCTGCTCTGATTTGTATCTTCCTTGCTTCCATCTTATCTTCAGGGAGCCATCCCTCTTTCAAATAATGGATGATGGGAGTCATTCACTCATCTTGTTCTTTTATCTTCAAAACTTGCACACCTTCTATGCTTGGCTGCCCCTTATCTCTACACATAATTCAGAGGTTGCATTGTAGTCATTTGACAAGGCCAATCTTGCTAGTAAATCAGCTTCTGCATTTTTGGTTCTTGGGATTTGCACAAAGTCTAGGCTGACAAAGTACTGTGAGAGTCGTTGGACAATCTTCAAGTACTTTTGCATCCTTTCTTCTTTGGCTTCGTAATCTCCCTTCACTTGTCCAATTATTAGCTGAGAATCAACTTGGATGATAAGATTTTTTGCTCTTAGAGCTTTTGCTAGGCTTAGCCTTGTTAGCAATGCTTCGTATTCTGCCTCGTTATTCGTTGCTGAGAACTGTAATCTAACAGTATACTTCAATATTTCTTTTTCTGGAGATATGAGCACTACTCCTACTTCTCCTACTTTCCTTGTTGTAGACCTATCCGTTTGGACTGTCCATGTTTCGATAGGAGGTTCTTCTTCCTTTTACGGGTAAGTGAACTTTGTAATAAAGTTTGTTAGCACCTAGCCTTTAATTGCTGCTCGAGGCCGATATTTAATGTTGAATTAGCCCAACTCAATTGCAAATTGGATGAGTCGTCCTGCTGCATCCATCTTGTTCATCGTCTTTCTTATGGGCTAATCTGTCATGACGACAATGGGGTGTGCTTGGAAATAAGGACGGAGCTTTCTAAAAGCGACCAACAATGCAAAAGCTATCTTTTCCATCCTTAGGTAACTCGCCTCAGCACCCTAAAATGCTTGGTTGGTGTAATAGACGAGCTTCTATACGTTCCCTTCTTCTTTGATCAATGTCAAACTTACCGCAGTATTGGATACTTCCAAGTAGAGGTACAACTTCTCTCCCATCACCGAGGGGCTTAGCAAAGGTCGCTTCGTCAAGTACTCCTTTAACTTGGCAAGGGCTTCCTCGCATTCGTTAGCCCACCGAAAAACTTTTTTAAATACCTTGAAGAATGGCATGCACTTGTCCATTGCCCTAAAGACGAATTTGTTTGGGGCTGTAACCTTCCCCGCTAGGCTATGCACCTTCTTCACTGTCTTTGGTGATTTGACCTCGATTATTGCTTTTAATTTCATATTGTACTTACGTAGTGTGCTGAAGGTTTCTTTGAAATCATCCAAGTAGTTAGCTTTGTCCTTGCTTTTTACGAACATATGGTCTACGTACACCTCCACATTCCTTCCAATTTGATGAGAGTACATGCATTTCACAAACCTTTGGTAGGTGGCTCTTACGTTCTTTAGTCCAAAGGGCATAACTTTGTAGTAGTACAACCCTTGGCTGGTAGCAAATGAGGTCTTCTCTTGATCGTCTTTGTCCATGAGAATCTGCTTGTATCTAGAAAATGGATCCATGAAACTCAAGAGCTTGTGTCTAACAATCGAGTCTACCAGTTGATCAATCCTTGGCAGGGGGAAGCTATCCTTTGGGCAAGCCTTATTCAAGTTTGTGAAGTCGATGCACATCCTCCACTTGTCATTGCTCTTCTTTACCATAACCACATTTGCAAGCCAATCTGGATAGAAGACTTCCTTGATGAAATCAGCTTCTAGTAGTTTCTCTACTTCTTCAGTTATAGCTTTGTTGTGTTCTAGTGCAAACACTCTCCGCTTCTGCTGTACAGGTTTGTATTCTGAGTTGACGTTAAGACGATGCTGTATGATATTCCTATCAATCCCAATCATATATTCGTGTTTCCAAGCAAAAACATTTTGGTTTGCCCTTAAGAAGGAGATCACTTTCTCTTTTTTAGGGGCTGGAATTGCCGTTCTGATCTTCAATATCTTTGTCGAGCCTCTTGGGATGATCTCCACTTCTTGTGGTGTTTTTGACAGTTCAGGAATGGGCTCTAGTTCGTTAATCACCCATGGGCTGTTGGAAACTTCACTTTCAAGTAATATGTTAATGTTGTTGCTCATAGACTGTTGAGTGCAGGTCTTCCCAAGATGATGTTGTATGTTGAAGGACAATCAACTATAAGGAAATCAATTTCCTTGGTAACCTGTGCTGGATAAATTCCTGCAATCACAGTTAGAGTAACGATGCCTCTAGGGAGGATCCTATCCCTCGTGAAGCTTACCAGAGGCGAGGTGAAAGGCCTAATCTTCTTCTTATCCAGCTTCATTTGCTGAAATATGAGCAAGTAAATGATATCTGCTGAGCTTCCATTGTCAATAAGCACCCGGTGGATGTTGAACTCTTCTACTTAGAGTATGATTACAAGTGGATTGTTATGGGGTTTCCTAATGCCATGACCATCTCTCTCTAAGAAGACAATATCAGGTTCGTCATTCCTTGGCATCTTCATTGGAGGGAGCCGTAAATGGATGCTGTTTATCTCCTTTCCCTAAGCATTTTTCAGGGATTTCAACGCTCTGCCTGTTGTTATTTTTCCCAAGATCATCTTTATTTCTCCTGCAGGGGGTTTGGTGTTCCCTATCTTCGGAGTTCTATGCTAGTCAATCTTCCGTTGGTACCTATATGGCTCTTTTTGTCTGACATATTTCTGCAACTTCTCTTGTCGGATTAAAGTTTCCATTTGGTCTTTCAAGTGCCTACACTCATCAATACGATGCCCGTGGTCTTGGTGGAATCTACAATACTTGCTCTTGTCTTTTCTTTCTACTGGAGTGCTAATTGGCTTTGGCCATAACAGGGAAGGATTGTCTCTTATCTGCATAAGGACCTGCACAATTGGCATTCTTAGAGGAGTGAAGTTGGTGAACTTGGGTTTTCTATTTGGAAGCTCCTTCTTTTTCTGTCCACCATTTTGTGTCTCCTTCTTCTTATCCTGATTGTTATTTATTCCTTTGTTTCTCTTCCTTTTGCCCTTCATCTCTTTTGCAAGCACTGCATACTCTGCATTCATGTACTTCTGGGCTTTGCGGAGCAACTCCGCTACTGTTTTTGGTGAGCTTTTAGTAATTGAGAAGAAGAAATCTCATGGTAGCAATCCTGCTTGGAAGGTTGTTCGGATGACTTGATCTTCAGCTTCGCCGACCTGCAACAGCTCCTTATTGAACCGAGTGACGTATCACCTCAGTGATTCTCCTTCTGCTTACTGAATATTGAGAAGATGGCCAGTTGGTTTTTTATGCCTTTGCCCCCCAATGAAATGACAAACAAAACCCTTGCTGAGTTGTTCAAAGTCTGTAATCGTTCATGGGGGTATCTTGTTGAAACATACTCTGGCTGCTTCCTTCAGTGTTGTTGGGAATGCCCTACACATCACTTCGTCTAGGGTCATCTGCAATAGCATTAGTGTCTTGAATGATTCAATGTGATCCAAGGGATCTTTGGAGCTGTCATATAACTCCAACTGTGGGAGACAAAATTTTGGTGGGAGGGGACAGTTCAGTACTTTAGTAGTGAAGGGTGAGTCCGTCCTTCGAATCATCTCATCCAAATTCTCTCAGCCTTTGTCCTTCATAGCACTTTTTAGTTTGTCCACCTCTTTCCTCATGTTGCGGAGCTTATTCTCCACCCTAGTGGAATCTTCCCTGAAGTTTTGTCTCACCTATTGGCTTGAGAATTTGATTCTTCTTTATTTTGGTTTTCACCTGTTCATCAACGTTCTGCATTTTGAGACTCCATTGCCTTTCATAGCTCTTCATTTTGGCGAGTCAGCTTTTCCACATTTGCCAAGAGGGCTTGGATTTGTTGTTGTTACACAGCATCTGGTTAAGGTCCAGTTTCTGCTTCCATCTCACACTTTGAGGAACTCTTTTGTCACAGGGAGAGATGACTTGAATGATTAGCGTTCCCACAGACGGCACCAAACTAATGATGCAAAAAATCAACAGTTGAAATCCTCGTTGTAGCGAATGGACGATGTTGTGAATGGGGTCATCTCTGTAGATGAGAAACCTGCAAAATGAACTGGATGGAAGAGTAACACACCGATTTGGCGTCAGCCAAACTGCCTCCAATGCTTAAGTCAATAAGGGAGAAAGATTCTAGGGAGAAAAATGAGTAGAGAATGATTTTGTAGAGTCTTTGTGTGTACCTTTAGCTTTTGTTGTCTTCTCTTTTATAGTTGTATGTCTTGTTAATGGGTAATGATGTGCTGCACTTATGGTCAACGGCTAGTGCATTACAGAATCTTTGTCTGGAGGTCACAGTTCATTCTGTGGCCATTGGTCCGTCAGTTACGTGTTGTCATCAATAATCGTAATAAATGTGTAACGTCTTCTCTAGGTGAATGACAATCTTTGTATAATGATGACCATAAATTTCTAGTTCATCAGCAATCATTACTTGGAAGGCACCAGAGCTTATCTACTTGGATGAGCGCTTATGCATAGATAGTATACCTTTTTCATTGTCATATTATGAGGGGAAGAGGGGAGACTAGACCACCATTGTTTAGAAACTGGAAATAGAATGCTTCCATTGATGGAGGATATCGTATATGTAGTTATGTACTCGCAAGCACATTAACCAAACCAAATTGTTATCTTCTCCCTTTATACCTCGCAAATTTGGATATAAACTATCAATGTTTGAGTTTAAGTTTAAGTTGGACTTGTTAGAGAGATAGAATTTTACTCCTTGTTAAGTTTGAACTAAATACATAAAGTATCATTTTATTCAAGGTTCTAAATAATATTTTAAAATTTTGGCATAAGGATCGGAAATGAAAAACAAAACTACAATTAATATATATATATATATATATATATATATATATATATATATATATATATATTACATTGGCATATTCTGAGATTTATTGAAAATACATTGACCTCCTCTCTTCTTTGGAATCGTACACCGAACTTCCTTGCTTTTCAAAATAATTACACTTACTTCCCTCACATAAGACCATTAAATTTATTAACAAAATTTAAAAAAAAATATATATTTTCACTTATCATTTTTCCATGTTTGTTTCGACATTAACATTTTCTGTAAAATGAATTAGTTTCTAAAAGGTGTTTTCCAAAAAACTATCTCATTTTCCTATGTTTTGATAGTGACTTTAATATGAGTTAAAAAATTATCTCTTAACTTTCGTTATTTAGTTTCATGTGAGATTGAGTTGCTTCCCTTATTTAGTGGAAAACAACTCTAACTTGCTAAGTTAAATATGGAAAGTTAAAAGAGACAATTTGTTTTGGACAAAGTTTAGCTACAAAATTGGATGTAACCTAAAGCTACACATTACTCAATAAAATAAAAATTACTACATATTTTGAAAATCTAACCATTGAGTTACATGTTCTTCATGCCCTTAATACATGTGCTAAATTGTGTCAATTGATATATGATATATAAATTTATATTTTATGCATAATTTTAAACTACAAAAACTTATAATTTATTTATTTTTAATTTTCTAGCAATTTTACAAGCATGGAGGATATAAGAAGAAAATGTAATTTAATAGTGGATTTGTCAAAAACTTACAATTTAAGGCTACGATCAATTTTGTAACTAAATTTTTATTATTTGTTTTTACTTACAAATACAGGGGAAATGCAAAAAAATATTTCTACATAAAGTTTTCCATTGAAACAAATGAACCTTGATGTGGGATAAAACACTCAAACCGTCCCTGGACGGCCATCACCCCAGACGTCGTCCAGAAGTTATCCTCAAGACGAGGGTAACAGACCAGGACGTCCATAGGGTGGTAGTGAAGCAACATCTCTCGTCCGTGGTATGCGCATTGACTACCCTTTGAGGACTCGTCCACAAAGAGACCAGCGGACTAGGATGTTACACTTGGAATTAACAGGCGCACTCGACCAAGGAACTCCAAGACGAAGGCATCATACTTAGGAAAAATCTCCGAGTAAGATGAAAGTCCCTTATCCCACGCATAACCGCCAGGTATCCGTTGTGAAACAAGAGCATAACCTCCAAACGGTTATGCAAGTTACGAGCCCCATCTCTCCTTGAAGCCAGGAGAAGTTTATATTTTGATAACCGCCCATGAGAACATTATATAAAGGCTGTTTCAGACAAACCCAAGGTATGTGTGAATTTTTACTCCAGAAAAGTTGGAACTCATAATATGGAGAGAAAAACTAACTTTACCATCGGAGGGTTTTCGGCTGGCAACCCCGGTCACCTTTGATTTGCTTTTCTTTCTTTGTTCAGGCTGCCGAAAGAACCAGTGGTCTTCTCAAGTCCGAAGCATCCAGCCTACTGATTTTCTTTGCATCATCAAACCTCATTTTACACCCACTTTCCCTCCTCCTCTTCTTCTTCACTCTCACAAATCTCTCCATCTCCCAATAAATTAAATTTTACGTAACAAACACACATAAAAGAAAGAAACATTAATTAATTGGATAAGCTACCTTACTAGACTCGAGTCCAAATGAGATTGAGGGTGTGTTTGTTTGGAGATGAAATATGGTAGATAGAAAATTTTGGAGAGAAAATGAAAAGGAAAACTTTTTTGGAATGTGCTTGGTTGGGTGAGGAGAAAGAAAAATAAATGGTGAGACCCGTGTGTTTTCTCCTCAATGGGCTACTTAATGGACAAAAATGCCCATGTCCAATTTCTTTCTCCCCCCCCCCCCCCTTTTTTTGTGCTTGTCGGATTGCCTCATTCTTTTTTCTTTTTCTCTTTTCCTTTTTTTCTTTTCTTTCCTAGACGTTGCCTTTTTTTTCTTAGGTTGTGGGTGTGATAGTTTTTTTGTTTTTGTTTTTGTTTTTATTTTGTTTAACTTGACATGATTTTTATTTTTTAATAAATTAGGTGATTACTTTTTTTTTCTCACTTTTTTTGTTTTAATTGGCCATTATTTTTTAACAAGGGTGTATGAGTAAATTTATACAAACCCATTTTTTCCATCCCTCTATTTTTCCACTCCCAACCAAACAAAAATGAGAGAAACTAAATTTTTTTTTCTATCATCCAACTTTTCCACCCCATCCAACTAAACGGACCCTGAGAGTCCCATACTCCTATTGAAGTTCAAGAATAGCAGATTGCATTACTAAGTAAGACTTGGAGTGGCATCTCTTATGATGCCACACCACATTAATTGTGCTAATTTTTATTTTTTATTTTGGTAGAATAATAGTGCTCTTCTACTTAATACTATATGTTGCTTCTTGAGCAACATTTGTTGTTGTTTATTATGTGGTGGTGGTTTGGGAGAAGGAGAGGTCTATGAGAGTGAAGAAGAAGAAGAAGACGAAGAAGAAGAGGACGGAGAGAGGAGTAAAAAAATGAGAATTTCATTTGGAAATGATGATAAAAGTGGATAAATCTTTTTTTTTTGAAAGAAAATTCTGTGAATGAATGTAATAGTACTATTAGGTTCCAATTAACTTAACCAGTAAAGTTTTTTGTCGTTAAATAAGAGATTTGAGATTTTATCTCTGTTACACCAAAAACTAATTAGTGTCTTGGTCTAACAATAACGAGCAATCATTAAAAGTGGATGTCATAAGTTAAAAACTCTCTCTGAAAAGGGGTATTAAGTTGAGGGGACTGAGTGTAATTATTTTGAAAAATAAAAGAAGTCTGTGTACAATTTTAAAAAAGAGGGGAGATTAGTGCAATTTTCTCATATGTGTGTATAATATACAATATAATACTTATATTTTACTTATTATGAAAAATATTCAAGGATTAAATTAAAATACAAACATGAAGGTTTATTTTATTATTATTAGTTTTAAATAATATATATATATATATATATAGATATATAGAAAATAACCACAAATAATATTCTCAGTGGGCATTGCACAAAGTTTTTGGCCACATTGATATAGGTGACACTTAATTTTGCAAGAAGCATAAAACTATGGGCCTATTTGACCCAAGTGAGATGGTTGTTTGCGTCCTTGGCATATCGAGCCAAAAAAATGTTTGTGAGAGAGAGATGGAGAAAATATTATGTAAGGAAAAGAGAAACACAATGTTGAATTTTGCAGTTATTGGGAGTTGAACTCTGGCGCTAACCCATTAAATAAGTCGGGGTCATTAAATGTGTTTTCGTTTCTATAAATTGAAAACAACCCTTCACCAATATTGAGTTTCCTTTAGGAATGGCAACGGGTCAGCTTCAGGGTGGGTTTCTTTATGTCCGTACCGACTACCCGAACCTGGTCCATTTAATAAACGGGTTTTTTGTTGTTGCACCCAAACCCGCCCCGTTTGGCCTTGGCCCAAAATCACAAAGACAGAAATATATACAAACCCCAAATCACAGAATATACATGTAAAAAACCCAAAAATAATTAAAAATAATCACAACAATCACAATATTTCCTTGGGAATTTTCTGGCCATCCAAACAGATGCCATGATCTAACAAACCAATTTGTACAAAAAAATCCAACAAATCCCAGAAATTTTGCAAACCCATAAATAAAATTAGCAAATCTGAAAATCCCACCAGCAAAACACCAAAAAAAAAAAAAAAAAACCCAACAAATTTGGCTCACAAAAAAAAACCCAAACCCAAATTTGGCTCACAAAAAGAAAAACAAAAAAAACCCAAACCCAACCATTGTGGGTCTATAACGGGTGAGAGGTGGTTCACAGTGGTTGTGGAGATTTTTGTGATTAATGAGAGTTTCAACTTGTCGGTGAGGTGCTTGATCACTTGATTGTGGCTGGGCTTATCGACGAGGATTTTCTTGGATCTTGTTTTCTGGGCTTGGTTGTGGCTGTGGTGGCTTACGTGAGTTGCCAGTTGCGTGGTGCTTGAGCACTTGAGGGAGGGCTTGCATAGGGGGCTTGACCACTTGAGTTGAGATTTGAGAATGAAAACTGAGTAAGGGTGAGGCCTGAGAGGGGCGGCTGTGTGAGAGACCGCACCCCCAACCATTTTTTTTGGGAGTTGGGACAAACCCACGTGAATAAATAAGATTAAGGGTTTTACAATGGAGTCACCACTTATTTAATTGTTGGAATAAATAAGAAAACTAAAATTGAAAAAATCCTCATTTTATTGATTTGGAAATGAATTTACATTGATCATAGGAAATTACATGATTTTAGTCCTAGATACAATCTAAGATAAAGTACATGGCTTTGTTTCCTAGTTACAATCTAGAAATTGAAAATTACATGAATAAGCATTTGATCTACTAACCCTTGATCTAAGCTTGGAGGCTATGTTACAAGATGGAAAGGTGTTAGACACCCACCTTACTCAGTGAAACCGATCTTCTAGAATATGGTGGTCAACATTCATATCATATCATCCAATATATTATCAATCAATTTGCATGTTAAATTTAATGTGTGTGCATGTGATAAACCCTAATTCAATTTACTAAGCATTGCATTTGGATTGAAAAATAAATTCTAGTGAATGTGTGTAGACGGTGATATCCTAGATTCAAAGATTTGAAAGAATTATGAAACAAATATCTTTTTTCATATTTTTTATGTGGATTTAAGATCAAAGCTAATGTTATGCATGAACATGTGATGAACAACCAAGACATGTGAAGAACACATAAGAACATTTAAGAGCATTCAAACAAATTCAAGGTAATTTAAATAATTACTATTATGCTTTAAGCTTAAATTATCATCATGGCAACACAAAAAACAAGTTGGGAAATGGATTATACCTTCATGCAAGATCCATACGGTAGAGGAGGAGAGTCTTGGTAAAGGTTCTAAGGGTGAAGGAAAAAAAGAGTTAAGAGAGGGAAAGTGAGTCTCCCTTAATACCTTAAGTCTTAAAAAAACCAAGATATAACAAGACTACTTTACTTCACTAGAATGCAAGAGAGGAGAAGAAAGGGAATTTTTTTTTTTTGTCTTTGAAATGGAGGAGAAGGGGGTTTATATTGTAGTAGTGGAGAAAATATAAACTGAAAGTCATTTAATGAGGGTTGACAAAGAATCATAAACCGAGATCTTATTTTAACCTTTAGGAAAATCTAGTGCATTAAATGTAAAGACTGGTAGAAGTGAGGAGTAAGCAAAATTCGGTTTTCCCGTAATTACTGTAACAACCTATAAAGTCAAATTCAAAAAATCATATCTTACTCAATTCTAATCAAAATTGTCTCATTCTTATGCTCAAATTGAAGCCCCAGATGTCTAGTTTCTGGAAAAATTAACCTTATTCACAGATTCAAAATATTCTGAGAGATATCAACGAAATGGTAAGCAAAGATCACTTGTTAGAAAATAATTTCAACATAATTAACATTAACAGGTCTCAAATTTGTTCTCAATTAACATTAATAGACTCCTATCATTCCCATTTCAAACTTAATTAGCTCCAAATTTACCCTAATTAAAATATAATTGCACAAATTACTCATTGAATAATTAATGCTTAACTATCTAATTAATTGTGTGCAATTTTACCATAAAATGTAGTCTTAGCCAATCAAATTATGACATGTCATTTATCTCGAATTGATTTCAATTTTAACTAATTGGAATTAATTGTTCATAATCACATATAGTCGGACTCAATTTATGATAGTGCATCTCGGCTATTAAAACTTGATTTGATAATAACTTTCAATCTTATGGTCCAATTGGAGCTTATGACCAATCGATTTGATTGTTACATCCTAAAGATCATTTTAGCGAATGAGATTAAGGATCTAATGACTAGAATCAATATGCATATTTTTAAGGTGAAATTACTCTTTTACCCTCTATGTGAGGTTAAATACGGGTTGCAAAATTGGGTGTCAACAGGCTGCTGAATCAAAAGTGAGAGTTAGAATTTGAACGAGTGTTAAGCAAGTGAAGTTCCCCATAAGTTACAAGGGTGAGCTATATGTATAAATTCTATGAGCAGCAATTGAACTGAGCGTTCAAAGTGCATCCAGCAGGAATCGAACCTATGAATTTGTCTTTTTATTAAGTTGGGCACTTTGACCATTCAGCCATGGATGCAAAAAGACTCAGTGAGTGAACTAGGTTTTGGTATTCCTTCTCGAGCTTATATATATATATATATGTATGTATGTATGTATAATTAGGTTTTTTGGTACTTTTAGCTAAACTAAGTGGGTTATGTCTGGGTCCTAGTTCGGGGTGGGTATTGCAAAAACCCAGACCCAACCCGGACCATCTTCGGGTTTTATTTTAAAAACCCAAACCCGACCTTACTATTTATCAAGTTGGGTTGAGCCGAGTACCTGCAAGTCGGGTAGCAATTGTCATCCTTAGTTTCCTTTACAAACTAAGATTTGAGAATAGTTTTTATTTTTTACTCATTTTGGTTGTCAAACAAGTTTTCTACTCTTAAAAATAGAAAACTATTTCTGAAAACTCTTAAAGAAATTTAAAAAAAAAAAAGAAAAAGAAAAAGAAAAAACCTTTACAGCGAATCGAAGCCGCCATGCACCTTTTGAGTGGGCCAAACGTTGCAGTCCAATCTGGCATACACACGTTTTGATTCCACTCTCCATTCTCTGCGTACTCGAACTGCCTATTCAAAATCAGACATCCATCACATCCTACCAAAATCTCTACATTTCTCAGCCGGCAACCTCAGATGGCCGAATCTAAACCAGACCAAACAACACACTTTCTGTCAGGTTCAATTTTCTTATTCTCGTCATGTAACTTGTTCAAAATTTCAAATATGGCTACGACTTTTATTAGATTTAGGCAATTTCCTGTTAGAAGTAATATATACTTTTGTACATTTCTTGTTAAAAAATGAAAATTTGGAATCTTAATAGATGTTAGAATAATGAGATCCAATTGGTTTTCTTGGATATCATAGTATTTATTTACTTGCACTCCTTATTGATTCGATTGTGCATATGCTAATTCTAAAACTGGGTTTTATGTGTATGGTTAATCTGTTTTCTTCAATCTATTTTTGTTCTAATTCATTAACCGGTTATGGCCTTTTGTTGTTCTTGAAATTAACTATTGTTACAGTCTGAGCATGCATGTTCTGTTAATGTTTAACAATCAAGAATTACCTATGTTTGTATAATGGAAGAGATCAAATCTCTCTCGATTTCTCAAATCCTTTCACTCTAGCTTGGAACGGTTATTTATTTATTTATTATAGTAGAGTACAGAAATCCAAAAATAAGTATCATGTGCATGCTTGCGTTTATATCACACATGTATATGTAGGAATCTATCATTTATTTGTTTGCTAGCAGATGAAGTAAAAGCACCCAATTTGTTTGAAAGAGCAAAGGAAGAGATTGAAGCAATTCTTCATTCTGAGAAATCACCTCAGCATTATGAGGAAACTCATGGCAAGCGAAATGATATTGATGAAAACACCCCTTTAGATGCTGTTAGAGCTCCAAATGTGTTTGAGCGAGCAAAGGAGGAGCTCGAGGCTCTCGTTCAAACAATCCATCCCAAGAAAGATTCTCCAACCCATGAAAGACGGTTTGAATTCACCTGTGAAATATTGGTTGCTTAGATTTTTTAGACTCTTTGACTGCTTTCTCAATGTTCTTTTGGTATTTAATTGCAGGGAAGAAACCACAAAGACAGAATCCAAGCAGGATGAAGCAGATTCGCTGTCAGGTATAAGATCATGTGAAATGTTGTCTGTACTAGAATTGTTGTAGGAAATGTTCCTATAGGCTAATGGGACATGTTCAATGTAGAGAGTATTCATATGATGGTTTCTTTCTACCTTAAAAGGAAGGTTACCTATAATGTCCTTGTCATTTTCCCAGGCTTGTATTGTAATAGTTTGTAGGACATCCTTAGTTTCTCATTCTTTCACATTTGCAATTATCATTCAGGCTTTGGAATGCTTGAATCTCTGAGGACAACAAGCTTTCAGTGATTGAGTTGAAGAGTTTGTAATTGACATTGCTTTATGATTTTTTTTTTATAAAGACATTGCTTTATGATTGGTGGCGGCATCTAATGACCTCTTGCCCCTTTCCCTTTTCCATTTCATATATATATATGGGCAGTGTTTCTTTTACAGTGTATTTTACACATCATGTGAAAGAGTTTTTACCCTATATATATTGGATTTGTAGAATTTTAGGTGCTAGTTTAATTTTAATTTTTCTTTTAAACATTTCTCTTGTACACTCCCATGTATTAATCTCGCATTTTGAACTGTTGTAATGATTTACTTATATATTTAAAGAAAAAAAAATCAATAGTCTGTCTATGATTGTTATATTTTTGGTGTGCAAGAAATTTATATTGATTTCATTTTATTAATTTGACTTTCCTTACACATTCTATTAAAGCTGCTCTGGGTAGACTCTTTTCATGTTTTTATTCTATGGACACTCCGCAGATTTCATAATTGTAATATTAGACTATTTCCACCATTTTTTATATTCAGCTATGATCAGAACATGCCTTGAAATTTTCTATATCTTCTCCACTTTATAATTTATTGGCTTCACATTCTTTGTACAGAAAGTTGAAAGCCTAACCCAGTCTTCTTAATGTGATGCTTTTATATTGGCAGAGAACAACATTCAGGAGCCCAATTTTATTGAGAAATCTAAGGAAAAGATTGAAGCAATTACACCCCATCATAAGTCATCACACTATCATCATAAGGAAACTCATGGAACAAGTGATGATATTGATGAAAAAACCCCAATATATGATGTGAAAGGACCAAATGTTTTTCATAGGGCAAAAGAAGAAATTGAAGCCGTTATTGAAACAATTCATCCTAAGAAAGATCATACAAGTTCTGTTTCTTCACCAAAGAAAGAAGGTGGATTCAGGTTTTTTATTGGAAGAATGTTGGAAAAAGTGTGCTCTCCTCAGGGTAGTAAGAGAGATTAGTTGTAAATTTTGGTGAAGTTCTGATTTTTCTTACTCTTTTTTTTTGGTTCAAAATCCAAATACAACCACATTATAGACATGATCATATGTTTATAGGCCGTTTCACCACTCATTCCCTCATTCAAATACTTGGAAATTCATTGCCTTCTGTTGCAGAATTTGTTTTGTTCTAAGAACGCATCTGCTGAAATTTCTGGATTTTTTTGTCAATTTTTGTTTTAGTATTCAGATTGATTTGATTATAGCAAAGAGTGTCAAGTTGGGACGGATTGTGACTAGAGATATGGGCAACCTATTTTTGGTTTGTTTTTTCTGGCGGGACAATGTACACAATGCTGCTATATATAACATAAGATGCAAAAGATTGTTGTAATGAATTCTGCTTTCTTATCAACACACAACAGGTCATTTCTTTCATTGATAACTTGTCCTATAATGGTTAAAATTGAAGGAAGTTTCCCCCTTAATATGTTATGGTTTGTCACTTTGTATTGCAATTGGCTGATTGTCTCTCTTATTTATCTCATTTGTGCTGGTACTTACATAGATTAATGTTTCAATCATAAATCTCTCTCTCTCTCTTTCATTGTTTTTTTATAGGCCAATTGGAATTATTGGGTTTTAAGGAGAGAAAAAATATTGTATACATTTGGCGTATACAACTTATGTGAGATTGATATATAGGCCTTATAACTTATACATTGGACATATAAGATACTTTCTCTTGAGGAGTAGGAGAAGGAGGGTCTGGAGATGGGACTTAAAAATTTTAAATTAGAGATTGTGGTGAGTCCATATATAGTTGTCATGCTAATATTAAAATGTCGTAAAATTTTTGTGGCTTTTTATTATGTCCCCTTTACTCAAATCCCAAACCATATGCCCTCCTAGACATCAATTTCTTTTTACTTTGGAAGTTGTGGATCTTGTGATAATTTCTTGGATCATGACAGCACCCTTTTTGTCATGAGAGCCTTATTGCCTCTGTATATGGGTTTTGCACATCTAAGCTTTTTTGTTGCATTTGTTGAGATTTCATATTCGTAGTTAGCTTGCAAGTTGCAACCAACGGTCACTTTCAAATGGGCCAAGTATTTACTTGACCACGATCACACAATTTGAAAATCAACCCCTTTTTTTGTAATCTAAAAGATTAGAAGAAGCAACGAAATTTCCTGACATCTTAAGATTATTATTGAAACTTTATTCTTTTTGGTATAAAAAATTTCCTTAATTTGAATTCCAAGTTATTTCTACCAAAAGTCCGAAACCACATACAATGTGATCGAGTTTAGAGAAACCTGTTGGATTAAATTCTCAAGGATATGAATTTTGTGGGATCATAATAGTTCTTTGTAATAGTTTTTCATAAGTTTCATTATATTTTTGTAAGTGCACAATTGCACCTGGACCCAAAGACAACTGTGGGCTCAGGCCCAATGAGCCTTAAACAATCAAATTTATAGAGTGTGGCTTTGAAATCTAATTTAGAGGTACTGGAAACTTGATAACAGGTTAAGGTGTGAAGATACTTGTAAATAGTAGATGATAATTGCAAAGGGACCTCCTCGGACGTAAGCCGAGGACCACTTCTGTATTATTTCTCTTTCTTTCTTAAAGGTTACAATTCTTAATTTCCTTCTTGGTCACTGACCGATCCCCCTTTCTTTGGCCTTTTACCCCCTTTAAATACTTTTTCCCTTGGTACTTTATCTACGTGTTGCTCAAATCTCCTCCCCCTAGATATTTCTTCTCTTAGTACTTTATATAGTAACAAGAAGTTTCGGTTCTACTGTTCAGGGGTCACTTCCCCATTAATGCGGACAGAGAGGTAGGTGCAAGGTCTTTAATGTAGAGGTAGCAGCCTTTGCCTAAGATATTTTTCTAACATCGGTGCATCTAAAAGGTTCAGGGATTCCCCCTTTTAACCAACAGTCTTTCCAAAACTTTGCCTTGACCTTTATAGTGAATCTCCGAGTTCTCTTGGATCTATCCGAGGAGAAACTCACCCTCGGATGTATCCTCGGACCCTCGGCGTATGGGCCGATTTGCAGTACTAACAGGTTCTTAATTTAAGAACAAGTCGGCCCTCCTTGTTAGAGCCCAAATGCCCAAATGCCTGCTTGGGTCCTTTTACTCCCCACAATAGCCCCTCAAAACTCTATTTTTTAGCATCCGAGGAGGAAAATAGAGTTTTGATCCAACGAGAACTTACCCCACACGTTTTGTAAATAACCACGCGTGTGGAGATCGTTTCGTGTTCCAGAGGATGCCATTTGGCGGTTTCAATTTCAAAAACGTGCGCATTTATGACCGTAAGTTACACCTTGTTCCCCACGTTCAACGATGAGATGAGCATCCAACGGCCCTTGTTACCCCCTGAAAATTTGGGCGGGACGGATGCAATTTCGAGGCCGCATCCCGCACATCGTAACACTTTGGAAACATGCGCCTTCATTTATTTCTTTAGAGGCTAATCACATCAAAACATCAGTAGTTGCTTTTTCTCTGCAGGAATCCGTGGAAACTCGCACAACTTCAAACTCGTAAGTTCCTACTTTTTCTTTAATCCATTCTCCTCGGATCCTGTCCTAGGCTCCCACCTTAACCATTCTCCCTCTTAAAACTCAGTCTTTCGTTCCTTTCTGATGGGTAAATTCAAGTGTTTTTAGTTGACACCGCCGCTGGGATGGAAGGTTTTAGAGCCAAATACCACATTTCCAGCGACGTAGGTTTAAGATACTATCCGGCGGAAGCCGTGACTGGGTCCAGAAAAACGAGAGAGGTTATCATCCCCATGATTGCCTTCATAGAAGGTGGGATGACTCTCCCTATGAGAAGTGTGACCAAGGAATACCTCCGCAACCACCGGTTGTGTCCTGACCAGTGTGCTCCCAACGTCTTTAGAGTCTTAGGAAGCGTCGACGCTCTAAAAGAGCAGATGGGTCTAAACCTTACTTGGCATGACGTCACTTTTATGTGCGAATGCCACAAACTTACTAGGGTAGGCTATTATATCAAATCCCGCTCTAGCGTAGTTAGGTTAATTTCCTGTCTGCCCAAGTCATGAAGGACAACTACCTCATCGCCTCAGGCAACTAGCACGACGGCCCCCACTGCCCAGTCGAATGGGGAGATCCAGGTGTGACTCCTTAGGATCTGACTTCCCACCCCATAACTCCATCTAAACATCTTAGAATGTCATTAGCATTTACAAACCGTTTAACTTTGATTTATCACGTGTCTTAAAAATCTGACCATGTTTGTCTGTTTTGGTGTCTTCCTTTGCAGATAAACAATACGTGCGCCCGCGCTTAAGCCACTGCAACGTTGCGGATTTGAACCGAGTGCTACACTCAGAAGTTTTCGTGAGTGAAAACTTGCAACTTAGAGTGGCTTACTTGATATTAGGGTATAACCCTATATCCTCGGACTTCCAGGAGATCGAGAACGCAATCGTTGTAGGTGACCGGAGGCGTAAGAGGATCCACGTAGCCCGACTGCACTTCTTAGCCGACCACGACATTCCTGACGACCCCCACACCATACTATACACGAAACCCATTGCGACAATCCCTCTCGCCATGCACTCTCAAGCAACTGTAGTCCCAGAGGAGCAAGTGTCTTCGTCGAACACGTTGGACAAGGAGATAAAAAAGTTTCAACTTGAGGACGTCCAAAGGCCTCGTGGAAGCCCGTTTGTCGTCCTTTCCGACGAGGAGGAGGAACCCGTCGAGACCTCTGGGATAGCTGGCCTAGTGATAGCACATCCAGACGACAGCTCTATTGAAGAAGATATGGACGTGCTTAAGGGCCTCCTGACCACAAGAGGCGAGAGAGTCGCCAAGAAGGGAGCGAGGGGATCTCAAGCTCCCCCAGAAGGGAGCGAGGATATCTCAAGCTCCCCCAGCCTTGCCACCACCCCCTCCTCCAACCGACCCCAAGCCTCCTGCTAACGATCTGAAGAAGAAAAGGAAGGTGGAGGCCGAGGGGGCTGGTGGCGAGAAGCAGAAAAAGCTAAAACAGCAACCACCGTAGGCTCAGCAGCAGAAGCTGGATAAGGGCAAAGGGCGCGCCCGTTCAGTTGAAAGTGGGGAGATCAGAGAAATGGCCGAGGTACGCCGAGCACCGGCTATGTGGTCTCCCGAACTGAGACTGGATGGAGCGCTAATTCCCCTCCAGTCTAACATCAGGGCGTTCCAACAAGGCCATGCCCTCCACCTAGCCGAGGCGTTGGAGTCCTCTTCTGCTGCCCAAGGACATGGAAGCCTTGTAAAGGATAAGCCAGCCTCAGCTGTTCCTTTCTTTGAAAAGGGATTTAGCTCTGGTAAGTTCCACTTCATACTTGTACTCTAGGGTCATTTGTAAATATTTTACCATGTTTAACCCCCTGACGCTTTATCACAGGCCATCCAAGAATTTTTCGCTGCCGAGAAGTTCGTGGAGGATTCTCGGAAGCGAGATAAGGCAAGAGACGGAAAAGTCCCTAAGCCAGGCCCTAGCGGAAAATGGGAAGCTCACTTCGCAGCTGGCCGACCTAAAAAGAGAGAAGGACGGTGTCGAAGCCAGCCTAAAAACGATGAAGAACCAAGTGGAGGGGCAACGTAAGCTTCTTCACCAAAAGGATGATAAGCTCTCCCAAGCCCAACAGGCACGCTTTGACTTGAAGAAGGAGCTTGCGCGGATGAAGGAGGAAGCTCGCACCTTCAAGCATTCACTGGAGGCTGCGAAACAGGCCAGTTATCAGGAGGGAGTGGTTGTAACACAGGACCAGCTGACAGAAGCTTTCGTGGCCTTGTGCTGAGAATACTGTCAGCAAGTCTAGGGGAAGGCTTTAAACGCAGCAGGGGTTCCTCAAGCTTCCGAGCTGAGGAAGCCCGAGAACGTTTGGCTTCCCCTTGACATACAAGAGATAGAAGACACTCCTGTTGTTGCCTCTCCTGCCCTTCCTCCCATGGTGCCAGAACTCGTTCCTGATCCTACAGAACATGAAGGTTCCCATAAAGAGAAGGACGGGTGTGAAGGTGCCGAGAAGGAGCAAAGCCAGAATATGGAGCCCATCATTCCTTCAACAGACAAAGGGAAGCAAGTCTTGTTTGCCTTTGAGTTGGAGTTGAAGAGCACCGAGGCTGGCAGCACTTCCCTTCAAGACCCCTCTCCAAAAGCTTAGAGTCTAGCATAGGACTTCTTCTATAGTTTGCAGTTTTTTCACATAATGATGTATTCTATTTATAATTGATGAAGAACAATTTTTATTCAATTTTCATTCAGGTTGTATTTATTTTACTTTATCCTTTTTATGCTTGTCATGAAAGTTTTCACTAATACGTAGCTAAAGAAAGAACGGAATAAATAAATTTAACCCCAACAGTTGAACAATTATAACTTTTAAACAGCCATATGCATACTTGCTTTGCAAAGTATACAGTGCCTTACTGAGAAAACCCGCATGATAGTTAAACTTTGTAATCTAAGATACCAATTTTAGTAGAGTGTAAGGTCCGAGGATCATACCTTACAAAACTTTTGTTTTAATACTTACAGATGTACAACTTAAAATCCAATTTAACAAATGGTAAGGTATTGATTTCCACAAAGTGTGTGATAAGAATAAGAACAATGACTAAAAATGTTAATTTCCATAACTAGGGCTCTTTTTAACAAATTATAAGACATCAATTTTCACAGGGTCTGTGGTCTAAGGACCATACAAAACCAAGTTTCTGTTTGATACTCAATAACAGTAACTTCAAATGTTAATTTCCCTAAAGTAGAAGGTCCGAGGACCCGGCATAACCAAGATTCTATTTAACAAATTATAAGATATCAATTTCCACAAGGTCTGTAGCCCGAGGACCATACTTAACCAAGTTTTTGTTTGACACTTAAGAATAGTAACTTCAAATGTTAATTTCCCCAAAGTAGGAGGCCTGAGGACCCGGCATAACTAAGGTTCTGTTTAACAAATGATAAGATATCAATTTCCATAAGGTTGGTGATCCGAGGACCATACTTAACCAAGTTTCTGTTTGACACTTAAGAATAGTAACTTCAAATGTTAATTTCCCCAAAGTAGGAGGCCCGAGAACCTGGCATAACTAAGGTTCTGTTTAACAAATGATAAGTTATCAATTTCCACAAGGTTGGTGATCCGAGGACCACACTTAACCAAGTTTCTGTTTGACACTTAAGAATAGTAACTTCAAATGTTAATTTCCCCAAAGTAGGAGGCCCGAGGACCCGGCGACCCGGCATAACTAAGGTTCTGTTTAACAAATGATAAAATATCAATTTTCACAAGGTTGGTGGTCTGAGGACCATACTTAACCAAGTTTCTGTTTGACACTTAAGAATAGTAACTTCAAATGTTAATTTCCCCAAAGTAGGAAGCCCGAGAACCCGGCATAACTAAGGTTCTGTTTAACAAATGATAAGATATCAATTTCCACAAGGTTGGTGATCCGAGGACCATACTTAACTAAGTTTCTGTTTGACACTTAAGAATAGTAACTTCAAATGTTAATTTCCCCAAAGTAGGAGGCCCGAGAACCCGGCATAACTAAGGTTCTGTTTAACAAATGATAAGATATCAATTTCCACAAGGTTGGTGATCCGAGGACCATACTTAACTAAGTTTCTGTTTGACACTTAAGAATAGTAACTTCAAATGTTAATTTTCCCAAAGTAGGAGGCCCGAGGACCCGGCATAACTAAGGTTCTGTTTAACAAATAATAAGATATCAATTTCCACAAGGTTGGTGGTCTGAGGACCATACTTAACCAAGTTTCTGTTTGACACTTAAGAATAGTAACTTCAAATGTTAATTTCCCCAAAGTAGGAGGTCCGAGGGCCCGGCATAACTAAGGTTCTGTTTAACAAATGATAAGATATCAATTTCCACAAGGTTGGTGGTCCGAGGACCATACTTAACCAAGTTTCTGTTTGACACTTAAGAATAGTAATTTCAAATGTTAATTTTCCCAAAGTAGGAGGCCCGAGAACTTGGCATAACTAAGGTTCTATTTAACAAATGATAAGTTATCAATTTCCACAAGGTTGGTGATCTGAGGACCACACTTAACCAAGTTTCTGTTTGACACTTAAGAATAGTAACTTCAAATGTTAATTTCCCCAAAGTAGGAGGCCCGAGAACCCGGCATAACTAAGGTTCTGTTTAACAAATGATAAAATATCAATTTCCACAAGGTTGGTGGTCTGAGGACCATACTTAACCAAGTTTCTGCTTGACACTTAAGAATAGTAACTTCAAATGTTAATTTCTCCAAAGTAGGAGGCCCAAGGACCTAGCATAACTAAGGTTCAGTTTAACAAATGATAAGATACCAATTTTCACAAGGTTGGTGGTCCGAGGACCATACTTAACCAAGTTTTTGTTTGACACTTAAGAATAGTAACTGTAAGCCCCTAATGTATTCACAACTTTGAACTGCTACCCAACAAAAGTACCTTTTATTAATAATAATACCTTCGAAGGTTATTTACATTCCATGGGCATTGTACAATTCTTTCATCCAGGTCAGCTAGTCGATACGACCCTACACCTGCTACTGAAACAATGCGATAGGGCCCTTCCCAGTTTGGTCCTAGCTTACCCCAAGCTGGGTTCTTATCAATGTCCACAACTTTTCTTAGTACGAGATCCCCAGGTGTGAGTGGCCTTAGCTTCACGTGGACATCAGACTCCCGCTTAAGCTTCTGTTGATAATAAGTCATTTGGACCATAGTTGCCTTGCGCCATTCCTCAACTAAATCCAGGTCTTTCTCCAGAAGGCCATTGTTATTCTCTGGGCTAAAAGAACTCGTCTTTAGGGTGGGGAAGCTAGATTTCAGAGGTATCACCGCCTCGGCTCCATAAGTCATAGAGAATGGAGTTTCTCCAGTGGACCTGCGTGGTGTAGTCCGATACGTCCACAGAACATGTGATAGTTCTTCTACCCATCTACCTTTCGCATCGTCCAACCTTTTCTTGAGCCACTGACTATGACCTTGTTAACGGCCTCGGCTTGCCCATTTCCCTGAGGATAAGCTAGGGTGGAGTATCTATTTATGATGCCCATATCACCACAATATTTCCTAAAAGCCTTGCTGTCGAATTGAACGTCATTATCCGAAATAAGTGTGTGTGGTACACCGAATCTGGTGACGATGTTTTTCCAAACAAACTTCTTGAAATCAACGTCTCTGATATTTGCTAAGGGCTCAGCCTCGACCCATTTAGTGAAGTAGTCGGTCCCACGAGCAGCCATCTTTTATTTCCTGCAGCCCTCGGAAATGGCCCCACTATGTCCAATCCCCATTGTGCGAAAGGCCAAGGACTGGAGAGAGGGTTGAGAACCCCTCTAGGTTGATGAATATTAGGGGCGAACCTCTGGCATTGATCACATTTTCTGGCATAGTCTTGAGCCTCCCTCTGCATATTGGGTCACCAATAACCCTGAGTCAGGGCTTTATGGGCTAAGGACCTTCCCCCAAATATGGCTCCCATAAATCCCTTGATGCAGTTCTTCTAGAAGCTCTTCCGTTGATTCAGGGTGCACACATAACAAGTACGGTCCTGAGAAGGATCGTTTATACAATTTCTGATCCTCGAACAACCAGAAACGTGGCGCCTTTCGACAAATCTTATCTGCTTCAGACTTGTCCTTAGGAAGGATGTCGTTCTTAAGAAAAGATATCACCGGGTCAATCCAACTAGGTCCAGGCCTTATCAGATGGATGCGAGCCACGTTGACAGTGGTAAGAGTTGGCTCTAGCAAATCCTCTACGAGGATAATCCTGGGCAAACCCTGAGCCGAAGACGTTGCTAATGTGGCCAAAGAATCTGCATGGGTGTTTCCACTCCTAGAGATGTGAGATAAGACGAAGGAATCAAATTTAGCTTGCTGACGTTTGACCTGGCCAAGTATTCTTGCATTCTTGGATCCCTAGCCTCCATGGTCCCTATGACCTAGCCGACCACTAACTGAGAATCCGAGAACACATGAACTTCTTTCCCACCCATCCTATATACCATGCTCATGCCCATCAAGACTGCTTCGTACTTGGCCTCATTATTAGTAGCCGAGAACGCCAATCTCAGAGATTTTTCGAAGACAATTCCCTCAGGGGATATCAGGACAAGTCCAACACCAGACCCTCTCTGATTAGCTGCCCCGTCCACATACACTCTCCAAATCGAAGGTGCTACGCCGGTGATCACAGCAACTGATTTTTCATCCATGTGTGCTTCCTTCAGAGTTTCTTCTAGCAATGGTTCGGTAAACTCTGCCACCAAATCAGCAAGGACCTGGCCTTTCACTGAGGTGCGAGGCATGTATTTAATGTCAAAGGCTCCTAAAATGGCTCCCCACTTTGCTACCCTGCCAGAGTAATCGGCACTGCGTAACACTGCCTTAAAAGGCAATTGGGTCAGAACCACCACAGTGTGGGACTGGAAATAGTGAGGAAGCTTCCGTGTGGCATGAACTATGGCCAGAAGTGCTTTCTCCAGGAGTAGATAGCGCACCTCGGCCTCATTCAAGGACTTACTGACGTAGTAGACCAGTCTCTGTGCCCCACCTTCATCCCTTATGAGAACCAGGCTGACTATGTGGACGGCCACTGCTAGATACGCAAACAGGACCTCGTCCGCCTCGGGGCGAGACAAAATGGGTGGCCGAGAAAGATATTGCTTAAGCTGTTGGAAGGCTAACATACAATCCTCGATCCATTGAAACCCTTTCCATTTATTCAACAATTGGAAGAAAGGACGGCACCAGTCAGCTGACCGAGAGATAAATCTACTGAGTGCGGCGATCATTCCGGTCAATTTCTAGATCTCTTTTGGGTTCCGAGGCGGCTGTAAGTCCTGAATAACTTTGACCTGCGCTGGGTTTACCTCTATACCTCTATGAGTAATCATATAACCCAAGAACTTTCCAAAATCCACACCAAAAAGAGCACTTTGAGGCGTTAAGGCGCAACTTAAGCTTCCTAAGCACCTGGAAGGTGCCAGCCAAATCTTTAACGTGCGAAGGTATTGTTTTATTCTTTACCACCATATCATCCACGTATACCTCAATGGTTTTCCCAAGTTGCTGTTCGAACATTCTGGTCATCATTCTTTGATAGGTAGCCCCAGCATTCTTCAATCCAAACAGCATGACCTTATAGTGGTAGTTTCTTGTTAGAGTAATGAAAGCAGTCTTCCCTTGATCCTCCAATGCCAATGGAATCTAATGGTAACCCTGGAAGGCATCCAAAAAACTCATACGAGGATGTCCAACAGTGGCGTCCACAAGCTGATCAATACGCGACATTGGGAACGAATCCTTCGGGCAGGCCTTATTTAAATCCGTGAAGTCCACACATACTCTCCATGTTCCATTCTTCTTTTTGACCACAACCGTATGCGCCAACCATTCGGGGTAGAAAACTTCTTTAATAGCCCCAGCCCTCTTGAGCTTGAGCACCTCCTCCTTGACAGCCTCGGAATGTTCCTTGGAAGAACGCCGAGGTGGCTACCTTCTCGGAACAATGGCGAGGTTGACATTCAAATGATGACAAATGAAGCTTGGGTCTACGCCCAGAGCCTCATAAGGGTCCCACGCAAAAACATCAATGTTGTCTTTCAAAAATTCCAACAAATCCATTTTCTCCTGATGTGGCAAACGTATGCCCAGTTGAAAGAATTTTTCAAGGTCATCCGCTATCAAAAATTTTCCAAACCTTCACATAGAGCTTCCTCTCCTGTCGCCGCATCGGGCGCATCCAAAGATGTTAATTGCTATAAGTCTTTGATGATCAAAGCCGAAGACTCAGCTTTTGTCAAATGCAACACTGCAGTCGATATGCATTGCCTAGCCACTGGTTGGCTGCCGAGGATCTCTTCAACATATTCCCCCGAGGGGAATTTAACCTTAACATGCAAGGTAGAGGATACAGCACCCAAAGCGTGCAGCCATGGTCTAACAAGGATGGCTGTATATAGGGAATACGCGTCAACCACAATGAAATCCACCTCAACCGTTTCTGAGCCAGATTGAACGGGCAAATGATACTGTCCCTTCGGTACAATGGCCTTTCCTTCAAAGCTTATGAGTGGCGAATCATAAGGAGTAAGATCTTCCAACCTTAGCCCCTTAAATAAATTAGGGTACATGATATCTGCACTGCTGCCCTGATCAATCATCACCCTCTTTACATCATAATTCCCTATCCTAAGAGTGACCACAAGAGCATCGTCATGGGGTTGGGTGGTACCAACTTTATCCTCCTCTAAAAATCCCAAGACGGGTAAATTCACCTTCAACCTCTTCGACCTACAACCTGCCTCTTCGGCCTGAGAATGCGAAACTGCCATCACCTTGGTGGGACCTGAGCCGGTCTTGCCAGGTGCAGCAAAGATAACGTTAATTGTTCCCAATGCCGGCCAAAATGAATTATTCTTCTAATTATTTGAGCCGGATTGATTGCCCTACCCGTTAGGTTGATAAAGGTGCTGCTTCAGTTTTCCTTCACTGACAAGCTGCTCCAAGTGGTTCCAAAGGGTCCGACAGTTCTTGGTAGTGTGGCCCACATCCTGATGGTACTAACAAAAGAGGTTCTGATTCCTCTTCGCAGGGTCTCCCACCATCTTACTAGGCCACCTAAAGAAAGACTCCTTACGAACTTTCTTCAGTAATTGGTGTACTGGTTCTCGGAACACAGTATTCACGGTCTGAGGTGCTGTTGAGCCGGACTGCCCGATGTAATCTCTTCTCGGCTTGTTGTTGTGATATCTGTCCGACTTGAAATCCTTTCTCTCCTGCGGGATAACCTTCTCCTTACCCTTTCCTTGCTGCTGGTCTTCCTCTACCCTTTTGTATTCATCAATGCGATCCATGATGCGACGTACGCTACGGACGGGCTTTTTGGTCAAGGACTTCCTCAAGTCGTGATCAGTAGGAAGGCCTACCTTAAAGGTATTGAGTGCCACCTCATCAAAATCACCATCTATCTCGTTAAACATCTCCCAGTACCGGTCAGAGTATGCTTTCAATGTCTCCCTTCCCTCATGGCCATGGATAACAATGAGTCCAATGGTCGAGGCACTCTGCTACATATAATAAACCGCGAGGCAAATGCTCTCGTAAGCTCCCCAAACAAACCTACAGACCCCGATTTAAGGCCGTTGAACCACCTTATAGCAACAGGTCCCAAGCTAGAGGGGAAAACTTTACACATCAAGGTCTCATTATGAGAGTGCACCACCATCTTCTGGTGAAAGTGACTCACGTGCTCCACCGGATCAGTCTGGCCATTGTAGATGGTGAAGGTAGGCTGGGTAAACCTCCTAGGGAGTCTTCCCTTCTCAATCCTTCGTGAGAATGGCAATTTAGAGAGTTGGTGCAACGCCCGACTCATAGCATCGTTCCCCAAGCCCCTGGAAGGGAGCTTCTTGTGCCTGCGAGTTGGCTGGTCATCCTCCTCACAAAAGGACATTGTGTTGGGGGGCGACCATAACCTCGAGCTGTAGCTACTTCCCCGGACCTCCACTGAAGAAGGATTAGATGAGGACGGTGAATGCTTGCGTCTGACGTGACCCAGTTTCCTTTTCAAATGATTAATCTCCTTCTGCATGGCCTTAGCACCATCCTCGTGGGTGGTGGTGCCCCCGCCATGAGTATGGCTTGCTCTAGGGTATTCCGTATGAACGTTTCCCTCTCGTTCCCTCCGACGCTCAAAACGCTCGAAAAGATCCTCAGGTTGTGATCCTTGAGACTCTGCATGGTGTGAGCCTAAGCATGCCATAGTATATCAGCTCCTTCAAGACTAGATTTCCTATAGAAGGCGTCAATTGTAAGTGCACAATTGTACCTGGACCCAAAGACAACTGTGGGCTTAGGCCCAATGAGCCTTAAATAATCAAATTTATAGAGTGTGGGTTTGAAATCTAATTTAGAGGTACTAGGAACTTGATAACAGGCTAAGGTGTGAAGATACTTGTAAATAGTAGATGATAATTGCGAAGGGACCTCCTCAAACATAAGCCGAGGACCACTTCTGTATTATTTCTCTTTCTTTCTTAAAGTACAATTCTTAATTTCCTTCTTGGTCACTGACCGATCCCCCTTTTTTTGGCATTTTACCCCCTTTAAATACTTCTTCCCTTGGTGCTTTATCCACGTGTTGCTCAAATCTCCTCCCCCCAGATATTTCTTCTCTTAGTACTTTAAATAGTAACCAGAAGTTTCGGTTCTACTGTTCAGGGGTCACTTCCCCATTAATGCGCCCAGGGAGGTAGATGCAAGGTCTTTAATGTGGAGATGACAGCCTTTGCCTAAGATATTTTTCTAACACCGGTGCATCTAAAAGGTTCAAGGATTCTCCCTTTTAACCAACAGTCTTTTCGGAACTTTGCCTTGACCTTTATAGTGAATCTTCGAGTTCTCTTGGGTCTATTTGAGGAGAAACTCACCCTCGGATGTATCCTTAGACCCTTGGCGTATGGGCCGATTTGCAGTACTAACAAGTTCTTAATTTAAGAACAAATCGGCCCTTCTTATTAGAGTCTAAAAACCTAAATGTCTGCTTGAGTCTTTTTACTTACCACAATTTTTTTAGTTTTTTATATTATTTATGAATTTACGATATTATTTTAGCTATTCGGATTTTATTTCTCTACTTATTCTTTGGCACTACCCATAAATAATAATCCTACGTAATCTTCGGTCTGAGAGTTGTCCCATCAATCTTTTAAAATTACTTGAAGTGCACTTGGACCAACAAATGCTATCTCAATACACTACTATAGTCAACAAAAGAGGCCACTGACGATCATCTTTTAACCTTTTTTCTATGTGTCTTTTTGGATCTAGCTAGAGTAACTATATTTACAATACCAATCAACTTGTCCAATGGCAGATTCCGCAGCTGCCACTGTTGAGACCAATGAAGCAAATGATTGACCCATCTATCATGGGAAGAAACAGAAAATACCAAAAAGTGCAAATTCACAACTATTAACATTGATTCAATTGGCATTGACATAATACCAATATTTCGTCTATTAAGAGGATTCCCCAAATACCTAAATTAGAGATGATCCTAGAAAATGTGAAATATTTGATGGAATTCGTTTTGGGAACATAAAATATAAGAGAAATTCAAATGTTATAACTCTAATACGTTTGGAACGCTATGTCATTATCCAGAATTAACAAGACAATTCTAACGAGATTTCTTTAGGAGGACACGAATACTATCATATATTAGATTGTTCTTATATTCGTTGATGAGATCAAAACTCTCCTTGAATGATTCGTATGTTTTTTGCAACTGCAAAAAATTCATATTTTTAACCTTTTCACATAAGTCGTACTTGTCTTCTAGAACAGAATTAACTAGATTATTAGTAAAAGTATTTGTTCTAATTTCAAAATTAACTTTTGTAAATTCCTTGATCAGATCTCCTTCATATTTTTCAATATATTCTGTTACTTTTTCTATGACAAAAAGTCTTTTTTTTTTTCCAATAGTCTACAAACAATGCTTTCTGACTCGGCCTTAAGAAACTTGTATCCTTTGGATTATTGGGACCTAACGAGCCAGGACAGCCTATACCGAAGGAGACAAATTCATACCCTGCCGATTTCTAGGGCTTACTTTGCTCGAATGTTATTGCCAAAGCCCCCACGCTAGCTTGCTCTCTCATCCGTTCCACCTTTGCCTATACCTATGCTTCTATTCCCTTCACTGGTTGATCGACGAGTCCACTAGCATCTGGAGCAGTATATGTTACTGAAAGGTATGCCACTAGACCCGTGCTCGTTAGAAAGGCTACGAACCTCACAACAGGCTATAGCTTTGTTGGAATTGATTCTGATCAATGTAGTGTTTGGGATGCATCTAAATCTGCGTATGGAAGCCAAATAAGCAACCGTCTAAGCCCCCAATGAAAAAATGCTTTACCAATAGAGATATTCTTGTTCCAATAAAAATGTTAATTAAGCCCTAAATATTTACCATAAATAAAAAGTAGTTTTTTTTAATCAAAGAAAAACCAGTTAAGAAAAAATATTTTTATTGGATGGGTCAATTATTTAGTACCCGTTTGGATACTAATGAATTGCGTTGCGTCTACGGGTTTTTTTTTTTTTTTTTTTGAGAAGTGTGTTTCTACGGTTGTGGTGGCTTTTTTAGTGGGTTCTCATGCACTGTTCATGGGACACACAGATCTCTTTTTTAGTGAAAATTTCATTAAAAATGGGTCCTAGAGCACTATTTACACATTTTAAAATTATTTTACTACAGTATTTTCAGTTTTCGGCAAAATAAGTAGTATCCAAACACACTTTTAATCTCTTACACATAAATGTTAAAAGAACTCATTAATCTTACACTAGTAAATAAATTTATACTCAAATTCTATTTAGAAATATCAAATATATAACTATATTAAACTTTTCAATCATATTTTTTTTAGTATTTGGTTATTTCATTCAATAAATAGTGTTTATTTTAGTTCTATAGTCATTGAGTAATATGATGAGTTTGGTTTAATTTGTATTTTTTTTTTCTAAAAAAATAGATTTTAAATGAAAAAAAAACAAAAACTAAATAAATATTCTATTAATATTTAAAGTATAAGAATAGACCACACATAAAATTGTCGCCTTAGACCCGACAATACTTTAAGCCAGCACTATACATAAGAAAATGTTCAAGAAAATTTTTATTGGACACAACCTTGTACAACTTACAAATTAAACTAGAAAATCTTGACTATTTTTGTCTTGTCCATTTGGTGCATAATGGAAATCATGCGCGCAATTGCCTAGGAAGCACCTGCATGATTTTCATGTGTGAATACAACATAGCAACACAGCAATTTTTTAAAAAGTAGGACATGAGTATAGCAGGAATACATATATTAATTAATTAATTATGTAATTTCAAATTTTACAGAATTTGTTTTATAACAAAAATATTATTTGTTTTTAAATAATTGTTAAAAATTCTTTTATAAACAGTTAAAGTCTAATCATTAAATATATATGTATCTACTATCTACTTAAATGGTGCAAAAATAATAATAAAAAGTTAGCTTATAAAAGACAAATTTAAAATGAAGTTAAAAAGCTAGCCTAAGCAATAATTAATAGTTCAACTAGTAGGTATTTATGGAAGAACCACTTTGATCATCAAAAGATCAACTATTTTGATTGGTTTAAGAAAAGATTCAGTACTGTTGGTTTAAAAAAAGTGTCCTCCAATTCTTGCATGAGCTTGGCTTGGTCTGCTAATTTTGGCTAACATCACTGATCACTGTCTATTCTTTTTCTTTGTTGTTTGTCTATATATACATTGACCTGTGCTAATTAACTTTCTCCTGTTGTGTATTTCACTATTTCTTAATTGATATGTAAAATATACAAAGCTAAAGACTCATTCAGAAAGCTTTCAATGTGGAAATATGTCACACATTGGTTGCTTATTTTCTTTCTCATCTATTTGTTTATTTATTTACTTCTTGCTAGGCCGGTGGTCATGACGATCACTGAAGAAAAAAACAAAAAACAAAAAACAAAAAACAAAGGAATGCCTCAGTTGAGGCCATGACGAGGCAAATGGGTTCAACGGGAATTGAGGTACAGAGTTCAAACTCTCATACCCGTTCAACGACACGTCGCATCAATAACTTCAGCCGCAATTCACTGTTGTAGATATTTCCACGTAGCTGAAATTTAATGCAGGTTGTACGGAGGGGAGGGAAGGAAAATAGAAAAGAAATGAGAAAGAAAATATTTTTCCTCTGTATTTTAGAGGTAAAGAGAGAGGTAAGAGGAAGGAAAGACAATGGAAAAAAATAATGGGAAAATTTAATGAATTTAAAAACCTTATATGAAAAAATAAAAAAGTAATTGAATTTTTTGACAATTTTTTATATTTTTCATAAAAATTGTATTAAACTTTTTCTAAAAATTTTATTAACAAATGCTCTTTTTTTTAATAGAAAGTTATTAACAAATACTTTACTTAAAAGATTATTTTATTATTTTATCCTTATAAGTTAAGCATTAGTACTAAGGGTGTAAAATCTCCAAAATTACTATTTTAGCAACTGACCATTTAAAAAAGAGTTTTAATCAAGTATGTATACTTACAAATTTTTAGTATTTGTAAACGGTGAGTACTTATATTTACAACTTACTGTTCATAAATTTATATACTCAAAAACTATATTTTATTCACTCTCTCTCTCTCTCTCTCTCTCTCTCTCTCTATTTTGGGTAGAGATCCCAATTCTCCCTTCCAATTTTGGGTAGGGATATAGGTTGGTGGCATAGATTAGATTTGGGTCAGTGGTTGTGGTTAGAGTTCGAGTTGGTGATTGTGGTTGTTGTTTGGGTCAGGCGTTTGGGTGATGTTTGGATAGTGTTTGGGTTGGAGTTTGGGCGGCAATTAGGTTATCATTTGGATCGGCATTTGGGCAACAATTGAGCCAAAGTGGGTCGTTGGGTGTTTTGGTGGTGGCGGTGGTTCGGATTTTCAATGGTAATGGTTGGTTGGTTCGGTGGTTGGTGGTGACAATTTTTTTTTTTTGTAATTTTGGGTATGGGTGTAGTTATTCAGATTTGGGTATGGGTATGTTGGTTGTTCTGATTTAGGTGTGATGATGTGGTTGTTTCGATTTGGGTGTGGTGATGTGGTTGTTTCGATTTGTTCCGATAGGTTTGTGGTGAGTGGTGGAATGGTGGAGTGGTGGGTGGTAGATGAGTTTGTTGTTTTGACTTTGTGGTTTTGGTGGTGTTTGTTGATTGTGGCATGGTGGTAGTGTGGTTTTTGTTGGTAGTTTCAATGGTTGGGTGGGTTTGGTTGATGAGTCGTGGAGGAGCTAGGTTTGGGTTTGAGTTTAGGTTATGGGAGTGATTGAGAAAGAGAGAGATAGAGAGAAAGAGAAAGGAGAGATGGAAGAGGAGAAAGAGATGGAAGGGAAAAGAGATATATGTATGTAGTTTTATATTTATTCTATTAGGTAGATTATATTATTATATTGGACTGAATATAAAAAAAGAACAAAATTTAGGTACAGTATCTTAGGTGTTATTCCTTAGGTTTCCATCTTAGGATTTAGCCATATGGCTATATAATTAAAAAATACACTTTTATCTCATAAGAAAAAATTTACATAGCAGAACCTTAAGAGAGGACCCTAAAGAACAGCATATAAGTACTGTATCTAAGTTTTGTCCATAAAAATAAAAACTAGGATATTTGGTGTATTGTAAAATGAGTTGGTAAAATAAATAAAATAGTATTTGAGGAGATAAAAGAAGTTTTTTTTTTATAATTTTTTTTAACATTCTCGTGTGTTGATGCTCTTATAAATTAATAGTAATTAATTATGAAGACAAAAAAAAAATTCACTAAAAAGTCCAAACTTTCCACTTATTAGAGTAATTTAATGGAAGGCTTTTATGATAGTGGAGTGTGGGCAACTGGACATTACCTATTTGCTTTTTTAAAACGTGTACATTAAGCTCATCAAATTGTGGATGTTACTTACTTATGTAAAATAATTGATATAAAATGAGTGGAAGAAAATATTTGCTTTTTAAATAAATCTTGGAAGCATTTCTTTTTTAAATTGACGGGAAAACAAAAGATGAAAACTTAGTAAGATACATGAAAACCGTTTCTATCCATCTTTCCCTCTCTCTCTCTCTCTCTTTTCATTTTATTTTTATTTATTTATTTAAACAAACAAAGAATGGATCCTTTCTCTTCTTTGTCTCCGCTCTTGGTCTGTAGTTTTAGTTTCTAAATAAAAATGAGTTTAGTTAACGAATCTCATTGAGGTATTTGTTAATGGACCACTTTAGAAAAATTTTGATACCACTTCAAAGGAAAAATATAAAAACTTATTAAAAATCAGTTTTTTTAGTATAAAAAAAACTTCTAAAAATATAGCATAAACCAATGTCCTTTATTCATTAACTTTTCCTATTAAAATTAAGAAATGGTCAATTTTTAGTAGGCCATACTTTTGAACAAAGTCTCATTCTTAACATGCATTATTTTATCAATGAAAAATGCAATATTTACAACATTGTCATAACAAATTTTTAAGTGTCAGGTCGTTATAGACTGTTATGGGTGAGCAAAAAAGTAATTTAAGTTATAAATTTAAATTAGAATTAATAATAACTTACCAATTATGATTTGTTATAAAAATATTGTGAACGAAACATTTTTCTTTCTTAGGATTTGTTTGAGGTTCGCTTATTTTGGTGAAATTGAAAATTTTTTCTAAAAATACTGTAAATAAATGTAAAAATTAGCTAAAATAATACAATGAAACTCATAAATAGTACCAAAAAGTGCAATGAAACTCATGAATAGTACGAAAAAAAAAAAAGTTGAATAGTAATATAAGTTGGCAAAAATAATATTGCCAAACAAATACTTAATCTCGGTCTTAAGATCGGAGCTTAATCCACTAACAGTGCTAAAGAATACAAATAAACATTTTATTTTTTTTAATAATTAGAGTAAACAAATTTTCGCGGGACCACTTCCTACTTAAGTTCTCAAAGCATCAAATTGCCACTTTATGATTGAAACAGAAATGATGGTTATGGTTCCAGGGTTTGAAAAGTGAAAAGATCTACATAAACCTATATATATATATATATATATATATATATATATATATATATATTATAATTCAATTGTTATTACTTTGTAAACAATATGAGTGAACTACAAGATTCTTAAAAGAAACTTGCAAAATTTATGAATTATTTTTTATAAAACAATCTTAGGACCACAATAAACTAAAAGTTCTAAAAAAAAAATTGTAACAATAAACTAAAAGTTTTGAAAAAATAAATTATAAATTAAGGTAAAAGTAACAAACGGTCCATCATTATGTATTACATAAAATAAAAATTTTAAAATAGGTGTCAAATTGATTACAACTCTTTGAATATCTCTCAAATTAATTTTTTATGGGAGAAGTTAATAGATGCTTTAAAAGAGTATTGTATTAAGAAGTTTTGTTTAAAAAAATCATGAAAAAAGAAAGAAAAAAGTTAATTGTTTTCACAATTTTTATATATTTTTAAAATAATATTAAAATTTCTTAAAATAACTTATTAACAAATGTGGGGCACATTAACTTAAACTATTTTTCATTACATGTAAATCCCAACTCTCCCAAGGTTAGCTCTTTTTTTTTTTTTTGGTCTAAAAGTTGAACTAATAAATTATATTCTCGTTTATCAAAAAAATAAATTATATTCTCCAATAACAGTTTAAAGTTTAAACTAAATTTTCAGTCACCTTCGTCACCCAAAGTTCCCAGCTGGTGTCAACTCCATTTCTGTCTCTCTCATTTGACTTCCTCAACCTCTGCAAATCCACGCCAAAACACAAGGCCTTGGAAAGGCCTTTTTCCTTTGCTTCTCTCTCTCTCTCACTTGCTATTAATAGATACTCTACCCTTTCACAGTCTCTCTACATATCTCTCATTCTCAACATTCTTTTATACAAGCACCATCTCTGTCTCTCTCTCAATTTCAATGTCTTTCCATTTCAAATAGCCTCTCTCTCTCTCTCTCTCTTTGATGGATTACAAAATGGGTTTTTCGGATTCAAACGAAATAAGCAACGGCAGTAGCATATGCTGCGTAGCCACGGCCGCAGCCACAAACGCCGAAACGCTCTCCTCCTCCGACCACCCTTCGCCACCACCCGATATCTCCGCCCTCCGCCGCCTCTCCCAAAACCTCGAATCCCTCTTCAACGACTCCTCCTCAGACCGATTCGCGGACGCCAAGATCCTAGTCGGAACCGAACAAGTCGCCGTCCACCGCTGTCTCCTCGCGGCGCGAAGCCCTTTCTTCAAGAACGCCTTCTCCAATTCCAAAGAGGTGGAGCTGAAGCTGAAGGACCTAGCCAAAGATCACGAGGTCGGTCTCGATGCTCTCCTGGCCGTCTTGGCTTACTTGTATAGCGGCAAGGTCAGACCTTTACCCAAAGGCGTTTGCGTTTGCGTCGACGATGATTGCTCTCACGAAGCTTGTAGGCCCGCCGTTGATTTCATGGTCGAGGTTCTCTATGCTTCTTTCACTTTTCAAGTCTCTGAATTGGTCGCTCTTTATCAGGTAATCTCTTTTTACTGTGCAGTTTGCTCAATTGAGAAAGTTTTGAAATTGTATTTAATTTTTCGTTTCTGTATAAAGTTTTAATTTTTTTTTTATTACTTTTAATTAGTACTCAATTATTAAGAATTTGAGTTTGATCAAATTAAATTGCCAGCAAGCCATTTACTTAGCCTAGTGTTTGTTGCTTAGAGCATTCTACAGTGTCTTGTTCTTTTGTTAATAAAATGTTTTTGGATTCTACCATAAAAAAGTTTGAGAGATTGATTCCTGGACTTGAACTTATGGCTGTTGTTTTTGGTGGAAGACACTTGACATCGAGGATTTGAAGTTTATGTGATGACATTGGCTTGAATGTAATATGCATAAGTAGAACTCTTTATCATTAGTTTTCATTAATGCTATGTTTGGAAGTTTGGAGAGAAGAGGAGAGGAGAGGAGAGGGGAATGGTTATCTTCCATCTTGTTTGGATGTTTTTAAAATTAAGCAAGGGAGAGGTGAATAATTAGCTTTTTCATAGTTTGTAATTTTGTTAATATGGTAAGGAAAATTTGGTAATTTATTTGGTCAAGTATTTTTATGCTCTACTCTTCCTTCAAATCTCTTTAATTTGGGGAATTTAAAAATGAAGGGTTAGAAGTAGTTAAAACCCCTTCAAATCCCTCCCCCTCCTTCTTTAAAAAACATCCAAACAAGGTAATTTAAAAAAACTATAAGTTTGGATTTACCCGCCAAAAAGGCTACAATGGTTTTTATTTGCTCGTGGCGCAATTGTCTTGGTGATATTTGTGGAATCTCTTTTTTTGTTGTTTTAATACAGGAACTGTCTTACTTTGGAACTTTTACTTCCTTGAGATTGATGTAATGGTAAATTTATTCCATGTTTGAATTCCTTGGAACATTAGTATTATAAGTTTTTGTTTTTTTTTTTTTTTGCTGAACATTAGTATTATAAGTTGGAATGTTCTGCTTTGCTACCGCTAATTAGAATTTTTTTTTTTTTTTCACTTCTTGTTTTGATTTCTCCTCTGAATATTTTGTTAGCTCTCGTCTTTGATTGCAGAGGCACCTGCTAGGCATTATTGACAAGGTTTCAATGGACGACATTTTGGTGGTTCTATCTGTTGCAAACATGTGCAGTAAAGCATGTGAAAGATTGCTGTTTAGGTGTATTGAGATTATTGTCAAATCTAATGTTGATATCATTACTCTTGATAAAGCTCTACCTCAAGAAATTGTCAAAAATGTCATGGATTCACGTAAGGAACTTGGCTTGGACACGCCTGAAAGCAACAGTTTTCCAGATAAACATATAAAGAGAATACATAGAGCCCTGGATTCAGATGATGTTGAATTAGTCAGATTGTTGCTGAGAGAGGCTCATACTACTCTAGATGATGCATTTGCTCTCCACTATGCTGTGGCATACTGTGATGCAAAGACAACAACAGAGCTCCTTGATCTTGCACTTGCTGATGTTAACAAAAGCAATCTAAGGGGCTATACCGTGCTGCATGTTGCTGCAATGCGGAAGGAACCTAAGATCATAGTATCCCTCCTAACAAAGGGAGCCAGACCATCAGACCTTACATTAGATGGTAGAAAGGCGCTTCAGATCGCAAAGCGGCTCACTAAGGCTGTGGATTATAATAAGTCCACTGAGGAAGGAAAAGCTTCTCCTAAGGATCGGTTATGTATAGAGATATTGGAGCAAGCAGAAAGTAGAGATCCATTGCTAGGAGATGCTTCTCATTCCCTTGCTATAGCAGGTGATGATCTCCGTATGAAGTTGTTGTACCTCGAAAATAGAGGTTAGTCTGCCATTTCTTTTCTTAATTTTGCATTTGAGTTTCTTAGCTGTTCATACAAATCATAGTCCTTTTTCTTAAAATATATATATATATATATATATATATATCAGTTTCTAAGATTCAACTTCTATAGATGATTTCCATATGAAGTTGTTGGACTTCCTTCAATTGTGCTGAGTATGTGACACATGCAACCTATTGCTGCAGTTCCTGCTAATCTATTCTAAGTTTGCAAGACGTTTTGTAGTGTTTCTAAGATGACGATGATGGGCAGATAGATGGCTTACGCCACACCCCCCTTCCCCCCCTCCTCTCCTCTTACTGGTGGAACACCGAGCAAGTAACTGTTAAGTGTAGTATTCAGTCAACCAATGTTCACAGTAAAAAATTGATCTTGATTTCCAGTCAGCAAACTGAAGTAGAGTTTTCATTTTTTATTTTATCTACTCCCTTCTTCATTTCATTCAATCTCGAATTCCTAGGAGTGGAGGTAGTGACAAGCTTTGTTGGTGCCTCAATGGAAGTGGAAAGTTTGACATTCGGTTTTTCTATCATAAGATTCGAAATGTGACTCTTTCTACTTTCCCTTAGAAGGGCATTTGGAAAGTAAAGGTTCCTAAAAGGGTGACATTCTTTATATGGACAACAACTTATGGTCTGATTCTAACTTTGGATAATTTTATGCTCCGTGGTCGCACTTTGGCTAATCGTTGTTGTATGTGTTGTTATAATGAAGAATTTGTGGATCACCTGCTGATTTCCTATCTGGTAGCTCATTCTTTGTGGATGCATATGCTTTGGTTGTTTGGGATTGATTGGGTCATGTTGGGTTCAGTTGCAAACTTATTTTTTTGTTGGTATCATTGGCTTGGGAAACATAATTCTGATATTTGGAATTTGGTTCTGGGTTTTTTAATGTTGGCGCCTCAATGGAAATGAGAAGTTTGACATTTGGTTTTTCTATCATAAGATTCGAAATGTAACTCTTTCTACTTTCCCTTGGAAGGGCATTTGGAAAGTAAAGGTTCCTAAAAGGGTGACATTCTTTATGTGGATAGCAGCTTATGGCCAGATTTTAACTTGGATAAACTTATGCTCTCTGGTCGCACTTTGGCGAATCGTTGTTGTATGTGTTCTTGTAATGAGGAATTTGTGGATCACCTGCAAATTTCCTGTACGGTAGCTCATTCTTTGTGGATGCATATGCTTCGGTTGTTTAGGATTGATTGGGTCATGTCAGGTTCAGTTGCAAACTTATTTTTTGTTGGTATCATTGGCGTGGGAAACATAATTTTGATATTTGGAATTTGGTTTCGGGTTGTTTAATGTGGACTATTTGGACTGAATGGAATTAGTGTTCTTTTGAGGATAATGGGAAATCTTTGGCTCAGTTGTTAGATTTATGCCAATAGACCCTTTTTGATTGGTCTCGATGTTGGGGGGTCCCTCGGATTGTTCTACACTTACGGATTTTCTTGTCTCTTAGAATTGCTTAGTGTCTGTTTGTTTCTTTTTTCTTCCTTTATCTCTTTGTTCACTATTGTGAACCTTGTGTATTTTTCATGCTATTCCTTCTTTGACAATATTTTTTTCTTATCTATCAAAAAAAACATTTTATAAATTGATAATTCTTGACTTGAATGAGAACACTTACCATGTTTTCAACACCCTTGATGGGAGTAGGAATTTATATTTATTTCCCTGCCAGGGTTGGTTAAGAAGATAAGTTACAGCAATTGACTACTGCTTCTCCCTCTTGATAATCCTACAAAGTAAAATATACCTAATAATAATAATTTCTAGTTGTTATTGGGACAGGGTTCGGAGATAAATATTTTCCATATTTTGTGTTAATATGGCCCTTCAGTTAACCATTTTTGGTATTCCATTAATCCAATTTTTTTCAACTGGAATTTAGTGTGAAAGGCATACTTTAACTTGTTACTTTTTCCTGTCCTCTTGGCTTTATATAGTCTTCCACATATTGTGGCATCTTATGCTGTTTTATGTTGGTCTTGATGACTCTTTCATCAAAAGATTTATCTGTTTGATGTTTGGATGATTTACTTGTGCTTGCCCCTTTTTTCAAAGAAAACAAATCTTTCAGTTAGAATAAATGCTTAATGGTGGTTAGAAGCCTGTGTTCTCTTTCAATTATACAAAGGGAAGTAGCTAGAATCCAATTTAAGCCATTGGAAGGGGGCAGAGCATTTTGATCATATTGACCCTGTCATATGTATGGCTATTAGCTTTATTAGGGATACCATAAATAATGTCCTAGTGCTTATGCAAGGATGCATTTCTTTTGAAGAACATGCTGCTGCTGTTATGGATTCTTGCCTTCAAAATTCTTTGCTTCCGTCTTCATTAACTATTCCTTGTTAGCAATTTGAGTGTCTTATTTGGACAATTACTCCATATATCACCTTCATTTTTCTCTCTGATCAATTTCCTAGTCGTAGTAAGGCAAGAATCAAGATAATGCTACCATAACTGTATTATTCTTGTTGTCTTTCACCCTAGGCTTGCTAAAGGATGATGCAATAAATTAGAATTTTTATAGAAAAAACCAGGAGGATTGTTTGGCCAGGCTAGCTCAAATAAGAATAAGTTTTCTTGATTTTGTGATTGTCAATATTTAATCTTGTATTTACTAACATGGTACTAGGGAATGGGATTTCTCTTTTTCAGTTCCATTTACCTAGTACTTAATAATCCCATGGAAGTGAGCTGGTTATTATGAAAAGGCTCTTGGTTAAATTCAGTATCTGTGGTTTGAAACAGTTTCTGATGATTATGCTATTAAATATTGATTGTTAATACTTGACAGTTGGACTGGCAAAACTTCTTTTCCCGGTGGAAGCAAAAGTTGCAATGGATATTGCTCAAGTTGATGGCACTGCCGAGTTTCCATTAGCCATGAAGTCTAAGAATCTGCATGATGCCCAGAGAACAACTGTAGACTTAAATGAAGCACCGTTCAAAATTCAAGAAGAGCATCTAATTAGGATGAAAGCACTCTCCAGAACTGGTAATGATGCCTCATATACCTATATACGCCTGCATGATTATATCTTTTGTTTCCTTATAACAAAAAAAGTTTGATCTATCTTACATTCATACTTTGCAAAAAAACTCACCCAGATGTGCCCCTTCAGATTGGAACTCAAAAGAATTATATTGTGTAGATGTTATATTTGAAATTATGAGACAGATCCTGTCACCTAATTTTGCTGTTTCTTACAATTGCTCTAATCTAATGGAACTTCCATTATTGTTCTTTTTGTAAACATGCCTGATTTTCTCATCCTTAACTTGAGCAGTGGAACTTGGAAAACGCTTCTTCCCTCGTTGCTCGAAAGTCCTTAATAAGATAATGGATGATGATGATATATCACAACTAGCATACGTAGGGAACGACACTCCAGAAGAACGAAAATTAAAGAAACAAAGATATATGGAGCTCCAAGAAGTTCTGATTAAGGCATTCAATGAAGATAAGCAGGAGTTTGATAGGTCTGCCATATCATCTTCATCATCTTCATCCATAGGAGTTATGAAGCCTAATGGTAAGCTTACCATCAAGAAATAAATATTTGTCAAAATATAAGATGTGATATACTCTTTTTCTTGTTGTAATCACATTCATATAGTTCCATTTCACCTTTTTTTTCTCCCCTTGTATTATAAAAGTCTGTATTTAATTGATTGTAGGAGGGAGACTGGGTTGTTGTAGTTGTATTCTAGACTCTAGAGTGGTGGTTTCACATTTCAGTGCCCGTTTTCTGGGGTTTTAACTTTTATTTTGATACTCCCCCGCACCATTTTGGTCTATATAGAGAAAATTAAGAAAAGTGTACAGTTCATATACTAATTTGGTGCTATGACAAATACCAATAAAAACAAAAATTGGTGCTTGTAATTGACTGTACTTTCACTGTTAACGGAAAAAAAAAATGGTGCTTTTAGAATAGTCATTTTGGGTTAAATCATTCGGACAGAGTCTAGATATGTCCCTAGTCAAAGAGCTCATTTCCAAAACATTATTTGAGTTCGTATTTCCTCCTTTGGGCAACAAAATCTTATCTAAACCAACTTTAGTCACATCTTGTCTAAGATTAAGACCCACCAACTATATATTAATATTATTGTACAATTATGTGTTGTGAAACAAGTGGCTCCCAATCTCGAGCACAGATGCATTTTTTTTTTTTTTTTTTGAAATTTCTAGTGAAGATCTACAATCATTTCATTTGGCTCCAATTAGTTGGGATAACATTTTTATTTAGAGTTAGTAGGGACATCTAACACATTATCAAAAGGATAAAAATCATGTAAACATTAAAGTTCACGAATATCTTATAAAAATAATATAAAGTTCACCACTAAGCAGATAAGCGTCTTCATCATATAGTTTTGGTGTCCCTAAAATATAATTTAAATTAAGGGACATCACCATTGCTGGTGCTACGCTTTACAGCATTCATCTTTCATCGTGCAACACAAGTCTATGTATTTCTTTCATCGTGCAACACAAGTCAAGTCTATATATTTCTTTCTCCGTGCAACAGGCTAAAGTCAACATTGAGTCACCACTCCCTAGGTCCATAAATATATTTAGAAACAAAGCAAGCAGACAACAATACAATACCATTCGTGTAAATTAGTCAAGCACTAATCGCCGTAAAGTTTTAAAACAGTGCTGCACATTATTAGTTGAAGCTGCAGGATCAAGCACTACTACCGTATATCTAAATGGAAACTTCGAAGCATTAGGGTGGTAAAACAATTAATTAGTCTATTATAAATTTAACGGAACACTTTAACAAGTAATTACTCAGATTGTCTCAATGTACGTTAATGTTTTTCCCCCTAGAAAATGATCCATTTAATATATATATATATATATATATATATATATATAGAGAGAGAGAGAGAGAGAGATTATTTACTAAATTTTTTTTTTTTATTTTCAGTTGACCATGGATAGTTTTCCTTTGACTTATTTTTTTAATATTATCATACGGTAGAAATTAGAAAGCATAAAAACTATATGCACATTAAATTTAACTATATGCCCCTTAGGTTTTTCATTGAAACAGAGTGAAACAAAGTATTATTGGTTTTCTATTAGTGAAACAAATAATTATTTCCATTGGAACAAATTACTATTGGTTTTCCATTAGTGAAACAAATAATTATTTCCATTGAAACAAAGTACTATTAGTTTTCCATTAGTAATATTAGTGAATCAAATAATTATTTCCATTGAAACAAAGTACTACTGGTTTTCTATAAGTACTTTAGCATTGGTTTTTGTAATTATTTTACCAATGGTTTTTGTAATTATTTCCATTAAAACAAAGTATTCCATTAGTACTCTCTTAGAGTACTAATTTTCCGTTTTCACACATAAGTTCCGTTTGAAATCTGTTTATTTTACTGAAATTACTATAGATAAAGATAAAAATTAGCTGAAATAGTATAGTATGACCCATGAATAGTACCAAAAAAATATAGTGATACCTATAAATAATACAAAAAATAAGCCAATTAGTAAAATAAGTTGACAAAAATAAATTTTGCTAATCACACATAAATAGTGAATCCTAGCCATCTCTTCAGACAAATTTATAATAGGATTTTACTAATGTGTGCCCTAAGGGCACACAATAACATGCTATTTTTGAAAAATGTTTTATCAGAAATTGATAACGTTTTACAACTTTTTCAATTTTTCATAAAATATTTTCAAAAATAAATGATTTAATGTGTGTCTTCAGGATACATATTAACCGGAATCTTTATAATAATAAAGTTCAAATCGATGAAATAGTGAATCCTAGCAATCTCCGGTCAAATTCATAATAGGGTCTAACATTCACGTGAAAAGACAGAACATTGCTCCTAGAATAATTTTGCCACTTCAAATCCATGAATTCCACTGATAAGACAGACCAAGCTATGCAGCACTGGCATATAACAATACATAGCAGTTATGACTTTCTACAACACAAAATAGTATACGACCTTAAGAAAGAAGAAAAAGTAGATAGGAAGTATGAACATCTGTAGTCACTAACATGCCATCACTGTCTACACCCAATAGGGATTAGGAATTCCTGCTATCAGCTGCAACTCTACACCGCTGATGAAGTAGCAACAGCTCTCTCAACATACACTTGCAACCTTCTTTATGTGCCTATATCACAAAATTGTAACATGATATCGTGTTAGGGTGTTAGGCAAATCACAGAATTGATCCCAAAGGATTGGTTTTAGTAATTTCCTAGCCTCATATGATCAATGAAGTCCTGGATTCAAATCTCCTAAAGGACTCCTTGTAATTACTCGGTGGATGTAGAATTGGGGAAGTACGTACACTTATCCGAGAGATTAATAGTCAGATATTCTAAGAGACTGTATTCCCAGGTTAGAGTAAAAAAGAAATCAAATTACAGAATTGGACAGGAAGAGCAGTCAAGACACACTAAGATATACCTGTGAACTTATGTCATCGACCCAATACAAGCAGCTGGCTCCACCAGTCCACTTACAAAGCCACCCCAATCAGGTGGCTTGGCAATCAAATCCTCCAATTCAGAATAGAATTGAGAGTCATTCATGGTGAAATCTTCATCAATAATCGAATTGTCCTCCATTAGTTTCTCCGACATGACATTATAAACCGATGACATTTCTGGAGGAGTGCTTGTTCCAGGCATCACATTGACCTTCTGATCCTGAAGAGGACTGCACAATACATCATCCACGGGAGCTGGGAAGGGTGTTTGTAATGGAAAAGTATCCACACCTTCTTGCAATATATCAGTTAGAACTGTCACCAAGTCTCCCTGAACTTCGTTTCTCCCATTAACACCAAGGCTGGTGTCAATGGCCTCAAGCAAGCTTTCATGGCCTTGAGTTGCTAGCAATCTACGTCTTTTGCTAATCTCGCCCCCATTCAGCTCTCTCTTAAGCTTTCTCTTCTGGATTAACTGGTGAGCAAAGTTGGGGTTTCTGCTTACTTTGGTGAGAAACAAGAGCATCTTTTGTTGCCTACACTCTGCATATCGAATGCGATCTTCAACAGCGGCGAGTTGATTGTGTGAGTCCTCTTCTCGTTGTCTCAGCTTCAAGATTTCCACTTGCAATACATTCTGATCCTTCCTCAGACTCTCAAGTTCAATCTCCACCCCAGGTTTCCTCAATTTCAAACTTACTACTCCATGTTCCTGCTTATTCAATCGATTCCTCCTCTTTATGTTCTTCAGCAAATGCCTCTTCCCACTTTGAAACTCTTCATTTGCAAACTTCCACATATACGTATCAATCTTCTTGAAACCCTTCACCCATATAATTAGTCCACCATCAAAACCCCCCATCAACAACAAAACCAATCACAAAAATCTAAGCACATAAAATATAAAAAAAAAATTAAGTCTATATAAAAGAAATAAAAACTTTTACAATCACCACAAATTCACAAACACTAACTACTTTTCCAGCAAAACCCATGCGGAATATAGTTAAAACACACACACACACACACACACAAAAAAGAACATTGGTTACAAATTAGAGTAGTTTGAAGAAAAAAGAAACTTAGAAATTGCAACTTACATAAGTATTGAGCTGGCGAATGAAGCTAGAGAAGTTCTTGTGCTTGAAATACCTAGGAAGCAGCTCTTCAGCAAAAACATGCTCGTCCCAAACAATGAAGCTGTCCCGTGTCTCGCTCCACGACACGACCGTATTGGTATCTGGGTCTTCCACCATGTCGAAAATCTTCTTCAGAAACGGTGGTGGACCTTGTTCGTGTAGACCCTCCATCGGCTTCGGAGTTGAGAATTCAGTATCTTCTTCTTCTTCTTCATCTTCTTCCTCTTCCTCTTCTTCTTTGAAATTGATCACCTCGGTCTCTTGGGCCAGTGTTAGAGTCGGCGGAGCTGTGTCGTTTAGTAGTTCTTCAGGGACTACTACTTCCCCGGAATCAGCTGGAATGCGATGAAGCGGTGTCGTTTGTTCCTTTTCTTCTTCTTCTACTTGTTCTACTTTGACTGTGACCACTGGTTCTTTTATTGTTGTCTCTATTTCCTCAATGGGCTCTGGGAATGATAAAATTGGATCGTCGCCACCACCGCCGTAACGATCGTCAATTTCAGTAGCCATTTTTCTTTTGTAAACTTTTTTTTTAGAGAGAAGAAGAGTTCTTTTATACACGGAACCTAGCATAGATAATTTAGAAGGAAGAGAATTGCAGAGAGAGCTGTGAGTCTAACTTCCAAATAAGGAATGAGGGTGACTCGCCACGTTTCATTGCTTTTTGAAGTTTTTGCCATTTGTGACTATTATGTGGACCAGACTTCATGTCCCCACCTAATCTTAACCCCTCAACTTTCTAGAAACTTCTCAATGACCCCTCTTGTTAACATTTTTATATTTTTGGAGGAGAGGCACTCTAAAATTAAATAAATAGATTACAATTCACCTTGTCTGGTATGTATCTATGGCGATCTAATTGAGAAACTTTCAGTTTTCATTTTTGATTTTGGAAGGGAAGACCATAGAGGCCCAATCCATACTACCATGTTGGTTCGATGCCCACTGTATTATTAAGATAATTCATTTCTGAATTTCATGTTCGACTGAACAAAAAGAATGTTATTGACTATTCTTGATATAAATTTGTCCATATTGCAGAACCTAACCATCTTTTCTAAGCTACATATAAAATCTTGAGGGGATTGAATTAGTTGAAAGTTGAGTTAGGGTGTTCTAGCTTCCTCTAAATAAGTCGGAGGCCAAGCATATCTCCTCAATAAGAAGTGTCCGCATAAGTCTATTGTATCTCACGTTAATATTTATTTCACTCTCTACCTTCAATCATATTAAGTGCTACTTGACTAGAGTCGCTATTTTACATGGGACAACAACCTATCCTCGTATTTTCTTTGGCCGACTTCAGAGATGACGGTATGTTAGGTGTATTCCTGTTTGGGAGACTTCTATAAATTCTACTCTAGTAAGAGGTACACACAACTCCTGCCAAAACCCCATAAATATTTCTTCTCTAAAATCCTATTACTAACTTCATTGTGGGAGTTCCTCTTCAATCCCCATTTTTTGGTCTTGGAAGTAATGAGTAGGTTTCATTTTCTTTCTTAATAGTTGCTTAATTCAGTGAATCAAAAACGACCAAGCACAACCTCAACTAGAGCCCTTTTTGCAGTTCCATAAAATCCAATTCTTCTACGGATAGACTTTCCAAAGTTTGGATTATAATAAACCATTATGATTCCATTCTATTGACTAGTTTTGTAATTTGTGGATAAATTATTGATCCTTTTTCTTTTACCCAATTACAATTGTGTCTCACATGTTTTTTAATTGCTATATTTTAACTTTCTAAGATTCGGATCAAAGTGGAATTTTGTAAATATCACTACGAGGCTTAATCATGATCAGTCCTTTAAGATAAGAGGCAATAATAGAGCATATATACAAAACATCAATTCTGTGAACATTACGATATAATTTCAATCCCACTTTTAAGGAATCAAAATTAAACTCAGTGATTAAAAGTTTTCAGACTAAATTAAAGAAGGGTTAAATCATAATGATAAATTGTAATTAAAAAAAAAAATGTTGCACCATGTGGGAGTGTCCGAGTGTTACTTTTGGACTCATCTAAGAAGTTTAAAAATTGGGTGGCATCCATTATCCAAACCAAAATTATTAATATATATTTTTTGAAAAGTAAAAAGGTGGTTTGCGCAATAATCATCATCCCATGTCATATAATGACACATTATCACTTAAGTTTTTCTGTAAGCTCATGGGTATCGCCAACACTAGAAGTGGAACCACATTTACAATTAGAGGGGCCAAGGCTCCCGCAAATCTTAAAATTTTTTTGTAGGATAGGTGAAATCTATGCCTTAATTAGACTTTATAAGAGGTTGCCCCCCCCCCCCCCCCCACCTGTCTGTGGGTGTATGACCTTTAATCTCTTGCATGGTTTAGTCTTTTAACTTTAAAGATACGTTTGATACACTGAATGAGGATTACAACAAAAATTGTAATCTTTATTACTAGTAAAAAAGTGTGTTGTAATGTAATAACTAAATATATTCATTAGTTTAATTGTGAGTAATAACATTAGAATGAAACTTAACATTCATTTTACGAAATATCTTACTCATACAATTATATCTTCTTAAAAATTGTTATTTTTAAATTTAAGAAAGATACGTGTTATTTTTTATTTTTATAATTGTTCTGTATATGGAAAGTTTGCTTATTTGAAAATATATTAAATTTTGAAATTATTGCAATTACTAAAGAATAGTTAATACAATCTTTTAAAGAAGAATAATTATTTCTCATTTTGAAGAATAACTATTCATAAGGAATGACTACTCTTTATAATAAAAACATAACCAAACTAAAGAATAAGTAAACCAGAGGAATAACTTTTATATTATAATACCAATTACCGTTTACCAAAAATGTCCTAAGTCTTTCACCATTCCCTCCCAACACGTCAGCCACCCATAACTTTATATAGCCTTCTAAGCTTAATTGAGCTTTTTCCCAAAACAACTTGCAGTTTCTACTTTCCAATCATCCAAAAACATTTCATCACCTTAACAAAACCAACCCCAAGAAACAAAAAAATCATTTTCTTAACAAAGAGTTTTCTTATTTGAAGCTGAGTGAATCTTAAGAGGTGCAAAATTGTTGTTCTGCTTTTGCATCTCTATTTTAGTTCAATTTCTTTTTATTTATCTTATGGTTGTGGTTAATGGTTTTCTTGTTTAGTTCAGTTTCTAGTTCTTTCAGAGGTATGAAAGTGATCTTAATTATATATATTTTTTTAAGTAATCTTATTTGGATGAATTTATATTCTATTTATTTTATGGTTGCAACTAGAAATTTGTTATATTTAATTTCCATTAATAAAATGTTCATGTAGATGTAGTCTAGTTTTATTATGTAGTTATATATTCTTTCTGTGGACATTACAGACTTATACTTGTTCAAAAGAATAGAAGAAACTGGAGGAAAAAAACTACCTTAAGAAGCTCAATTGGTTGTTTTGCTTTATTAGTATTTTGACATCCAGTAAGGAACACTAATAAAAAAAATTTCTAACAAAATCTTGCATATATTTATACGTGTAGTATTTTGAGATTTTTTCTTGAGATATTGCAAATCTAATGATGGTTTAGCCTTGGCTCCTAACAAAAACTTTGACTCCACTCTTACCGGTGCAGCGGTGCTGCGCATAGCAATTAGCAAGACATGTCACTATTCTGTCCTATTACCATATTTCTGCATGTTGGGGTATAGATCAGTATTCAAACTCAAACTCTTCGCACTTTGTTTCATAATTATTAAGGGAAAAGTTAATGGGTACCGTGTGGTATTGGTTAACATTTTCCTTTTTTGTCTCACTTAAGAAAAAAAAATTGTTAAAAAAAATTTCAAAATAGATAAAAAAAAGTATTACCAAAAGCTGTTGAAAACTGCCCAAAAATCTAAAAAGTTGCCAAAATCTGAAAAATTACTAAAAATTTTGTTGTTAACACAATCCAATTATTAATGAAATCAATACCGTCCTCCAATAGTTAAGTGCCACGGCTTTAAAATAATGTGGATAAGGAAAAGGAAAACAAAGTAAAACTTGTTGTGCAGTGACACTAATTCGAGGACTAGCGGTCCTTAGATCCTGGACTTCGAACAATGTTTCAGACTCTTATCTCGGCAGAACAAGTAAGTTTTTGAACCATTGGATCTACATGTTTACAATATAAACGGTGAAGATGATGCGATTACTTGGGCTCCATATAGTCTTGTCGGTTCCTGATCTGCATGGACGCCACGTGTCACGGTGATCCTTCAAAGTGTTCGGTGACTCTGCCTTCATTGTTCATTGATGATGATTGAGCATAGACAAGCATTGCATTGATGCAATAGTAATGAACGGTTGAAATTGAAATTTAGAAAAAATAATTTTCAACCTTAATTATTAATTAAAATATATATATTAAAAAGAAGCAAAAATAATTAAGAAATATATATTAAAAAGAAGCAAAAAGTTAAAATTAAAAATGTAAAAATTTTGTAGTTGTAGTGTGCCAAATCAAAAAAAAAACAAAAAAGAGTAGGTGTGCAGGTGCTGAGCTGTGCTACATTCTGACACTTTCACAGTGTTGCTGACACTTCAGCCAATCATGTCGTGACACTTTGCTCTAAATATCTCATCGAAACAGAAGTGTCATACTAGTCAGTCCTTACTTGCAACAATGCCCGTACCATAACAGGAAAGTTTCCAAGAAGTATTTGGTTGAGCATTGTTTTAGGACACCTAAAAATTATTAGCGACAGGCGAGTTGTTGTGTTTCGTGGAGGTGTAGACTTACCATTGAATCTCTATTATTCACAGTTTGCTATATTGTGGGTTGCTGGAAAAATTGTAGAATTTTTTTTTGTGTACTTAAACATTTTCAATTTTGATCGTTTCACAACTGATACATTCAATTTAAGTTACGCAGGTATGATTGGCGCATTAGATAAATATTACATTACAAAAAGTAATCTTTAGTATTGAAAATAGGAAATATTGTAATGATATATATATATATATATATATATATATATATATAATTATTACTATTTATAAGATTAGTCATTGACTCATTACATATAGAAAGCTCGAAAAAAATGGTTTATAAAGAAAATTCATATTTTAGGAAATATATTAATTTTAAAATGTATCATATATATTAAGGAATAGCTATTAATCTATTGCTATCATTTTGAAGATGAATAACTAACCAATGTGCATCTTTGACATGATGACCATCCTATTGGTACAAAGTTCTTATAAGGCAAGAAGCAAAGGTCGTGATTCAAGTATACCGAACAGACTTTTATGTTTTATATTTATTTTAAATAACCTTGTTAACAGAGAATAGTTAATGATAACTTGATGTGCTTTTGGAAACTTGTGAACTAAATTAATACACTTAATATTTTAAGGGTCATAACTTTTGAGTGGAGTTGGAAACTTGTGAACTAAATTAATACACTTAATATTTTAAGGGTCATAACTTTTGAGTGGAGTTGTGATGTGTTTTTATGTTAGAATTCATTTTCATTTTCCTTGTGTGTGTATTTGTTTATCAAAAAAAAAGAATTGAGTAAGGGGCTGTTGGTTTTTGTGTTTCTATTATCTAGAACTCTGTTTCTATCACCTATAACTCAAAAATGGTAGGACTCACGAAAAAAAAGTTTGTTTGGATGTGTTTTTAAGTTTTGTTTCTATCACTCAATTTTAAGATTTTTGAGTGATAAGTTATAGAAACTGAAAACAAGTTTTAGATATTTTCTACTTATAAAAACTAAGTTATGATGACAATCTTGTAAATATACACCATAAGAACCCACCCGCCGTAACTTTTGACTTTACTCTCCTCTCTTTTTTTTCTTTTTAACTTTTCTTTCTTTTTGTCTCTCTTCTTTCTCTATTCTTTAGTTCGTTCTTTCTTTCTTTCTTTTTTCCTCCCTTTTCGCCTTTCTCATCTCAATTCTTTCTTTCTTTTTCTTTTCTTTTTTCTTCCTTTTTGCCTTTCTCATCTTAAACCCATAAAAAATCAAGAAACAAATTTTTCTTTCTCTGTTCTTCGCTACAAGCATCAGTTCTTTCTTTCTTTTTTTCTTTTTTTTTTTCTTCCTTTTCGCCTTTCTCATCTCAGACCCATAAAAAAAATCAAGAAACAAGTGAGGCTCTAACCAAGTGCTCAGGTATGGGTTCCACAAAAAGTTGAAATATTTGAGTGATGTGAAGTAAAAACAGTGTGCCAAACGGGTGGGGTTTAGGAAATTAGGGTATTTTAAGTGATAAGTGACAAAAATTGAGTGAAGAGCAATGGGTGATGGTTTTTAAAAAACCAAATAGCACCTAATTGTTCGACATTGTTTAAAAGAGTGTGTTGTGTGTAGTATAACTTGCCCTACCCTTCCTTAAAAGTTATTATGGCTTTTGAGTGGAGTTATGGTGTGTCTTTATATTAGAATCCATTTTCATCACCATTGTGTGTGTGTTGTCACTGTTGTGTGTTTGTTTCTAAAAAAAATATTTTAGGAACCAAATAAATAAATTAGCCAAAATCTTATACTATTTTCATAATCAAGTGTGCGTTACCATTGCGCACCTTTGGTACGGTAGTCACTCAACAAGTATAAATGCTTGTGGGGTGTGAGAGATAAGGGCCAAGATTCAAGTATCCAAAAGGGAGCTTCACACACATATACACTTAGATTAAGTTAGAGTAGAATTCTATTTTGTTAAAAAAAAAAAAAAAAAAGTGTGCATTGTGATGCCAAAGGTCATATTGCTTAGAGGCACAACCTACTATTCTTTATTAAGAGAGAACTAGGGTTCAAATTCTTTTTCCCCCATTATTATCCATTGACTTACTAAAAAAAAAAAGGCTAACCCCTATGATTATTATACAATAAAATAGCATAGAGATAAGCCACATAAAAGTGATAGTAATGCTAGGGACACAATAATTATATATTTATTTTTTTGAGTTCACTAATGTTTGGTTATGTTTTTAGGGTTATTTTTATTTTGTTTTAAGTTAACCATGTTGTGTCAAAGTGTCATTTTGTGTTTGGTTTTGCTTCTAGAGTTTTTTTTAGTTCACTCATACTATTTGATCTTGTCTATATGGTTTTTTTTTTTTTTTTGTTGTATGTTGTTGAAAGGTTTGCTCTTTTTTATTTTTTGATAAGTAGGTTTGCTGTTTGATCTTGTTTCTAGGGTTCAAAGATTGTAATTTTATTTGTTGATTATCCTATTGTTTGATTATTTTGTTGTGATTTTAGTTGATTATGTCATGCTATTTGTGGTTTTAGGTGATTATCTTAATGTTATGATTTTAGCAACAAGAAAGCTATTGTTGCTGTTTGATTATCCAAGCTAATGTGTCATTTTAGCATTGAGAAAGCTGCTTGTATGGTTGTTATCTGTTGATAGTTATGAAACACAATGTATAACCATGTATGTGTTATAATTAAGTTTCAAGCTGCTTGCTTAATTTCTTTGTTGTTGCTTCCTTAATTGCTCATATGTATATGTGATTGTTATTTATGTCTATGTAATTTGATCATGGATGCTCTTGCTTTTGCATCTAACCCCCCTACTAAGCCTAGTCATGGCCTTGTATTGAGGTCAATTAACCAAATGCACAACCTCCCATCCCACCATCTACTGTTGCACACCCTTAAACACAAACAAAAACTCAACAAGCTACTCTTAATGGTAGTAAGGAGCTGTCTAAGATATGGTACCACTTCACTAAAATAGAAAGTTGTGATTCCATTGATCCCAAGTCACGTTGCAACTATTGCCAAGGGCGTTGTAACTGTCACTCAAAAGAAAAAATGGAACCTCGGCCATGTAGTCCCATATAAGATTTAGTTGTAAGAAGTATCCTTATAGGTGTGATAAAGGCCAATCTAGTAAAAAAATAGAGAGGGAGAGGGTGTTAATGAGTTGAGGTGAGGAAGTTTAGTGTGGAAATACTTAGGATGACTTTGGCTAAGATGATTATAGTTAATGAACTACCTTTTAGGTTTGTTGAGCATGACAAGTTCATTGATTTTTTGGCAAAGGCGGAATCAAGATTTGAAGTTCCCTCCCCTATTACTGTTGTAAAAGACTGTCTTAGACTTTGCATAAGGGAGAAGGACAATTTGATAAAGATTCTAATAGGTGGTCAAAGAGTGTATTTGGCAATTGATACTTGGACTTCAATTCAAAACCTTAACTACCTTTGTTTGATGGTACATTATATTGATTTTTTTTTTTTTTTGAGAATCATATATTGTTGTTGATTTGAAAAGTGTAAACAATTTAAAACTTCTTTTTACCAACTACTTCCCCCACCCTCATGTCACTTCCTCTTTCGTGGTTCTCATTGATTGATTTTTAAAAAAATAATAAAATGGCCTGAGTCGTATTGGATTATGTATAAACTTATGATTGCACAATAAAAAAAAAATGAACTTATAACTTGCATTTGTAAAAATTCATGACAGTTTATATGAATTTTTATCTCATATATATATATATATAATATATATATATATATATATATATATATTGAGCTCTAACAAAAATGTTAAGTATTTCTTAAATTTTTACTAATTTAATATATTTATTTATTTTTTAAATATTAATTTAATTATGATATCATCATGGTTCAACCTCAGTTTGACCTCAAAAATCTTGAATCTCTCTCTTGTTCGATTTGTTAAATGGTTCGAGTTTCAAAACCATGTCTTGATGTGTCTACTAGGTGGAATTCAACCTACTTGATATTAGAAAATGCATAGAAATTTTTTGCTACATTTGAAAGGATGAATTATGATGATGGACATTTCCTTTGTTATTTTGAGGATCCACCAAGTGGTCCTCCTTGATTTTTAGATTGGGAAAATGTGAGATTCTTTACTGAGTTTCTTGGTATGTTCTATGAGGCAACCTTAAGATTTTATGGTTCTTTGTTTGTGATTGCCAATGTATATTTCCATGAGCTTTCTAGTCTTCAAGACCAACTGAATCTATTATGTAATGGTAGGGGTGATCTCTTTGTTGAAGGGAATGGCACAAAGAATAAAATTGAAGTATAATAAATATTGGAGAAGTGTTGATAGGATAAATCTGATGTTGTTTATTGTTGTTATGGTTGATTCTAGATATAAATTGAAATAAGTGAAATTTTAGTTTAAGTAATGGTATGACATGGAAAAAGACTAATGAGCTGGTATTGAGACGTTGAGATGATTTGAATAGGTTATACAAGCATCATAGCAGAGCAATTAGGTCCTTAAGTGGTGCAGGTGCTAGTGGGACTAGTGAGAATAGTGGCAATGATGTTACTTCCATGTCCTCCATGCTAAGCTGCTTTGGTAGTGCATAAGAACGAATGAAGAGGTATAATACCATATACAAGCAACACTTGGCTCATGAGGATAGTGTGGAATGTAAGTTTGAGTTGGACCAATATCTATTAGAAGCTTGTGAAGATCTTGAGAATGAAGACTTTGATAATTTGGATTGGTGGAGGGTGAATTCTTCTAGATATAAAGTCATTTTAAGTTGCTCGTGATGTTTTGGCAATCCCTATGTCTACTATAGCGTATCATAATCTACTTTTAGCATGTGAGGTCGTGTATTATATCCTTTCTGGAGTTCATTGTCTCCTCAAATTGTTGAAAATTTGATTTTACACAAAATTGGTTGAGGTCCAAGCATGAATCAATAAACTTACAACAGACAATGGATGAAGTGGAAAGTTATGAAGATCGGGCAATGTACCTTTGTTATTTTCTACTTTTTCTATGTTTTTGTCATTTATTTGTGAGTTACTATTTATATGCATTTTTTTTAAAGCTTGCACCAGAACCCACTATGGGTACAGATTCTATTGTTCTAAATTGATGTGGAATATGTGGTTGTTTTTTGGACTCAGTTAAGGTTGCTAACTTAAAATTTATTTATTTTGTTTTATGTTTGTTGGCTGCTATTCTATGTGTTATTGACTGTTTTTTAGTATTGTCTATTGAAGTTTATTTTTTAGGTATTGACTTTGTAGTGACGGAGTTTTTTCATAAATGATGATTTGAAGTTAGTGTTGTTAGCTGGCTTACTGTAAATGATTTTTTTTGGATATGACAAGCTGACTTGATCATGGAGAGGACTAGATTGGGAGTGGTTGGGCATTTGGGTTGCAATCTACCGACCTACGAACTTCTGTTGCTTGCTGGCATCTGCTGTTTTCCTTTTTTTTATTCCTAGTACTAGATTCACTCAAGTGACAAGTGACAACACAATTACATGAGCACGACAAACACATACTTGCAAGTTACTTTTTTTTTTTTTAAGAAACGTACGAGATAAAGGAAAAGAAGATTGAATATAAAGTTACATCACAAACTTCACTTCTAAATTTTTAGACTTGTAAAGGAAAAGTAGATTATACTACCTCTTATTTTTTTGTGTGAAAAATTTGTATTGTGTAGTGTGTCAATTGTATGTTATGGTCATACATCCTTTTTGTATAGTGCTTCTCAAGTACTACTTAACGATTGTATCGCGCTACACTACTCCTTATTGTTGTGCTATTGTTATTTTATATAGAATGACTACTAGTAGACTATGTAATGTAAATGTTGTTGGAATTCACTTATTGGCTATCTTGCATTATGATTTATATCTGTTACTCTTGTACTGTCAATGGGTTATGGGTCTTTATCATGTGTTTGTTTATTTGATTTGTAGTATGACAGGTTGAGATTTATCCCCACTTTGTGTGTTTAATGTGTGGTGGTGGTATTGTGTTTATTAGATTGAGATATATATTATGTTTAATGTGGGAGGTTGAGATTTTATTACTTTCTTTCTTTTTCTTTTTTTGAGAGGATTTTATTACTTTCTTAACTGAGGTGGTAAATTATTTTGTAATGTGAAAGGTTGAGATAATTTTTTTTATTATCTAATTATGCGACAGGTTGAGATTTTATAAATGACAAGTCAGTATCGACTAGCTAATTTGCGAAGGATTTAAGCCGAACAGAAATGCCAAAGTTACAGAGTAAAAATTGTTTCTTAATGGCGAATATCTTTTTAAAAACAAAGCCCAAATATCTTAAAGAAAGGCCCTATTTAAAAAAACAGGAACAATGAGCTCAATAATACCTTTCTTTTTACTGACTGATAACCCAAACTAAGAAAAAATATAGATATGTAAAAGCCCAATCAACGAAACTGAACTAACTACACCGAAGTGTAAACGGGTTCTTTCCTTCTAGAGAAGAGGTTTGGTTGGATCTTGGATAGGGGGAGAAACCGCCCCAAAACGAACCGTGTACAGGCCTAGTTGTGTTGTAGGCAGAGTGGTGGTAAATTGTTTGCGGGTTGGGCTTTGATTAAACAGACGTGGAGCGTAAGGGGTCCTGGGTCTGTGATTCATGACATACAATGATCATGGATGCGTGGCCCAAACTCTACCCCATATTATTTATGAGCTACCTCACGTTAGTTGGCGAAACATCAAAACGTACCAAATTATATGAGGCCATGTGTATGTTCTAGTTGAGCTTTTTCACTTTTTAGTTGGGTTGGGGTTGGGGGTGTAGATTTAGGAGGGAAATGTAGAACATTTTTGGTCCTCTCGTTTAGTGCTTGGTCCACTGGGTGTAAAGGTACCCAACTATAAAGCAGAGGTGGTACTACCTCTTTTACTCGCCAGACTAATTCATTTCCAAAGGAACCACAAGTTCGAGAATTTTAAAGGAAGAGAGAGTTGCCCAATTTTTTTTATGTTGTGTTGTGGCAACATCATGAAAATCAACAAAGGCATTTGGCACAATAGCACATTTAAATTACACCAGCGTGGACCATTTTACTTCAAAGTTATAATCATATATAAACCTGCCAAGAGATAGCACGACTTGGATTTTGACATAATAACAGGACCGTGAGGCATCCTCCAAGTTATACGTTACCATAACTTCGTTAGGAAGATGAAGCTTCCTCCTTTTTTGATGTAATTATATTTTTGGTAAGTTAGGAAGCTTCATTGCTCATTGGCAAAGTGCAACAGCAAGCCAGTTTGACACAGATGATTGAATCTCAAACCAGTTATTTGGATTTAAAGACAAAGGAGTAATTGCAACCTGTAGTGTTAAAAAGACAACCCCAAAATTAGTAATCAAGGACAAGGGGTTGACAAAGATTGAAAGATATGATAAACAAAGAAGTTGCAACTCACAAATCCATCTTCAAGCGCTCTGTAATCTAGATCCTCATCTACATCTTCTTGCTCCTTTTCTACAAACTGCAAACATTAATAATAACCACTTCTCATCAAAGATGTTCAAGCTTGAAATAATCCCCAAAACATAGGTAAGTAATAGTGAGTATTGGCTGCTACTGCAAAGTCCTGCCATTAAATTGTACCTCTAAACGGAAGTATTTCTTCACAGTTTGTTGGGAACTGAATTTCCCTGCAATTCCAACAGACTCAATCTCCACATTCTTCCTTTGTGAGTTCAAGCGACGCGCTGCACCCTAAGAATTTTAGAGAGGATATGCCTTTTAAGAATTGACAACTGAAACATATAGTCACTAAATCTAGGAGCATAAAATATTGTAGCATTATAGTGTAAGGAACATGCAGAACTTACAGCAGCAGAGGCATCTCGGCTGAGCTGTGCCAGCTTAATACCAAGGCTTTGCTGATTGGACATGAAATGGCCACCAACCGAGGGATGCCTGTTTGCTGGCACAGCTTGCCAGCTTAGAGAGGACCTCCATAGACTCTGCCTGGTCACCTTGAAGCCCTGTCATATAAAAGTATAGTCTAAATACATAAGCCACAATTGCAACTAGAAAGCACTTGAATTGAAGTGCTTATGAGGTATGAGACAGAGTGGACGCCCTGACACTAAAATTTCATACAATTTTGGCCTATCAAACAAGAGGGCCTAAGAATGTGTAGTAAAACATTGACAAGAATGAAAATAGGCTTCCATTTCTGTTTAATATTGATCTGGCTAGAAATGTGACATACTGACATTTGATTCTCTTTCAAATCTCAAGGGTTGGAAGGAAAGCCAAATGTGCCACAGAACAGCATTTGCATATTTTGAAGTTTTGTTCTTAGTATCAGATAACTAAAAGATATAGCTAAGCACCCGAAAGATCCTTTTTTTCTTGATAAGTAAGCACCCGAAAGATCCTTCAATTGAAATTAAAATGATATCCTTGGAGTACCATTGACACATGGATGCAGATAAGTTATTTTCAATATTAAGATTGATCATCACACTAGTTTAGATATACGATTCTCACTAACATGAACTCCCTAAATAACAACGCGTTTCCTCTAATCCAAAACATTGCAGTTGGAGAAGCAAACCTTGCTTGTCAAAGGACTGCTGGGAATCTCAATATTCAGAAAGCAATTTTTAGGAAAAGTTCCTTTCTCAATATCTCTTAGGGCTGCATGTATTAATGGCAAAGAAACATCGACTGCTTCCTTCAAATCACTCTCACAGCTCACGTCCTTCTTCCTGGAAAAAAAAAAATCGACATATAATACACTCGATATAGAGGCCCCTCAAAGTGCAGGGCGACAAAATTTCAAAAGGGTTAGGAGGAGATAAAACACAGAAAAAGCAGTCACCAGTTGAATGATATGCAAAGAGATGGTACACCACAAATCAGTGCCTCTCTAGGTCCAGCAACAGCCCCAGAGTAGAACCTAAGTCATTGGACACAAAGATTGTTAGTTGAATCACTTCTTTTTTTTTTTTTTTTTTAACAAATCAAAATCTGAACAAGTCTGAATTTTCAGCGACACCGACATTTTATGAAAGTGAAAAGCAAATTATGTATGAAGCAAGCACAGCATATTACTCACATGTTGTGACCACAACTTGATCCTCTGTTTACTCCACTAATTACCTGCATATGTTAAAATAAAAAATGGTAAGAGTACATTGGTGCTCATAAATTTACAAGAATTAGTAAAGGGATTGTAAATGCATACCAAAACAGGCTTTGACCAAGAAAACAATGCCCCAGATAATGCTAAGGATACACAATCAGCAGGAGTACCTGATCATATCATATCATTTACATTTCATCTTAATGCACAAAATTCAAAGTGAAAGACAATTCTCAATTCTGTGGTGCTGTGTACTATAACAATGATTTTTTATATATATATATAAAAACATGAAAATAATCGAAATTAGCATAAAATTACAACGATAGCTATAGCTCGTTTATTTATTATTATTTTTTTTTAAAAAGCATAAAATGTGATCAGGGATTTACCGGTAACTTGAAAAGCAGTGGCGCCGCTGATTTCAACAGAACACGCGGCAAGCGTCTCTCGAGTCGTGACGGAGTGACCGGACACCGATCGATCCCTGCACCAACCCAAAATAATTTCATTATTTACTATAAATTATTGCAGCCTATTATTATTAAAAAAAAAAAAAAAGCAACAAAAAATTCAAAAATGGCGAGATTTTCTTTTCCCGCACTTTCTCAGCAACCAAACGGAGAAATAAATAAATAAAAAAAAAAAAGAGAGAGAGAGGAAATGGAATTGAAGGAACCGACGATTGGGGAGCGCAGACGTGAATGTCGAAGCGAGCGTCGCGAAGGAGAGCTTGGACGAGGAGAGTGAGACCAGGGGACTCTATGCCTTCGCCATTGGTCACCAACACTACTGGCTTTGTAAAACTACAATCCTCCTCCACGTCAGCATCAGCAGCACCCGTACCCGAACAGTGAGCTCCGGCTGGTGTAGGTGGTTGTTCGTGGATCTTTTTGCCTTCTTCTAAGGCGTCGCTTCTGCTTACAAGTACTTGCTGGAGATTCGAGATCAGAGATTGAGGCATAAAATTGTTCCTTGCAGTAGTCGCCATTGAAAAACAGAGAGGGAGAGAGAGAGAGAGAGAGAGAGATTTGATTGTGAGAGAAATTGATTGGGAGTTGTACATATACTATAGTGAGAGTGAGGGACCGCTCAGTCTGTTCCGAGTCTTGAACCGTTAAGTTTCCTACGTGGCGCGAGCTCTTCCGGATTCCGGAATGTTTCTTTGGAGTATAAATAAATAAATAAACAAATGCCCTAAGACACTGATATATGTGATTTTTTTTAAATAAAAAATTAAACGAACTCATAAATAAATAAAAATTAAAACATAATTCATGAATCTACTTCTTCTTCTTTTTTCTCTCTAATCAGCGGCAATTGTTTTTGTCCAATTTTTTTTTTTTTTTTTTTTATGGTGAATTGTTATCCAAATTATAATTTTTTCATTCAACCTTTAAATTCAATTTTATCTTATTAAGAAGTTTTTAAACTTTTCATTCCATAAACATTTAAAATTTGAACTTGATTAACTAATAACTATAGAAAGGAAATTATACAAAATCCTATGTAGTTTTTCACATAATTACCTAAATATAATACTTAACTCTCATGTGATATTGGTTTATGTGTAAACCAATAAAAATATATGAAAACAAACAATGAATTACTTATGTGATAATTTGTATTCATATTATTTTTTATAAGAAACATTACCATAACGTAAGAGAGTTAAGTGTTATACAATTAATGGATTACAAGTAAAACAATATCATAGGTTTTTTTTTTAATAGAAGAATATCATAGGAGGTTGTGTTACATTAAAATTTTAAGAAAGTTCTATGTTTTCCTAAAAAAGCACATGAGAGTTTATATATTTTTCCATTATAATGAATATTAACAATTTATTTATTTATTTATAGAATTTCAACCTATCGCTTTTGATGATGGTGCTTTTTATCATTATGACATTAATCTAATTTTGAAAGTTTAGGAAAAAATTGACCTATTCAAATTTATATGACTGAAAGTGAAATTTTCCCCATTATTGAAAAACCAAATAATTTGACTTTCAATATATATATATATATACACACACACACAAAGTACGGCCAATAAATGTGGTATTAATATATGTCAATATAGAGCTATTATTGATTTTTCATGAATAATGAACATCTATATTGGTAAGTAAGGTTAGAATAGTGGTTTAATTAGCTCAATTTATAAAATCTGTTATAGTAGAAACCTGAATATTATATTTATATATTGAAAAAATAAAATATTATTTCTTTGAAGTAGATTGGGATTTAACATCTACATCTTCTCTTTCTCCTTTTTCTTTACCTAACAAAAAGAGAGTCATGTTGGATTTTTACTTAACTTTTTTTCCCCCCAAAATCGCTTTAATTTTATTTTGAGATCATGGCTTTTCCTCCTTTAAGAGTACAAAAAATATTTGATTGGCACAAGATAAAGGGTGAATGTCATATATTTCTTGCACACCTTTCAGCTCTTAACAGTAAAAATGAAAAACTATGTATTTATTCTAATCTTTCAGCTCTTTTAATAATTGACTTTCTTGGTAATCTCTTTCTCAAAAAAAGAAAAGAAAAACTTTCTTGGTAATCTTATGCAAATATGACATAACTTGGAGACATAATAAATTCATTTGAGATGGATGACAAAATTTGTATCCTATTCTCACAAGAATAAAGCATAAATTGAATCATGTTTTTTTTTTTTTTTTTTTGAGAAACAATAAATTGAATCATGTTAATACATACTTTCTGCATCAAAAAAAGCTTTCTGCATCAAAGATTTTTACTATAATAATAAAGTACTTAAGAAAGGATGTATTATAACATGGTCTCAATTTCGTATGATTACAGGGACACATGAGAGCTGGCTCTTCATGGCAGCATCTGAAAAAGGCTCTCTAAAATATCAAACCCTCCATGTGGTATTGTCTAGACTCTAGGGACCGAGAAATACGAGTACCAGGTGCTTGATAATGTAGTCAAACTTAATTCCATACGAGCATAGTTGGGACACCTAGCTTCCATTATGCCTATAATCATGCCCATTATTATATCCCTGTCACGACTCACATGACCGTCCTTCTAGATATGGGCCCGCTGGAGTAACAACGATTACTGCGAAAATGGGGGTGTTTGGTTAATATGGTCACTATGATTCACAAGCATAATTAAATTCACAAAGCCCACAAAAAAAAAAAAAAAATGATTCACAAGCATAAGAATATATTAGCCTCATCACAGGCCACGATGAGGCTTTTTATTTTTTAGTGGTCTTATTTTATAGCAAAAAAAATGTGTTTTTATTTTATATATATAATTTTTATTTTGAAAAATTAATTTATAAGTGACGTTTTTTTTTAGTGGTCCTATTTTGTTGCAAAAAAAAAAAAACATTTGTTTATATATATATATATAATTTTAATTTTGAAATTTTAATTTATAAGTGGATAAAGCAATTTAAAAATTAACAAGAGAGTGAACCTATTTTTTAAACAATATTTTAGTAAAAGTTAAAGTTATATTTTTATCGTGTTGTCCATTAGTTTTGTCTCTACGTAAACATATAGATATAGAGGCATTTTAGAATCATGAAAATGAGAATTCAAACAGGAAAAGCCTCTTAAATAATAGTATAGATAATAATGACATTCGTGTTTGGTGAAATAATGTTGTACGATATATCATGTTTCAGGGTTTATCTTATATGGTTATTTAAATAGGTGTCACTAAAGTGAAGCCAAAGTTCTTTGTTTTTCTCCCTTATCGTTTGGACAAATGTGAAGCTAAATTCAAATTTAAATAAAGTCGGTCATAATTTGATATGGGATCAAGGAGAAAAGTGAGAGAACTGTCTCGACATGATTATATTTGACTAATAGGAAAGAAAATCACAGATCTTAGAACTAAATTCAAAGTGTTGAAAGGAAATGATCAAAAGGTTACCAGTCCCACATTTCCAACAAATTTGAATGTAGCCGAATAAAGCAACGTTATGTTGATGTTGCTTGTTCTTTTCTTCTTTCTTTTTAACTTTTGTTGCTAAATTCTTCTTTTTCATTTAACTTCATGTTTTAGGTAATGAATACTGTTCTTCTTTGCATTACAAATAATAGTACACAAATGCTCAAAAAGGTCAGCTCCAAGGGGGCAAGAAGGGCCTCCAGTATGCCCAGATTAAAGCCCAGGAACACCACACAGACCCACATTAATTTAGCTTTTTAACCCAATTTAATGCCTTTTATCATAACTGAAAGCAAATGGCAAATGCTCCTACTTTTGGCTTACCCGAATTGCAAGCATCAAAAAGCCTGAATGACATATAATTCAACTCAGTACTACAGATTATATGGTACAAATCATAGTGAACTTTGTTTCCCCAGTTGGAGACAACGTCAAGATGGGGAGGCTTTTTCTAGTCTTCATCAGATCCAAGGTTACTTGGATTATTAGTATGCAACAGTTTTCTTTAAACATACTCTCGTGAAGTGATGCATGTCTATTATTTTGGATTTTCTGTTGGTGATAATAGGAATGCTTGACAGAAGTAACCTGCCAAAATCATGTTCATAGACCAAAGAAGATGAATATTCCTACCAAAAGTTTTATTATACATGTTTTAAAATGAAGATTTTTTTTTTTTTGAATTTTTGAATCACTAAAGGAGACAGCTTTGAGGAAACTAGACTGGTTTTCTGAGGAGACACCTTCTGAAAAAAAAAGACTGGTTTTTCATCTTTCTTATGATGCCGAAAAAATCACTAGTAAGCTGCAAGAACTCTCCAAACCAAAACAACACCTGCAAAAAAGAAAATAGAGGACCTAAAAGAGAGCACCGGTATGGTGCCGGCCAAAAACCCTCCGAATGTCAAGTTAGAGTCTGTTTTTTATAACCCTAGAGTGCCAGAGTCAAGTTACTTATGTGTACCTTGCTTTGTGAGGATTTTGGGGTATTTATAGTAGCGTAGAGCCGAAATTCATGCCTTGGTCAAGAAGTTCTTTCCTTCTAGAAGAGTAACTCGTGGATTTGCGTATCTCTTAGAGTTTTTTTTCCATATAGGAGTCTTTTATTACGATCAAACATGTAACGCAAGAACATCTGGTGTTCACGCTTGTGTGGAGATAAAGCAAAGCCATATCAAACATATCGCATGATATATGTTGATTCGAATTAGGAATATATGACACTTAATCAGTACCCGATGGATACCTAATGTCGACACTGTCCAATATGTGTCCTTGCAATATCAATCCGTCGACTAACCTCATGTCAACATCACTCCGTCGTGCTTTGTGAAGAGATATCCGTTTCTTACTTTTATTCTCTTCAGTTGCCCCCTCACTCTTTGAATCCATTGCTTCAGACTAGACGGACTCATGGAGTGGCAATCTTCATTATGGCCATCTATTGAAACTTGACAGGCTAAGCTTATTGATGATGAAAGACACGTGGAATTTATTTATGACGAAGGACACATGGCCTTCGTTGATTGGTTGTTCCCCCGAAGCGAGGCATCCCTTCGTATTTTGTGCCCTTCGTTCTATAAAAGCCTGCCTTTTCTTCCTTTATTCACACCTTCTCATAAAAAATTTGCAATCAGAGCGCCTCCGTCATTTATATCACACATACGCACCGTCCTGCTACTTCATCCGTCATATAGTACTGTTTGGCCTCAATTTGGTATGTGCTCTAAATCCCTTTTTTTTTTTTTTTTTTTTTTGCACTTCCTGTAAATCCGTTAGTGTCTTAGGTTTTACCGTCATATATGTAGGTCATGTCTAGTGCGTCAAGTAATCAATCGTTTGTCCGCAATGGAGCAGGCTACGATGAGGGATTCCCGTCAGGTCAAAGAGATCCTGACACTTCAAGTGAAGAAAGGAATCCGTCCTCTACCTCTCCTTCCCTAGATGACGAAGGTTTGGAGTCGGATAGTTCGGAGTCTTCAAGCGATAACTTAGACGGTGTCGATCCCCCAGTTCAATCGGTGATCGGTCTGGACGGTCTTAGGGAGTTCGTTATGCTACCCCTATGGACAGTCAACAATTTTAGGTCCACAATCACAGAATCCCATTTCAAAACACTTAGGGCCAAGTATCAAATTCTTGACAACGTCCGTCTCCGTCTCCCCCACAAGTCTGAGAAATGTTACTACAAGGGGGTCGACGGTGTTGGGATCTATGAGCAAGCACTGAAGGCAGGGCTCAAATTCCCTCTAAGTTCTCTCCACCGTCGACTACTTCAATATCTTGGCCTATCCATCACACAGATCTCTCTAAACGCCTAGAGGGTTTTCATAGGCGTGGAGGTCTTGTATGGGGCCATGTCCAACGGTGCACGAAGGTTGACGGTGTAAGAATTCTTCCACTGTTACCATCCTACGGAGATCATAAAGTCAAAAGGAATGTACAGTTTTGTAGCTAGGAGCTCGTTATTGAGACTTGTCTGTGATACACCCAACTCCAATAGGGACTGGAAGAGTAGGTATTTTTTCTTGGAAGGGGACGAATGGATGTGTCGCCTAGGGGATGACACATATATGCCCGTCGAAACCACATGGAGCATAATGCCTCCGTCGGGTATGCAATTGCTTTTAGCTCCCGTCTAATAAAACATTTGATTTTGTTTGTAAGTTAGTCTAACCGTCTTTTTTGTAGTTCGGGACTGTCCACAAGTTACTTTAGAGGAGTGGAGCTTCCTGAAGAGGATTTTCAACAAGACGAAGCTTGAAGAGAGGATGTGGGCACAACTAGTCACCCTTGACACACTCCAATGGTATTGTGACGGCCCCGAATTCACTTCTGCCACCCGTCACTACGACAGTAAAGTTGACGATGGAAGAATTCTTCCACTGTTACCGTCCCACGGAGATCATAAAGTCAAAAGGAATGTACAAGTTTGTAGCTAGAAGCCCGTAATTGAGGCTTGTCTGTGATACACCCAACTCCAATAGGGACTGGAAGAGTAGGTATTTTTTCTTGGAAGGGGACAAATGGATGTGTCGTCTAGGGGATGACACATATATGCCCGTCGACACCACATGGGGCATAATGCCTCCGTCGGGTATGCAATTGCTTTTAGCTCCCGTCTAATAAAACATTTGATTTTGTTTGTAAGTTAGTCTAACCGTCTTTTTTGTAGCTCGGGACCGTCCACAAGTTACTTTAGAGGAGTGGAGCTTCCTGGAGAGGATTTTTAACAAGACGAAGCTTGAAGAGAGGATGTGGGCACAACTAGTCACCCTCGACACACTCCAGTGGTATTGTGACGGCCCCGAACCCACTTCTGCTGCCCGTCACTACGATAGTAGAGTTCGCAAACGTAAGCCTGTCATAAACACTTACCATCTTTTTTTACTCATGCTTTTCTAACACTGCACATCCGTCTTTGATTTTGCAGAAATGGACGCTGCCAAGAGAAGAGCCTTCATCAAGCAACAAGCAGCAAAGAAGAAACAAGAGGTCGGTCAAGCTAAGGGGACGGTTCCATCCGTTCTGTCAAAACGGAATCAATTGGAGAAGATGGACCGTCTACCGAAGAAGCAGAAGACCACCCCAGAGCCAGTCTTAGCGCTGGAGGCCGAGACCAAGAAGACAGTCACTCCCGTCAGGCATGGAAAGGCTAAAGGTTTAATGAAGGGTCCAATTCATACAGGTGAGAAACCACCCGTTCTCCTTCGAGAAGACTTTGGATATGCCCTGGAAAAACTCTCGTCCACCGTGACGGCTGATGATTATGAGGACCTTGGCAACCACGCTACGGAGGCGATGGGAGAGACAGGCCTCTTCACTATTGCACAGGTACTTTTTAACCCATCCTCAAGCTTGAAACCATCCTTTATCATCTGTCGTTTACTTAGTGTTGTATTTTGCTTTCAGGCCATGCTAATGATGAAAGGGCTGATGGGCCGTTGTCTTAATCATGAGACAACTATGGACCGTCTTAGGAAGAAGAATAAAATGATGGAGGACGAGCTCCACGATCTAAAGACCTGGAAGATCAACATGAAGAGAAAGCTCAAATGCTCGGAGCAAGTTAGAGGTGAGTTGGAGAAGCATACGAAGCAGTTGACTCAAATTCTAAAAGACAAGGAAAAGGAGCTGACAGACACCAAGACTCAACTCCGTGATGCAAAAGAAGTGGCGATCTAGGAGTATCGCGACTCCGACCTTCTTTTGGCAGAGCTTGGGAGCTCCTTTGCTGACGGATTCGACGACGCCCTCCGTCAGGTCAAGGCTTTGTATCTCGATCTGGACGTGTCCCATGTCTCCATTGATGCTCAAGGGCAAACACTAGCTCGATTCGTCCATTCAGAGAGTATAAACGATGTGTTTGCCGTCACTGCTCCTGCTGATGAAAGCCAAACTCTCCCTCCAGATCAACCAGAAGACAACCAAAAAATTGAAAGTACTTCCCCCAAGCATCAGTAGCAGTTTTTTTTTTTTGAAATATCACAGTCAAAACTTTAACCGTTGTAATTTATTTTGTTGAACCGTCGTATTTTAATTGTGAACATTTCCTCTTATGAGATTTAACTAGCTTATTCGCTTGCTTTTTATCCGTCGTGTATTTTTAATTTATTGCTTCATATAATAGTCTAATCATGTCGCAGGGGTCCGTCCAATTATGAGTTGTATGCAATGAAGACATCTTTCATTTATGATGTCAGTCTATCTCACAATTTGACTTGTATGTTTCTCCCTTTAGAGGTTGTTCCGTCCATTTTATGGACCGTTTACTATGCGGAATAATATAATAATACTTGTAGGATGATCCGTCCACCGTGAGGACAATTCTCATCCATTTTGGATGATCCGTCCACAATGTGGACTTAGTAGATATCCGTCCACTTTATGGACTTAGTATGAATCCGTCCATTATGTGGACTCGATTTATTTTTATCCGTTTTGGATGATCCGTCCACTATGTGGACTTAGTAGAGATCCGTCCACTATGTGGACTCAGTATGGATCCGTCCACTTTATGGACTTAGTAGATTTTTATCCATTTTGGATGATCCGTCCACTATGTGGACTTAGTAGATTTTGAGCATAGTACATTTCATACGTTTTAAATAAAAACTCTTCTCATTATGACATACTGGTAGACTATATTGTTCATGGAAAATAAAAACTTTGGCTTTAATAAGTAAAAACTATGACTGTCTAAAAATAAACTGGAAACGAGGAGGTAGATGTTGTCTATGCCCTTCGACTATTGGTAATATTTCTTCAGGTGCTCTGTGTTCCATGGATGACTCAGTTTTCTTCCGTCTAACGTCTCTAAGTAGTACGTTCCCTTCCTATGCCATGAAATGATTCTGTATGGTCCTTCCCAGTTACGACCCAGTTTTCCTTAGGAGGCATCCTTTGTAGCGTCGAGTACTTTTTGTAAGACCAGATCTCCCACCTGGAAATCCCGGTGCCTAACCTTGGAGTTGTAATGTTTTACCATCATGTCTTGGTATCACGCTAGTCTTTGTGCAGCTGCAGCCCTGACTTCGTCTATAAGGTTGAATGTTAAACGGAAGACTTCGTCATTCTTGCTCTCATCGTAGCTTTCCACACGGTACCTTGTTAATCCTACCTCTGCCGGTATGAGGGCCTTAGTACCATACGCCAATCAAAACGGTGTCTCTCCTGTCAGTGTTCTCGTCGTTGTCCTGTATGCCCATAAAACACTTGGTAATTCGTCTGACCATATGGCCGTTGCCCCCTCGAGCCGGGTCTTGATGATCTTCAATAAGGACTGGTTCGTGACTTCAACTTGTCCGTTGGCCTATAGGTGGGCGGGCGACGAGTAGTGATTTTTAATTCCAAGCTGAGAACAAAAGTCTCTGAGCGTGTCATTGTCGAATTGTTTCCCGTTATCTGAAACAAGCACTCGTGGAATTCCATATCTGCAAATAATACTTCTCCACACAAAACTACGGATGTTTTTCTCCGTGATAGTAGCCAGAGTTTCTGCTTCCATCCATTTGGTGAAGTAGTCAATACCGACCACCAAGAACTTCAGCTGCCTCACTGCTGTTGGGAATGGATCCGTGATGTCTAACCCCCATTGTGCAAACGGCCATGGAGCCATCATAGAGGTAAGTTCTTCCGCTGGCTACCTAATGAAATTGCCAAATCGTTGACACTTGTCGCAGACTCTCACGTATGTATGGGCATCCTTTTGCATTGTTGGCCAGTAGTATCCTGCTCGGAGTAGCTTGTGCACTAGTGACCTTGATCCAGAATGGTTTCCATAAACTCCTTCATGGACCTCCCTCATCATGTAGTCTGCTTCTCCGCGACCGAGGCATCTTAGATATGGTCGAGAGAATCCTCTTTTGTATTGGATGTCTTTAATCAAGACGAACCTAGCAGCTTTAACCTTCAACTTCCTTACATCTTCTTTGTTATCGGGCAGCTTGCCTTCCTTGAGATACGCCATAATTAGAGCCGTCCAACAATACTCATTGCTTACCTCCTGCATGCTAATGTCATCTAACAATGATAAAAGCTAGACGAAGGACAATACCTATTCAGGGATGATCATGGGTTCGGCCAAAGCTGCCTTTGTGAGTCGGTCTGTTTCTTAGTTCTTCTCACTTGGGATTTGAATCATCGTGAATTGGAGGTTATTCGTTCAATCCTTCACTTCACCAAGGTACCTTTTCATCCTCTCATTCTTGCAATCATAGCTCCCATTAATCTGACTGGCCACCATTTGAGAATCAGAGTAGACGACCGTCCTCTTAGCTCCTGCCGCTATCACAAGCTCCAATCCCGCAACCAAGGCCTCGTATTCCGCTTCGTTGTTAGTAGTGGTGAAGTCCAGATGGATCATGCATTCAATCTTGTCTCCTTCCGGGGTGTGGAATACTACTCCAACACCCCTAGTGTGCTTATTGGAAGATCCGTCTGTATGAATCCTCCATATAGGCGTCTCTTCTGCCCCTACTCCTTTGCGGTAATGAATTCGGCAACGAAGTCCGCCAATATCTATCCTTTCACTACCGTCCACGGCTGATATTGGATACCGAATTCACTTAGCTCGATTGCCCATAGCGCCATCCGTCCAGCAGCTTCGAGATTGCTCATTGCTCTCCGCAAGGGTTTATCTGTCAGGACATTTATGGTTTGTGCTTGGAAGTATGGCTTGAGCTTCTGAGCCACAGTCACAAGAGCAAATGCGAGTTTTTCCATCTGAGGGTATCTCTCTTCTGCCCCTTTTATTGCCCAGCTCATAAAGTACACAGGCTTTTGTACCTTCCATTCTTCTCTAATGAGAGCTGCACTGACCGCGGCTGAGGAGACAACAAGGTACAGGAATAATTCCTCCCCGGGCATAGATGGGCTAAGCAACGGTGGAGCGGAGAGATATATCTTTAACTCTTTAAATGCATTTTGGCACTTGTCTGTCCATTCGAACGATTTCTTCAGTGTTTGGAAGAATGGGAGGCATTTGTCCGTCGCTCTTGATACGAACCTGTTTAAGGTGGCTATCTTCTCGGCCAAGCTTTGTACTTCCTTTACCGTCCTTGGAGGAGACAATTCCATAATCGCCTTTACTTTCTCCAAGTTGACTTCAATGCCCCTCTAGGATACCATAAATCCTAAGAATTTTCCTGTGGTTACTCCGAAGGCGCATTTTTTTGGATTCATCTTCATTTTGTATGTCCGAAGAGTATTGAAAGTCTCCTGGAGGTCCCTCAAGTGATCAGACACCTTTACTCTTTTTACCAACATATCATCCAAGTAAACCTGCACATTTTTGCCAATTTGATGCGCGAACATCTTGTTCATCAACCTCTGATATGTGGCTCCTGCGTTTTTAAGCCCGAAAGGCATTACCTTGTAGCAAAAAAGCCCCTAACTTGTTACAAATGAGGTTTTCTCTTGATCAGTCTTATCCAATTTAATTTGGTTGTAACCGGAGAAAGCGTCCATGAAGCTCAAAAGTTCGTGTCTTGCAGTGGAGTCTACCAGGGTGTCAATGCGCGGGAGTGGGTAACTATCCTTAGGGTAGGCCCTATTCAAATCCATGAAGTCGACACACATTCTCCACTTCCCATTGGCCTTCTTGACCATTACTACATTTGCCAACCAATCAGGGTAGTACACCTCGCGAATGAAGTCTACTTCTTGTAACTTCCGTACTTCTTCTGCTATGGCTCAATCTCGTTCTGGGGCGAACACTCGCTTCTTCTGTCGAACAGGAGAGAAAGAGGGTGACACGTTTAACCTGTGAACTATAACCGTTGGATCTATTCCCGGCATATCCTCATGACTCAATGCAAAAACATCTTGGTTTTCTTTGAGGAATAATGCGAGCACTTGTCAAACTGTTGGGCTGGCGAGGGTGCCGATTTTGGTTGTTTAGTCGGGCCTAAAATCATCCAGTTACACTTCTTCCAACTCTTCCACCGGTTCTGCCACTGTTCTCTATTCCTTGATGCTAATTGCTTGTAAGTGGTCATCCATTTCTATCATGGCGATGTAACATTCCCGTGTAGTTATTTGATTTCCACGCAGCTCTCCAACTCCATGTTCGGTTGGGAATTTGACCATTAGGTGGTACGTAGAGGTAATAGCCCTCCATGCGTTGAAAGTTGGCCTTCCTAGGATGGCGTTATAAGCAAAAGAGCAATCGACCACAAGAAAAGCTACCTCCTTGGTTATTTTCTGTGGGTAATCCCCCACCGTCACAGACAGCGTGACAACACCCAAAGGGTAGACCCTTGTCCCTCCGAAGCCAACAAGGGGTGCATTTGTTGGGACCAGTCGTTCTCTACCAATCCCCATTTGTTGGAACACGAGGTAGTAGAGGATGTCCGCTGAGCTTCCGTTGTCTACCAAGACTCGATGCATGTTGTAGTCCCCTGCCCGTATGCTGACCACGAGCGCGTCGTCATGTGGGTGGTGAAGGCGTCGCGCCTCTTCTTCAGAAAACCTGATGATGGGGCTATCTCGTCGTGTCACTTTTAGTGAGGAACCTGTCGACTGGACACTTTGAACCGTCCGCAAGTAGGTTTTTCTGGCCTTTTTGGACGACCCTGCAGAAGTAATGCCCCCTACAATCATCCGTATATCTCCTACAAGTGGTCTGGGACGCTCGTTTTCCCGTCGGGGATTCTATTCCTGGAGTTGATCCGTTTTCTCCTTCCTCACGAACCTCTGCAACCTTCCTTGCCTAATGAGAGCTTCAATCTGCTGCTTTAAGTCATAACAGTTCGTCGTATTGTGGCCATGATCGCCATGAAAACAGCAGTATCTGTCTCTTGGCCTCTTGTTTGGATCTCCCTTCAACTTGCCAGGAAATGTCAAGGTTCCTTCATCTTTGATCTGCATTAACACTTGGTCAATTGGGGCTATGAGGAAGGTGAAGTTCGTAAACCTTCCCGTAGGCAGTTTGGGTCGTCGATCTTCCCGTCGTTCTCTGGTTCTTGCCATTTTTTGTCCCTTGTCCGGTTGTGTATCTTCTTGCCTTTCCCTCTTTTTGGGTTTGTCCTTTCGGGCCAATAAGGCATCCTCTGCGTTCATATACTTCGTTGCCTTGCAAAACACTTTAGACATAGTCTTTGGGTCATTCTTGTACAAAGAAAACAGAAACTTACCCTTTCGTAGCCCGTTTGTGAATGCTACCACAAGTATCTTGTCGTTTACCTCATCTATCGAGAGGGCTTCCTTGTTAAAGCGGGCTATGTATGATCTTAAGGTCTCGTCTTCTCGTTGCCTGATGTTCAACAGACAGGCAGTAGACTTCTTATGCCGGTGACTCCCGATAAAGTGTGATACAAACTGTGCACCTAATTCCTTAAAAGTGCTGATGGAATTAGGTGTCAGCCTACTATACCAGTCCCTTGCAGGCCCTTTCAACGTGGTGAGAAAAGCCCTACACATGATTTCATCTGGTACGCCTTGAAGATGCATTAGGGTTTTGAAAGATTCCAAGTGATCTAATGGGTCCTTGAATCCGTCATAATTCTCCACGTGAGGCATGCGAAACTTTGGAGGAAAAGGGCATGAATTCACGAGGGCTATGAAAGGCAAATCTGTCCCATGGACTAGGTCGTCCAGGTCGTTGGAGATTCATCCTCTAAGGGCATTCATCATTACGTCCATACGACCGGATGGCCGGTTGGTCTCCTGCCGCTCCGGTCTAGTCGGAGTGTTGCTACCCTCAGGCCTTTCCACGTTCCTCCCCCCCGAACTAGCACCTTCCTAGTCTTCCTCTAGCGCACTTTGGTGTGCATTCCTTTGTCATAGTTGCTCTTCTAAATCATGATTCTGCTTGGTGAGGCGCTTAATCGCCGCCGCAAGCGTTTGGACTTACCTCTCCAGAGCTGTGGCGTGCGGTTCGTCGCCTTGATTGTTGGTTGTTGCCGTTGATCGAATGAGTACCATGCAACTTTTTGTCTCAGGAATAGAGCAAAAGCTAAAGATCTTTTCTTTCCCACATACGGCGCCAACTAATGATGCCAAAAAAATCACAGTAAGCTGCAAGCACTCTCCAAACCAAAACAACACCTGCAAAAAAGAAAATGGAGGACTTAAAAGAGAGCATCGGTATGGTGCCGGCCAAAAACCCTCCGAAGGTCAAGTTAGAGTCTGTTTTTTATAACCCTAGAGTGCCAGAGTCAAGTTATTTGTGCGTACCTTGCTTTGTGAGGGTTTTGGGGTATTTATAGTAGCATAGGGCCGAAATTCATGCCTTGGTCAAGAAGTTCTTTCCTTCTAGAAGAGTAACTCGTGGATTTTGCATATCTCTTAGAGTTCTTTTCCATATAGGAGTCTTTTATTACGATCAAACGTGTAACGCAAGAACATCCGGTGTTCACACTTGTGTGGAGATAAAGCAAAGACATATCAAACATATCGCATGATGTATGTTGATTCGAATTAGGAATCTATGACACCTAATCAGTACCTGACGAATACCTAATGTCGACACCGTCCAATATGTGTCCTTGCAATATCAATCCGTTGACTAACCTCATGTCAACATCATTCCGTCGTGCTTTGTGAAGAGAGATCTGTCTCTTACTTTTATCCTCTTCACTTTCTATCATCTGATACAATGATATGCATATTTTACCCAGCATGGTCGAGCACTAAAATCATATAAAAATCTTTCCAGCAGCATTGACACATTCCCATTCCAAAATTTACTCTGTAAATTTGAGCATTGGATCTTCAATTTGACACCATAAGTGAGAGATTGACTAGGATTTTCTATTGATCTAACATACACCTATAATATTGGGAAGAGCAGACAAGTGCATTTGAAAAAGCAACCTGAATAAGAAATTGCAAAGGGCTCCACCCGAATGAGAGAAGGGAAACTTGCAAGGAACAGGCATCTAAAAGGTAGATTGATTATCAATATCCCATCAAAAGTTGGCAAGCAGCAAACACTTGAGAATTGATCTCAGGTAAAAGTTGGTATTTCCATAAAACCATTGCTACAATACTCTGTATCAACATGGCAATAACAAAGTTAGAATTGCTAGACGATGTCATAATGACTAGCAAGGTTACAACTGAAAGAAGATAACTAAATTAATTACATTGAGCTCAAATTTAAGATGCTACTCACATGTAAAGTACAAAAGAGGAGCCATAACACATTTAAAAGGAAAACCTTGATACTGCTGTATGTTACTCCAATTGATCAGATACCACAGCCTCAGTCCCAACTTAGGGTTTTCCTACATGGAAACTTTCATGCCACTCATCTCCATGTACATATATATTCCTTGTTCAACACTTGGGCAACCGTCTTTACTCTTCACTGCTTGTTCTTAATAGCACCACTAGACAAGAAGTCCAAAATTTTTGAAGCTTTTGCCAAGTCATTCTATTTCTGGGGACTTCTACTTATATTACTAGTAGTTGCCTTACCAACCTTAGCTAGCACTAATACGGATAGGGGTGTAGCCAGGATTTTTAACTTGGGGGGCCGAATTACATGCTTGTACATTAGTCATAACTCATATTTATGTCTATGTACGTGTGAGACAGATAGAGTTAAAAGAAATAAAGAAATGAAACTTAAAGATTAAGAATGCCACACAAAAAAAATCACTAGTTTAAGCAAAACAATTAAAAAAATCACTAGTTTTAGTGACTTTCACATTTGAACATGCACAAACATAGTGCACTTTTGTTTACTTTATAAAAAAAAAATAGCATCTAGACAACTTTGTGTGTGTGTGTGTGTGTGTGTGTGTGTATTGGTTTGTGTAAATGCGTGTTTTGTTGGGTGAAGTCCGCTTGAGAAACTAAAATATTTTAATTGTAGAAAATAGTCATATTTCAAAATGAATGTTATAAAGAAATTAACATTGTATGATGCATAAGACTCACAACAAAATAAACACATGACAATTGCTCCAGTCAATTGCTGAACCAAAGGCTAATGACTGAAAGGTAACTAATACTTTTACTTTGTTTTAGTCATTTTATATGCAATAATTTGCTAGACAACCCCACTTAGCTAATTATTTTCATTACTTCTATATACCTTCTTTAATCCTAATAGTTCCGTGCTCTGGATACATCTAATTGTCAGCCAATAAAATTGAGACATACTTATGGTATCAAATATTTTTTATCACTTGTGCTAGTGTATCATTCTATGTAGTTTTGACAGATAATTGCCTCAGCCCTTTGATTGATAATACAACCACAACATATTTCAAAGGTGAAACCACTAAAACTAACATTAAACTAGATATGTGAATTTTTTTGAAGGGACCAACCGATACATTTGTAGGGCCAACTTATTTTTATATAGTATTATATAGGGGTTTCAAAAGCTTTGGGGGGGCCATGGCCCCCCCCAAGCTTATGTGTGCCTCCGCCCTTGGACGCGGAGAGCACCAGCGGACCAATTCAGTCGCATTTCTGATTCATACTTTGCTGCAGATAGCATAGCACTTTCTAAGTTGATTTTGGTGCATCTTTATAATTCACAGATGCTAAGTTGTCTGAAGATTTAGTGTATGTTAAGACTCTTGTAATTTAGTAACATTGTTTGGTCTCTTTTATACAGAGAACCATGATTCAAAATCTCACTTTCCCACTTCTTTTATACATATGATAATTCAGGCATATAATATACCTAAGAAAGAATGGATATTATAGTGCCATATAATTGCATTACATGGTAAATTTAAGCAAATGAGATATACAACAGTATACCCAAACATCTCACCAATTGAGATTGTAACATACCTACTCCTCGTCTCAAAAAAATGAAAACTTCCCATGAGATATTCAAAATGAACAACCACCCTAAAGGATTTTTTTTTTTTTTTGGGGGGGGGTATGGCTTAATCTAGGATTTAATTGTTGCCAATATAGGCATATATAAGTCTGTAATGACAAAATTTGTTGGTTTATAATTATAAAAACTGACATATTAAAAAATCTCAATCAAATAGTAAATTTTAATTCAGATTATATCAAGTAGATTGTTAAAGAAATTTTCGGATTTTGAACCGTTTTTCTTTTATTCTTTTCTTTAAGATATCTTGCTCAGTTGTAAAAGCCTAAAGCTTTATACCTAGTAAATTATTATTTTTTTAAGCTAAGCAATAACTCATGCCTTGTGCGGGATAATTTATTAACAAAATTTTTTTTAAAATTATTTTAAATTATAAGGAAACCATTCAAATGTCCACCATTATTGAGAAATCCCTCACATATCAAACAGACAAATGCTTAAAGCCCGAAGCATGTCATTACAAACTCTCAAATTGAGTTTCTTAAAATTTAAAAAAAAAAATTAGAAAGAGTATTAAAAAACCAAAGAAAAGCCACAAAAGTTTAGAATGGTAAAAAAATTATTGGAAAATAAAATTGATAAAAAATGTATTAGAAGAAATGGAACAAATAGTAAACTTTGTTTAACGAAATATTTATTTGAATTATTTTAAATTGTAAGGAAACCATTCAAATGTCCACAATTATTGAGAAATATGTCACATACCAAGTACGGGATGCCAGCTTAATAATAATAATAATAATAATAATAAACATCTAAACCCAAAGTAAAGCCACAGAACTTTAGACTGGTAAAAAAATAATGGAAAAGAAAATTGATAAAAAATTTATTAAAAGTGATGGAAACAAATAGGAACCCTTTTTTGGTGCATAAAAAACATAGCACAATTAGAAAGAACAAACAATCAAGAAAAAGCTAGAAAATAAAAGTGAAACTATTCATATATGTGTATTGTTTAATTCAAGGTTACAAATTATGAAAATCAAATGAACATTCAAAAGAAGAATCAATTTGCAACCGTAGCTAAGATAGTTGAAGAAATTTGACATTGCTAACAAAAATCAACGGCATGAGTGATGTCGTAGAAACCTGAAGAAAGCACACACGATACTCTCTTTGATGAAATAGAAACTATTAATTTTTGGTAGTAAATCTCGAATCCATGAGAGTTTCCTTAAATCCACAAGGTGATAGGTCTGAAATTCACCAGAAAAAACAATAGACAAAAATTTAAATTTTTATTGATAATAAACTTTGAAAAAAAACGTTTACAGACGTAAAGGCCTATTTAATGGCTTTATAAAACTTGATAAACAAAAAAATATATTCTAAAATAAGTTCTAAAATATATTTTCACAATTTGCTTCATTCCTTGTAATAATTTTTTTTCTTGGTGCAGGGATGGATGTGATGCGTTTGTTTCATTGTTTTTGCTGAGAGAATTGATTTTAGTAAATAGTTTCTTCCTAAGATCCTCCTCTGAGGTATACAATCTAGCTATCTTTTTTTTCCTTTTTTAGTTTAAGTCTTTGGTTGAGTTATTATGGAAAATTACGATATTTTGAACATTTGTGTAAAGCCCACTTAAGTGTGTGTGTGTGTGTGTTTATGACTAAGGACTAGCAGGTGGCTAGCAGCAATTCTTTTTTATGACTTTGTGCTAATTTATGTTATATATATATATATATATATAGAGAGAGAGAGAGAGAGAGAGAGAGAGATCTTTTCATGATGTTCATTCAACATATCTTTTTTTCATGATTAGGTTCGACTTGTCATGGATTTTTCAAAAATGCTTTTGTTGCTGTTGGGGACAGTGATAAAAGAGAAAATTTTGAAAATGTAACTTGGAGTGAATGTGTTGAAATTAAAATTGGAATGCAAGTGAGCTATGAAGAAGAAGCATATAACTTTTATAATGAGTATGCTTTAAAAAGGGGATTTAGCATTTGAAAAGCAATTAAACGAGAGTATAATGGTGTTATTAGGCAACAAGAATTTGTGTGTTCAAAACAAGGTTATAAATAGTTTGAAGACCCTTCTAATGCTAAAAAGTATCATAAATTAGATGTAAGAATGAGTTGTCGTGCTAGGATCTAGTTTGATGTAAAAATAATAATATTTGGAGTGTTTTACACTTTAATGACACACACAGTCATGAATTTGCAACTCCAGAAGAAAGATGTAACTTGAGATTGAGAAGGAATATAATTAGCACAATGGTTTGTTCAGGTATAAAAGCAACAAAGTCTTACTCATTTTTATCAGAAGAACTTGGAGGTGCAAATAATGTTAGGTCCTCTAAACGAGATTGTCATAATTTTGTGCAAACAAAATGAAAAGAAATTATGGAAGCTGGTGATGGGCAAAGTATTATTAATCATTTTCCAAGATAAATAGAGTGAAGATTCAATGTTTTTTTATTCATTGCAAGTAAACCAAGATAATAGAATTGCAAATTTCTTTTGGAGAGATGGTAGGTCAAAATTAGATTATGACTCTTTTGTGGATGTTTTTATATTTAACACTACTTATCGAACCAATAAGAACAACTTAATTTTTGCACCATTTGCGAGAATCAACCATCATTAGAACAATGTTTTATTTGGTTGTGCTTTTTTAATTGATGAGACAACTCAGTCATTAATTTGATTGCTTGAGAATTTTTTGATTGCAATGGGAGGTTGGCAACCAAAATCTATTTTTACAAATCAAGACCAAGCAATAACAAACGCTATTAATCTGATTTTCACTAAGTCTTGTCATCGACTTTGTTTATGGCACATTAATAAAAAAATGCTCAAAAAAACCTTGTTGGAATCTATGGTATTCAAGATTTTAATCAAAGATTTAATCATTGTTTATATGGTGATGTTCAAAAGACATGGACTTTGACTCAACTTAGAGTGAAATGATTAAGAGGTATAATTTTAAAGATAATGCATGGCTTGATAGGTTATACCATATTCGAGAAAAGTGGTGCCCAACTTTCAATCTAGATTTCTTTTCTGCAAAAATGAAGTATACCCAAAGAAGTGAGAGTACAAATAGTGTTTTTCAAATTATGAAAACATCTACTTCACTTATGGAAGTTTTTAAATTTTATGAGGAAAAGGCAGCACAAATGCGACACAATGAAATAAATGAAGATTTTCATTGCAAGAATGGTGTACTTGGGAAAGTTCATAAGCATGGGGGCATTTTAAGTCATGTTGCTAAAGTTTATACTCTTGTTTTGTTTGGAATGTTTGAAGAAGAGTTCAATTCAAGTATGGGATTGTGTTGTGTTGAAACTAATCATTGTAAGGATAACTTTACATATTCACTAAGGCTATGTTTGGTTCTATGTAAAACGTTTTCCAAGTGTAAGATTTTTTCAGATGAAAATATTTTTTAGAAAAGAAAATATTTTCAGGTGTTTGGTGGCATTTTAAAAAATACTTTGAAAAATATTTTTTAGTGTTTGGTTGTGATCTTGAAAATACTATAAAAAACACATTTTCTACTTGTTGCTCACATTTTCTCAACTTCCAAACAAATATATAATATCATTTCTCAATAGATAAACACAAAAGAAACAAAACCAAACAAAAAAATTCATCAAATCCGGTTAAATTGAGAGAAGAAGGAAGAGAGAGGGGCGACTGGGTTCGATTTAGAGGCGGCAGAAGCAAGATCGTACGGCGGAGGCGACTGGGTCACAATTGGTCGCTCGTCTTGCGATGGTTTGCTCGACATGGGTAGAGAGAAAAAGGGTAGATCGGTGACATGGGTAACAAAGGGAGGAAGAGAGAAACAGGGCAAATCGACGGTGGAGTTGAGCTTTGCTTGATCGGCAGTGAGAGGCACGGCCCAGACGGCGGTGGAGTCGATCTCAAATTCAGGTGACCGGCCTCTCTCTCTCTGACGATGGGCGGCTCTTTCTCACACTCTCTCTCTCTCTTGGTATAGTTTTTTTTTTTTTTTTGAAAATGGTTTAAAGGTAAAATAGATGTGTAATCTATTTTACACTTCAGACCTTCATATTTTACAGTCAACGGAAATGATTTTCCATTTGACTTAGTTTTTCGGCCAAACCGAACACCCCCGGTGGTGTAAAATATTTTTCGAATTCTTTTTACACCCGAAACAAACGCAACCTAAGCTCTGGAGAGAGTAGAAGGGATCATATTGTGCATTTTAACTAGGCTAAATTAAATATTTGTTGTGATTGCAAATTATTTGAGACTTTAGGGTTGTTATGTTGCCATGTTTTAAGGATGTTTCTTGTGAATAATATACCCGACAAATATATATCAAGTAGATGAACAAAAAATGCCAAGAAAAGGTTGTGTTGCTTTGTTGATTCATTTAAATCAAATGAGAAATCAACTCATGTATTGCGTATGAGCAACTTAAATCTTTTGTGATATAAATGTTGTGATAAGGTAGCATTGACCAATAATGGGACCAAATTAGCAATGGATTGTCTAAGAGAGCTATCATGTATGCTTGAAAAGAGTTTAGCATATACAAATAGGGTGAAAGATGTTGGTAAAAAATGTCCTCAATATCTCATAGATGATGATGATGATGTGCAACCTGCTTAGATGGTGAAAGACCAATCCTTGATCCGCCACATATGAGAAAGAAAGGATAACTAATTTTAGAATAAAAAATCAAATGGAAAATAAACAAAGAAAAAAGAAAGTGAAAAATGTAACCACTTCAAAAGCTCCAAAAGCTATTTATATGGTACATGGTAAGTACAAAACTAATACTCAAGCTTTCTTTTTCCTATTTTTTGCTTGTTGAGTTTAATGGATGTTCTTATTTCCTCTCTTTTTTCTTTTTCTTTTTTAAGAAAATGTTCAATCATCATTTTTCTCCCCCGGAGATGTCTATTGCTAATCCTATGGTTAGCTCTACAACAATGCTTCAAGAAAATCATTTGGAAAAAAGAACATACGAAAAATAAAAGATGCAACCATTTCACAAGCTTCAGAAGCTATTTCTTATTTTTGCTTGTTAAGTTTAATCATTTGTTACAATTTTCATCTTATTTTTTTAGAAGATGTTCATACATCATTCTTTCCCTCGGAAATGTTTGTTGTTTATCCTATGTTTAACTCTACAAGAATGTTTCAAGAAAGTGCATCAATGTCACACTTGAATCAAGTACATTCTATAACCTTAAACTTTTTATGTTAGAGGGGGGGGGGGGGGAGGGGGAGAATATGTGCTTTTGTTTATTTTTATTTTCCCTTAATATCGTTCTCTTTTTTTTTTAGAGCTCTGCTAAAAAATAAGGAAGTACGAAGAAAAACTCTTTTGGATAGCATTTTGGACATTATACTGCATAGCTAATGGACTTCATTTTTGGACAATTTTTTAGACAGCATTTTGGACATTATTGCACAATGGAGAAACATCTTAGATAGTATATTTTACTTGAAAATTTTTCAGGTAGCATAGCTGAAAATTTGGAAGTGATTGCATAGCCAAACACTAATTATAGTTGTCATTTTGGAAAACTTTTGTAAATATGAATAAAGTAAACTAGATTAATTAGTAAATTTGTCTGACGCATATATCTTTAACAATTCATAAAATAGAAAGAAAAAAGCATGTCGATTATATCAAAGTTTGGGGGTAACAATAATTCTAATTTATCATGGGTAAAGATATTATTGCTGATATAATAATTTCTATATGCTATGCTATCATGAATTGAAAAGAAACAGTTCGAATACCATCTACTAACATCACCGAAAACCTTGTTAAAATATTGTTAAGAGGAGGTTTTATTGAAACTGTGAGAAAACATTAGGAAAACAACAAAAATAAAATTGGTTTTAACCCTACAACATAGAAGGAATATGAAAGGTCCATGTAAAACTATTTTAAATTTAAAATAGATTAGTCAACCCAGTCTACGAATCTATTCTAGTCGCCAATGAATTCCTAGAATTTTAGGTGGGATGGGGATTGTAATTCTTTCTACCTCTCAGGGTATTATGATGGACCGAGAGGCCTGACTAGAAGAAATCGATGGAAAAATTGTGTGTTATATATGGGAAGTTTTCTTATATCCAAATTAAGATATAGAACTTTACTATTTGTGAAAAAATAAAAATTCTGTGTATGTTTGAGTAGCTTCTAGTTAAAGACTAATTATATGTAAATGATGAAAGTTTGTAATGCAATAGTACATTTCATTCTAATAAATTAGTTTCTATATGTGCATGGTGGTGGATCTGCAATGCTAGATTGTTGTAGGTGCTATATTTGAACCCTTAATGTCTCCCCAGAGTCTATTGATGCATTTAATTTCGATATACTTGGAAATCTTGAATTTTAAGATTGTACTTTGCCTTGATTATAATGATTAGACTTTAAAAAATTACAAAAAAAAAAAAACCAATCGCGCATATCAGCATGTGGAGTTGTTTTCTTCAACAGCCAAGAAAGTCCAATATCGTAGTCTGCCACATCAACCAATGGGGCTCTATTTTTGTATGTGTAGCCACTACCATAATCCCAACATGGATTGCTGCAACTTCTCACTATATTATGCTCACTATACTATGAAATATAGTGAGAATAATGTATCACTATAGCATGCTCACTATATATCTATATGTATCATTTGCTTTTTTTTGGCATAAATATGAAACTTGAAATAATGAATAATAATAATCAATAATATAAAAGCAAAATTTTGACTTTTTTTTTACCACTCCTTATCGCGCTACGCGCCTATATAAATTTATGCCACATATATATTTAAAAATATCGAATAGTTGTACATTTTCTTTTTGTTTGTTAAGTTTTAGTATCTACTCTCCATTTCACATAAGATGTATATATTAAAACAAAAAAACTATCATTGAAAAGAAAGCATCGGTAAAGTGTAAGGAAGAAAATGAGAAATCTAAGAAGAAAAGCATCTGTAAGGCGTCTAAAGAAATCGTTCAGTATTATTATTGCTACCGTCAGTGTAACTTGATTCCTAAACCTTTTCACTATTTTATTTATATATAAAAATAAATAAATAAATAAATAAACCGACTTATTGTTGGGGACTGTGAAGATGCCATTGCTTATCTGATGAACAAGGACCCCCTTCCTATACTAGCATTTCATTTCAAGGAGATTATTCAATTCTAGAGAAGAGTGGACTCAAAGTTGATGTTTTTCACTTTTTGGAGGGCTGAATCGGTTTGCCAATCATATGGCACGTCTTGGACGTCACTTACTCTTTAGAGACAAAGCTAGAACTTAGAGTTAGGGGGCGGCTTTGTTGTTGGTTGTGTGCAGTGACTTTGGCCTTTGACTCTATTGTTGCTTAGTTGTTGGTAAGAATAAAATTATTTTGTTTAAAAAATTTTAAAGGGCCAAGTTGTTTGTTTTGGGTAAAATTGGTTGATTAGGCTTAATTTTTTGTAGTTTTAATATTAGTAATTTTTGTTATTGGACTAATTTTTGTAGGCTTGTATATTTTATTTTAGATTTTAGATCTATAAAATTTTGGTCTTTCAAATGAGAAAAATTCTAGAGTTGCAAACCTTTTTACAAATTCTGATGTAACGAGTGGTAAAAAATAATGTAAGTGGTGGGTCCAAATGCGAACCAATAAAAATTTGATATCTTAACAGTCTGTAAAAATGCTGTAGAAAAATTTATGACTATAACAATAATCTTAAAAAATTAATGATATTGTTAAGGGGGTAAAAGTGTACTTTCATAAAACAAAATTGCTACTGAACTAATTTTTAATATCTCAAAATGTATATGTGTGGACTCTCTTTTTCTCACTTGTTATTTGTGGATGATTCATTGTTGTTTTTTAGGAAGGACAATGTCTCTGTACAAAATCTTCAAATCATCCTGAATTGGTACAGTTCTATCTTAGGCCAGTCTATCAATCTTGCCAAATTTGATGTGTTTTGCTCACCTAACATGCCTTTGGAGGAACAACAAGCCCTTGCTAGAACCCTCCAGATTAATTTGGTTCAACAACCCAGTAAGTATCTTGGTGTTCATTTTAAGTTGAGAGGTAATAGGGTTGCTGACTTTCAATTCCTCATTGATAAATTAAAGGCAAAACTTCAAGGTTGGAAAATCAAACTTTTATCCCAAGTTGGTAGAACAACCTTAATAACTTTTGTTCTTCAATCCTTACCCTTATACACTTTTGCATGCTTTGAAATTCCTGAATATGTGTGTAATAAGATGGATTTAATCATAAGAGCATTTTGGTGGGGTCATGATTGCAGTGAGAACAAACTTTATTTGGTTCACTGGGATAAGGTTAGTCAACCTAAGAAGTTCAGTGGATTGGGCATTAAGAAGTTCAGGCATATGAATTAGGCCATGCTTCACAAACAGTATTGGAGAATAAGTCAGAATCCTCAACTCCTTGTAGCTAAAACTTTTTAGGCTAGGTATTTCCCAGCTGGTACTATTCAGGATTGTAGGTCAAAACCTCATTATTCATGGGTTTGGAGAAGTATCATCCAGCAAGAAAATCACCTTTTGAAGGAGGGTAGGTGGAGAGTTGGAAATGGGTATAGCATTCCCCTAAATCATAGGAATTGGTTCACACAGAAATTTACAAGTACCACAAAATCAACTCCCAACAGGCACTGTGGGGGATTTGATTGATCTTCATAATAGAATTTGGAAAGTGGATTTGGTGAGAAAGTTGTACCCGTTTCCTCAAGCAGCTGAAATTCTTCAAATACCTATACCCAAGACTGATTCTGTGCAGGATAAGCTTCTTTGGAAGTTTTCAAGGGATGGGAATTATCAAGTGAAGAGAGCGTATGAGTTGATTGCCCAAGTCATAGCAAGACAACCTAGACCTTGGCATGCTCAGAATGGCTGGTGGAGGTCTTTTTGGAAGATCAAAGTTTCTTTGAAAATCAGTACTTTCATGTGGAAACTTATGCACAATTGTCTTCCTACTTTACTCAATCTGCACATCAGGGGCATCACTAATGTCAAATGTTGTCCAATGTGTAATTAGGAGGAAGAAAGCCTCACTCATCTTTTTCGTCATTGCCCCCTTGCCAGGCTTGTTGGCATGACTCTATGCTATCTATTCATTCAACTGAATTCAACCTTTTATCTGTCCAATAGTGGATTGAGCAACTCATTTCAAGTCATAATAGGAATGGTGTGGATTCAATGTGTTTTTTGCAGGATGTCTTTACCATACTTTGGACACTATGGACTCACAGAAACAAAGTAATTCACCAAGGGATTAACCTAAATCCAATGGAAGTAATACTACCTTCTCAACACCTAGCTTGCAGGTACAAAGATACAATCTCAAACAGGAACAATCCAGGAGGCAGGGAGGGCAGTGGCATCAAATCAAAAAGGGAGAGTGCATCAGAACAGAGTAGATCAGGGAGGCAGAGTGTAGCAGGGGATTGGTAGATAATTATCAAGATTATAAATAGTAGAAGCAGAAAGTTTCATAGATATGGTAATGTTTATGAGGGTCTAACAATTCAAGGGGAGAAGGTGTTTTTTGGAGCTATTAGTAGTAATGCTCGGACGTCAACTGGAGCACTGCTGGAGGCTATGCTTGAAGCTATTCTGATAGCAAAGAGTCAAGGATTTCAGAAGATTTTGGTTCTTAGCAATAGCAGAAGTCTTATGCAAACTTATAGGCACAACACAGCTATTGATTGGTTAGATAGTACTAGGCTAACTGATCTAAGGTTTTTAAATCAAAATGGCGTTTGCTGTGATGTCTTTTGGGTACCCACTGTAGTTGTAAAGGACTTGAGAGTTGAGAGTTGTAGGTTGCTTGGCAACTCGTGTGCCAATGCACTTTTGTTGGTTTCTAGCAGCTAGTCCTACTCTAACATGAATTGATATAATATTTTCTCCCTTGAATGGTACGGAAAAAAAATGTATATGATGTACATGTTTCATTACTCTAATTTAGTTTACTTTTTCTTTATAATTAATGTATTATATTCTCCAAAACCGACTTACATAAAATATCACAAAATTATTCATGCATAATACAAATAACTTACTAGTAATAATAATAACTAATGTGTCTAAATAGACAATGTGAAAGTAAAAACAACATCTATTGAGTGATAGATTTAGTGTATAGCCACTGCCATAATCCCAACATGGATTGTTGCAACTTCTCACAATATTTCATTATATAGTATGCTCACTATACTATGAAATATAGTGAGCATAAAGTATCACTATAGTATGCTCACTATATTTCTATATGTATCGTATGCTTTTTCTCGGCATAATGATAAAACCTAAAATAAAGAATAATAATTAAGGTGTCTAAATGGACAATATTAAGGTAAAAACAAAATTCATTGAGAGATGCTTTACTTATTTGAAGATAGAATACAATAATATTTGAGAATTTCATACAAAAATTATCTAGAAAAAAAATAACGCAAAATTAGACATGCACTCCATGGATTTTGAACTCACATCTCACCCTTCATCTCATAATTTTTGTTGGTAAAGATTAACATTATTTACAAAGAAAGAGTTTACAAGTTCAATAGACTAAAAATATCAGCAAAATGAGCATAGATCCAGAAATTCAACAAACGAGGAAAATGAGAGACCACTCATCACAAACATTTAATCGTAAAAAGACCACTCATGCGTGCTATAACATTTCCTAAAATTATAGGGCAACTATATCAGTCCAAATGAACCATTTCTAACACGAAACTTTTAATATTATTTTATGAATGAACAAATTTCATTTTAAAGATCAAATGTACAAGAAATTTAGCACCAAAACACAACATTGCAACTACAAAAGCAAAACAACCACAACACAATAATTGAAAACATTACATAGAGAACAATAAAAACCATTACAATACAATATTTTAGCTGCTTGTATTCTTTGGAAAAGAATCTTTATAAATGCCCTAGAAATAGCAAATTGCCCTGTTTTGAATAGTATTGCAGTTGCTGCCACTTTCCAGTCTATTCTTCACTTTTCACCTAATCACTTTGACAATAATTTCTTCCGATAAAATGCTATACATCAACAATATAATAAATAAATTTCTTAATTACTCCATTGTTGTTTATCAGCAGATTTTTCAAAGCAAGTAAAGCAATGTATTCATGGAGAAAATTTTCTTTCATCTATGCATAATTAGCCAAATTTAGCTTAATTTCTTATTAGTTCTTCAATACAATTGTATTAACAAAAAGTTGGAAAGAGAAACTGTTCTTTTATCTATTCATAATTAGCTAAATTAACCCTAATCTCTTATTAGTTCTTCAATAGAAAAATTGGAAATGCAAGCTTGAACATATTTCTAAATAGTAGGGAAATAATATACTTGAGATCAAGCACCAGATTAGAATTAGAGTAGTACGTTTCTAAATTGGAATCGGAGTAGAATGTTTCTATAATCATTTTTTGGGTTTTTGGATTTCTCTCCATTATTCAGTTATTCGATAGTCACTCTTTTATAGTATTTTCGAATGAATTTATCCCACCTCTAGGTGCGCTTGTATGAACATTATACGTGTTGTCATTGATCAATTTCTCCATCACAACACAAGATTAAAAAGAAATTTTTGTTTAAGCTTTGTACAAAGGAGCAGGTGAGCTTAATATATCCAATTTGGTTTTGCGTCCACGTGATTTGTTCATCATCATCATCATCATCATCATTATTATTATTATTATTACTAGTTGAATTCCTGCATGATATGCGGTATAACTTATTATTAGTTTTTTTTCTTAATATTTCAATAATTTTTTTCAAGAATCTTGTAATTTAATTAATTGACACCTCATAGTGTTTCCAACATAGACATGAGGGTTCAAATACCCACATTCAACTATCGATGTATAAAAATAAAAATTCAATAAATTTCCTTGTAAAACATTGTAATCTTTCGTTATTTTATAGACAAAATAAAAAGACAATAAGTGTAGTGTAGTGATTTGGTCACACTATATGTGTGTGTATGCGCGCACGTGCACGCGTTTACAAATTGAAAATTGCATGAATAGATAAGGCATGCTTCATGCCTACCAAAAAAATGTAAATATCCTTCAATTTTTTTTTTTTTTAAATTCTTGAATGTGTGTTATTATTTTTTTCCCCCTTTTGTTGGACATTGTTTCAATTGTTGCAAAAACAACTAAATTTGAGCAAGAATACTATATTTCAAATGAATTGTTTTTCTCATAAAAAAAAATCAATTGCTTCTCATATAAATCTTAGAAAAAATTATATTAAAATTTCATTGTGCTTAAAATAATTAATATAACAAAATAAACATATTTATTCTATTAGTAATCTTTCTAATTACATAAGGAGTTAGGAAATTTTAATGGTTACAATTAATTTTAGTGAATTTACAAATATTTAATTTTTTTTATGAGGAACAATGTCATATTCTAAATTTATTATTATTATTCCAACTAAAAATTATTTCTTATATAGAGTTTATAAAAATAATTATATCAATTTATTTCATATAAGATAATTAATGCACAACTATAGATGCATTTACTCTATTAGCTAATTCAATGAAATAATACTAAGATATAAATGCAAGCTTTGTCGAAGTAGAAACCTAAATAAAGAGAATCTCAAGGAATCCGCCACACGGCACAATCTTATGGTATCTAATTTTATATATACTAGTCACAAACCCAAGCATTGGCATGATAATTTTTTGAGTAAAATACTATTTTAGTCCCTAAAGTTTGTAAAAAGTTTTTTTTAAAAAAATAATTTAGATATAAAAATAAAGGTAAACATAGACTACTACTCCATAATGATAGACTACTACCCACGTGACTTTTTATATATGGGCCAGATGGAGTATCAACTATTACTGCGAAAATGGGGTGTTAGGTTAATAGGAAAGGAAAATCACAGATCTTAGAACTAAATTCAAAGTGTTGAAAGGATCAAAAAGTCATCAGTCCCACATTTCAAACAAATTTGAATGTAGCTGAAAATTTTTCAAGAATAAAGGAACGTTATGTTGATGTTGCTTTTTCTTGTTTCTTTTTAACTTTTGTTGCTAAATTCTTCTTTTTCATACAACATCATGTTTTAGGTAATGAACACAGCTCTTCATTGCATTACTAATAGGAGTACACAAATGCTGAAAAAGGTTAGCCCCAAGGGCAAGAAGGGCCTCCAGTATGCCCAGATTAAAGCCCAGGAACACCACACAGACCCACACTCTTAACGTTTTAACCCAATTTAATGCCTTTTATCATAACGGAAAGCAAATGGCAAATGCTCCTACATTGTATAATCCGTAAATATATTGATAGATATTGGCTCACGTAAATTGCACTTGCCAGCATCAAAAAGCCTGAATGACATATAATTCAACTCTCATATGTGCGTTTATCAAAAATTAAAAATCCAGTTAATTTTACTATTCATTTTATTTTTGCTACCATTTATGGCACCACTACGCTTTTATATACTATTCATGGGTCTCATTGTACTAGTCTAGTTAACTTTTACATTTATCTACAGTACTTTCAATAAAAAAAAAATTCAATTTCAGTAAAATAAACGGATCTCAAACAGACTTTATATATATGGTACAAATCATCCTGAGCTTTGTTACCCAAGTTGGAGACAACATTAAGATAGGGGGCTTTTTCTAGTCTTCATCAGATCCAAGGTTACTTGGATTATTAGTATGCAACAGTTTCTTTGAAGACACCCGTGAAGTGATGCACGTCTATTATTTTGGGTTTTCTGTTTGGTGATAGGAAATGCACGACAGAAGTAACCTGCCAAAAATCATGTTCATAGACCAAAGAAGATGAATATTCCTCCCAAAAGTTTTAATAAGCTTTAAAGAGAAGATTTTTTTTTTTTTTTTTTTGAATTTTGAATTTTGAATTACTCAAGGAGACTGCTTTGAGGAAACTAGACTGGTTTTCCATCTTTCTATCATCTGATACAATGACATGGATATTTTACCCAGCATGGTCGAGCACTAAAATCATATACTGATCTTTCCTGCAGCATTGACACATTCCCTTTTCAAAATTTACCCTCTGTAAATTTGAGCATTGGATCTTCAACTTGACACCATAAGTGAGAGATTGACTAGGATTTTCTATTGATCTAACATACACCTATAATATTGGGAAGAGCAGACAAGTGCATTTGAAAAAGCAACCTGAATATACGGCAAAGGGCTCCACCCGAATGAGAGAAGGGGAACTTGCAAGGAACAGGCATCTAAAAGGCAGATTGATTATCAATATCCCATCAAGAGTTGACAAGCAGCAAACACTTGAGAATCAATCTCAATGTAAAAGTGGGTAATTTCCATAAAACCATTGCTACAATACTCTGTATCAATATGGCAGTAAAAAAGTTAGACAGTAAAAAAGTTAGAATTGCTAGACAATGTCATAAGAACTACCAAGGTTACAACTGAAAGAAGATAACTAGATCAATTACCTTGAGCTCAACTTTAAGATGCTAGTCACATGTGATTGGCTTTTCAATAGAAACAGTTTATAGAATATACAAGAATAAAGCCAATCTGAAGTCCCTTTCAAAGCAAAGATCTTGGGCAACCATATTCCATCTACAATTGGAATTCCAAAAAAAAACATATAGTTAGCCTTTTTCCATGTTTACTATCAGCAATCAAAAGCAAAAAAAACATTGATAGAAATGCAAATTCCACCTGATTTACAGCTTCTGAAAAGAAGCTGAAAGATACAACATTGTACCACTGAAGTACAAAAGAGAAGCCATAACACCTTTAAAAGGAAAACCTTGATACTGCTGTGTGTTACTCCAACTGATCAGACACCACAGCCTCAGTCCCAACTTACGGTTTGCCTACGTGGAAACTTTCATGCCACTCATCTCCATGTACATATATTCTTTGTTCAGCACTTGGGCAACTGTCTTTACTCTTCACTGCTTGGTCTTACTAGCACCACTAGACAAGAAGTCCAAAATTTTTGAAGCTTTTGCCAGATCATTCTGGGAACTTGTACTTATATTTCTAGTATTTGCCTTACCAACCTCTGCACTGACACTGAGAGCACCAACAGACCGATTCAATCGCATTTCTGATCCATACTTTGCTGCAGATAGCATCAATGATAGCGCTTTCTGAGTTGATTTTGATGCATCTTTATAATTCACAGATGCTGAGTTGTCTGAAGATTGAGCTGAAGCAAGTGGAGAAGTAGGCAGCCTTAGTGAGATTGCACTTGTGTTTTGAGATTGATCAGGTGCAGTTTGTCCCTGTAGAATAGCTCTATCAATACCTGTACTGCAACTGAAGGGAAAGCTGGCCTTCATCTTACTACTAGAATCATCTACTGAGGCTTTTCCAAAAGATAGAAAGTTCACTCCCAGTGGTGTAGTCAGAGGTTGAGTTTTCTTTACCATCTCATTCAAGTTTTGAATTGTCTTTGATGCACTTTGGCTTGCCTGGTTGCCAATTTTGATGTTAACATCATTATTTGGAGATAAACTATTGTGTTTCTGCAAATTTAAATGGTCTAACATTGTAAGTTTGGTACCACTGTCCCTGTTTGAATGCAAGCTAGCCACTTGTTTAGTAATAGAATCGTCCAAAGGAGCTTTGCCAAATGAGAGAAAATTTATTCCCTTCGGTACCACAGATGGTGAAGTTCTTGTTGGAATCACATTCATATTTTGAAGTGTGTCTGACGCACTTGGAACTGCCTTACTCCCAACTTTAGCTCCTCCATTCCTACTTGGAGAGGAGCTTCCTTGCTTAAGCATGCCTGAATTAACCACTAAAGATTTCCCAGCAGTGAAAATGCTAATTCCTTTGGGTGCAAGTGCAGGTGGTGTCACTAGAGTCTTCACATTCGCGTGACAATGTGCTCCCATGGAAGCAGGCAAGACATCAACATTCTTCAACAAACTGCCTGTGACATTCAGTTGCTTACTAACATTTGTATTACCTGGGAAGAATGGAGACTTCATTTCAGGTTTGCAATCATTTGAAGCAGCTGCAGAATCTTCCTTTGTTGGAATCTGAGATGACAGTAACCAATGGAAAAGTCACACAACTTCTTAAGCATCAATCTTAAACTTATCAAAAAGAGTCCAAATAATTGGGGAAAATATTTCATTGCGTATTTACTTATTCGTTCTGTTTGCTTGGGGATCAAATAGTATTTAATACACATTTAATATACTGTACTGAATTCATGAATAAAAATGCTACCCTATTTCAAAATATTAAAAGACCTCAAAAGACATAGCAAATGAGAAGAAGGCACCTTGTGTGAAAACATACAATCATCGCCTCTGCTACAGAAACCTTTCACAAATTTGTCACAGGAATACTTGGAAAGCTGATGATCATACGGACAGTCATCCCCTTTTATGCATGAGTGACGTGCAAAATGACAGCAGGGCTGTAATAACAGAATGGAAAAAAGAGGATCTGTCAAGTCTTCAAGAGATGTTACTAAAGTAGCACATATTTGCTTTGTACTACACATTCACAATTGGACCATTGAGCTAGAATGAAATAGCAGATGCTTAGCCAATGGTAATTAGCAACACCAAACCGCCAATTAAATGCTTCAATTACAACCATAGCTACTCAGCCTAGAGTAATCAGCATACACTTCATGAAACAATTTACTGAGGTAGAATGCAGCTATGAGCATCTCAAGAAAGCATAAGTCAAAAGAATATACCATGGATTTTGTCAAAGGTACTGTATCATGTGAAAATTTGCACTCGTCACCCTGTGAAACAAGAAGTATAAATGATTGTATGAGTTATATGGCTAAAGGAAGAATCCATAGGCAGTAGATCATCTATTACCAAAGAAATACAACAACCCCCAAAAAAAAATACACAAAAGAAAAAAAGAAAGAAAGCGCAGAAGGTTCAATATTAGATTTAAATGACCCAACAAGTCAACAAGATTTCCTTGCTAGCCAAGAGTTCAGCCGCCAGAGAATTATACTTCCTTATGACCTTGTTAAATACCTAGCCTCTTGCGTGCATTGAAACAAAGGCAAAACTGGAGAGGCAGAAACAAAAGGCAGGCCAGAATTTAAAGCATGGAAACTAGCAAAATCATCATCTCCCCCAGCAAGAATTTGAATTTGATCTGGAACAGAAAGAAATGGACAAAATCTTTTTTTTTTAGCAAGATAGCGTGCTGTTATTGCCAAAAGAAATGACAACCACATGATTCAATGAAACCAATCCTATAAGAATACTAGATTTATAAAATAATCAACTTTCATACACTTCCTTAGAAATCCATTTTAATTCTTTGTCTGATTTGCTTGATGGTTGTAGTCTTTATAATTCTTAGTTCTGTTTTGTTCTCATGCCTACTTTAGTAAACGTCCAAGTGCTTTGACCTTTCGTATTAATTTTCTATCAATGAAGTTTATTACTTATAAAAAATATATATATTTTTACAAGTCAGTTGTATTTTTATGTTTTAAGTCTTAGTAGTTTATTAGGCTATTAGTATTTTAATATTTGGAAGCAAGGTTATTTTTGCAATAAGGCAATTAGGGATTCTTACGCCAATTAGAACCAGGGTTTACTTTTCCTACATAAAAAACTATTGCACTCCTTTTTGAAGATGATCTAGAAATGATTTTGATGAGCAGAAGTTTGCTTTTGGTTTTTTTGGTTTGATGCCAACTCTAGCCAACCCTAGGTGTAGATGCCTAGTGGTTTTACCTTCACTTGGTAGTGACTCCAAGCAAGCCTAGATGTTGACTCCTAGGTTTATATCCTTTTATTTCCTAGTGTTTAATTTTATTGCTGCAAAGTTCTGGTTATCCTGTGTCAACATATAAGCAATTTCTGCTCATCCACACACGTTACAGATGATTATTGCAATTGCAGACCCAAGTAACTGATAAAAAACAAATTTCTAAGTGACTATGGCTTAAACATCAGCATGCAGCTTTGGCCTTTGCTGCATTGCAAGGATAATGTAAAACTTCAGAGCAGTTTACAACCCAATATATAGATTGAACAAGAAAAATATGATAGAGAACACTGTACAACCTGTTGGCACCGTCCCTTGAGATAATGGTGACAATATGTTATTTTTTTTGGTGTCGCTACTGGATGAATTTTCAACCTTTTAACACCAAGTGCTCTGTTCTTTTCTGCTCGTCTCTTTCGATCTTTTTGCTGCAGAATACAATTATCATAAAAAAATTGATAAAAAATTTAAAAGCAGACAGAATTATATTCTCAACGTACATAGTAAACTTCGTATTAAAGAAAATGCGTAAATTAATCTTGTAGAACACTGTGGAGGAACACTAGGTTGATACAGTCTAAATTTTATTTGCAACAATGAGCAATCAATTAGCTTCACAAAAGAACACACAAAATGCATTCAAGCAATTGAGGAAAAAAAAGAGACATAAATAACACCTTTTTCTTTGCTTTCTTTTCTTCAGAAGAAGGGCCCCGCTTTTTCTTATTATGGGAACTAGCATCTTGCTGCAGATGAAAAACATCAAATCACGTTACATGTGAACAAACACCATAATTATTAAACTCTAAACATTTCTGAAAAGAGTGATGAAGGAAGAATGGGCATTGTATGCTTGCATGTGTGTCCGTATGACAGGATTTGTGTGTTTGAGAGAGAGAGGTTTTAGAATCAACTCTTATAAAAAAAAAAAGAGGTTTTAGAATCAACTGTTCTGGTATTAAGGCTGATGGTTACAACTTCCAACAAAACATCCCAAAAAAAAAAAAGACTTATGGTAAAATGCACATGTAAAATACTCGACAAGAGGAGACAAATATTTTTCTTTTTTTATCTTTTAAAACAAAAAAATCCAAGTCATTCAGTAAAAGTAACACTGTTATGCAAATAAAAATAGTCTCTAGAGAATTAATATAGCATATATATGTGTGTGTGTGTATATATATATATAACAGACAACTCAATGATATTGGATGACCAAAATTTTTTTTGACATGCAAGCTCAAACTACAAACATGGGCACCACCACAGAGTAAGCCATTGCCACTAGGCTATCACTTGAACCCCAATATTAATCGTCAAAAATATTAAAGATTCGTATGAGGAAGTGCAAAATCAACTTGTAGTTGTATGTGAAATGAAAAAAAGAAATGGAAAACAAAATCATACCTTGTCAGTAGATGTGATTCCATGGGAAATGGTTGTGTTTATAGGATGAGCTAGTGGATTACCAATGCCCTCCTTGGCTCCACTGTTTTTCTTTTTTATTTTTTCCTCCTTTAGCAAAAGGTCATGCCTATCTGTCTTTTTAGCATTCAAGGACTTTTTGTGAACAACCATTTTAGGTCTAAGTGCAATGTTGTTTCTATCATTTTCTTTGGGTTCAACTTCCCTACTATCATTAGTCTCGTCAAGTGTGTCCACTCTAGAGGAAGTGAACCCAAAACTTGTTTTACTTGCTCCATTCACCTCACCACAATGGAAACTTTTTTTCTCAATTTGATCTAGAGATACTTGCACCTCATCTACTTTCTTCTTCTCTGACGCTATAGCATCCTCTAAAAACATATACGATAATTTATCATCTTTTCCATCATCACCAGAAATTTCTCCTTCTTCAATGTCTCCATCTAGAGTCATATGATTGGGAAAATTCAATGAGTCACCACTACAGACTGATTTCTCCAATTCCTTCTCATTTGGATGAGTTTCCAACTCCATTTGCAATGCACTACTCTTTGGCAAGGGGCTTTTTTCTTCCATACTCTCACTTGGTTTCAAAGGTTCACAGATCATATCTTTATCTAAAGACAAGTCAGAGGCTTTGGAAATCTTTTGACTAGAGCATTCTCCCTTCTCAATTTCAGTATTCTCACTGATAGGAATAGTGGAATTCATTGCACAGCTATAGGGAACCGATTTGTTCACTTCCATGTCTGCATGATGCATCTCATGCTCTATGCCCAACAAATTAGCCTTCAATGACATGCTGTTTTCTTCCCCATTCTCTCTTTGATATTGAACTTCACCAATCTCCGTATTGTCTAATAACATGTCAGAATGCTTAGAATTCCTCTGAGCAGTCCCAGCTTTCTCCATAACAAATTCTTGACCATCAATATGTTCTTCAGGGTTATTCATTAGAACAACTTTATCACCGCCACTTTGGTTCTTGTCTAAAGATCTTGTAAAGGGATTATCACTAATTTCAGGGACAGGTTCCATATTGCCATTTACAATATTCTCTAACTCATCCATTAAAATTCTTTCCTTATCAATCCTTTTATCTTGGAGGCCAACCTCTTCAGTCCTCTCACCGAGCATCATGTCCATCTGTTTTAGCAAGTCCTCATTTTCTTCTACTGCCATTATTCTCTCTATCTCATCCATCGCCATATCTTGTGCATCACTAAACCCTTTGTCTTGGACACCAACAGCTTCGAAACTCTCATTAGATACCGTCTCTTTCTGAATTGCCAAATTACTAGGCTCCACTCTATCAGGTCCAACCAATTCAACACTCTCACACATTTCATTCCCAGTTGCTTTCCCCACTTCATCATTGCCAAAATCTTCAAATAAAATAAATAAATAAAATCAACAAAAAACAGGAATAGCATGACTAAGACTAAGATTTTCCAGTGAAACAATAAATCTAGTGATACAACAATTTTCATAAACTTTTTTCACAACTGCTGACGTGACCTGTTATGATTGGTGCATAATAAATAAGGAGTCCATATGAAAATGATGTTACATCAATCACAACTAGCACTGCTCATAGCTTAAACTTATATTTTCCCAATCAAATTCTCTACTCTGGATATAAATCATTATGACTCTTGCTTTTTTCGATTTCCAAACTATAAAATTGGAACACCTTTGCCAAACACTTGAACATGCTTAAACTTTGTATATAATTTCTGTGTGTGACTAGGTACTGTTTACTAAACAATTTGGAATCAATTTTACTTGGCTAACTAACAAAATTAATCCTTAACTAAAGCAAATTCACATTTCCAAAACCAAAAAAAAAAAAAAAAAAAAGCATGGGAATTAAAGACTAAATTAAAGTGGTACCTGGATTTTGCTCCTGAGGTACAACTTGATCAGCGAGAGAACACTGAGATTTGTCGTAGCAATGTGAGAGAATCCGAACTAAGGTGTAGTAAGTTTCGCTCTTGAGGTGTGACCGGCGGCGAGTGAAAGAGAACGGAGTTTCCGAAGGTTTTGAGCTTTCGATTTCTGCTTTCTCCATTGTCAAAACAAAAACCCAGGGTTTTTCAAAAGATTAGGGAAGCAGTGCCGTTTTCTAAGAGTGTAGGATTACAAAACCTTCAATCTTCTCCATATGAATTTACTATTGTCTTCTAAGAAAGATAGAGAGAGAAGCGAAGCGAAGGAAAGCGACGGTTCAGGGAGCCTACAAGGCTATGAGGGTTAGAAGTTAGAACACCACCGCCAATTATATTTTGGCTAAATTACAAATTTTACTGCTAACTTTGACTTATTTTTAAATTCAGTTGTCAATTTTTTTTTTTCATTTCAATCCTTTAAAAATATAATCATTTGGTAATGTTGTTTAAGTATTGTGAAAATACATATGGGTGAAAAAATGTTGTAAAAATACATGTTGGGTTGTTTAAGCTCTATTTGGAAGTTCATAAGGAAATGTAATAGAATGATAATAAGGGAATAGAATAGAATGTATTTAAATAGGGGAAATTAATAGAATAAAATGAAATTGAGTGACCTTGATTGGATGTTTTAAAATAAATTAATGAAAATGAATGGAATGTAAGTAATCTTGTTTGGGAGTAACATGAATGGAATTGAATCAATTTATGACAATATTATTATTAGATCCCTATAAAAAAAAAAGGGTTGAATATATAGGGGTATTTTGGGAGTTTTAATAAAAAAAATCATTAAATCTAATTTCATTCCCTCCCATTCCTCCTAGTTTCAAAGAAATGAAAATTTGAGGTTTTAAGGGAATAAAAAGGAATAAGTGTTCCTTCCTACCCATTTCATTCCTTCTCACTTAAACTCTTAAACAAGAGAATGGACTTTCCATTCTCTCCATTAAAACTAACAAACAAAGGAATGGAAGAATATTCTAAAATTATTATTTTCATTCCATTCCATTCTCTCCTCTCAAACAAAGCCTTAAACAATGAACACAGTTGCTTAAGCAACACAATCAAACAGACCCTTAAACTTCTTTTTGTTTCCCAATTTAATCCTTCCTCCAACCAGTTTCTTTAAATTCACCAAAATGACATTGTTCTTGATCCCTTTGGAAAATGAAAAATAATATAATTAGCGGCAAAATTGGATGGAATTAGATGAAAAAACTATATTGAAAAAAAAGAGAGTAAAACTTAAATAAATAAATAAAATAGGTTCAAGTAAAGGGCATATTTCATAATGAAGCTATTTTATTATTAATTCCCACCTTCGACACAATAATTTTTTTTTTTTTTTAATAACAAAATTTAGCTACAAAATTAGTTGTGACCTTAAACTATAATCTTATTTAATATATTTTTATTGGAGGTGAATTTTGACAAATCTACCATTGTATTATATCTTCTTCTTCTTCTTCTTATTCTTATATCCTTCATACTTGCAAAATTTATAGAAAATTAAAGATTAATAGCTATGCCATCAATAAATTGTTTAAATTGCAAATGTTTATAG